>CAMRHE010000023.1:9200000-9690000 GCA_947044405.1 Leptodactylus fallax | reverse complement strand
CCACTCTCAATTGCAAGCAGATTTGCATATCCATAAAAAGATGATTATCTCTGCATTGCTTCATCAATCTGTAGCCACAAAGGTATGTTTCTACTTCTATTAAATGCCCTTACAGAGCGCTATTATTGGGTTAGAAGGCATTCTGAACCTGACAGACTCTCTGTAAGTTTGGACTTATTTATTGCCAACTTTTTCATTTTTCTGTCTATGTAGCTATATGAGGACATCTTGTTTGCAGGAAGATTTGCTCTATTTTAGGGCACATATAGCTTCTTGTGCATTAGAAATGTTGTGTCACTCACAATGCAGTATAAGTAACATATTTACTTCATTCTGGGAATCAGTATGACTATGATAATACCCAATACATAAAGGTATTTTTTTCTGTTTTACTGCTTTTTTTTTTAATTGTTTTTGTGACACCATATTCTTATAGCCATATTTAAATTTTCCATTGTTTGAGCTATTTCAGGGTTTGTTCTTTGCTGTATAAATAGCTATTTTATTCTGGTATCTTTTTGGCACATAAGACTTTTTGATTGCTCTTTGTTCTATTTTCTTGGGTGGGAGGAAGTTTTTGCATTATTTATTTTTTTTATTGTTTACGCCATCCACTGTGTGGGTTAAATAATAAGTTAATTTAAAGGGGTACACATTTATGTCAGAAATAAGGTTTCCTGTGTCTCTGGTGACCTGAGGTTATTGGGAGTTACGGAAATATATGCTATTCTATCCCATACACCGCGTTCCAAATTATTATTCAATTATATTTTTCTCTGATTTTCCTAAATGGTTGATGGAAATGACAGTCAGTATAATGTTCAAATCTTCAGCCGTTGGAGTATAAATCAAATTTTATTGGACGAACCTCCCAATGATAACATTTTTTCACAAATTAAAAAATCAAAACCCACTAATTTAAATTATTATGCACAAGAGTTTCTAAACATTTTATAGGTTGTAAAGAACTGAAAATGGTCACATGTTGAATTTGCAGCATTAAGAGGTCACATTTACTGAAATCAAAAGCTATTTCAATCAAGAACATCTTAAAATGCCAAGTTACATATTAGGACCTCTTCTTTGATATCACCTTCACAATCCTTGCATCCATTGAACTTGTGAGTTTTTGGATAGTTTCCGCTTGAATTTCTTTGCAGGATGTCAGAGCAGCTTCTCAGAGATGCTGTTTTGATGTGAACTGCCTCCCACTCTCATAGAGCTTTTGCTTGAGGATACTCCAAAGATTCTCCATAGGGATGACGTCAAGGGAAGATGGTAGCCTCCTTTTATGCCCATCACAGCCAATGACTCAGAGGTATTCTTTGCTGTATGAGTTGGTGCATTGTCATGCATGAAGATGATTTTGCTATGGAAGGCACGGTCTTCTTTTTGTACCATGAAAGAAAGTGGTCAGTCAGAAACTCTATATTTTGCAAGGGTCATTTTCACACCTTCAGGGACCCTAGCTCTAGCTCTCTCCCCAGGATTTTGGTCGAAAGCATGACTCCGCCTTCTCCTTGCTGACATTGCAGCCTTGTTGGGACAAGCATCCACTACTCCATCCATCTGGACCATCCAGGGTGGCATGGCACTCATCAGTAAACAAGATTGTTTCACAATTAGTTTTCATGTATGTCTGGACCCACTGCAGCAGTTTCTGTTTGTGGGCACTGTTTAGGGGTGGCCGAATAGTGGGTTTATGCACAACTGTAAGCTTTTGGAGGATCCTACAGCTTGAGGTTTGTGAGACTCTAGAGGCACCAGCAGCTTCAAATACCTGTTTGCTGCTTTGTGACAGTATTTTAGCAGCTGCTCTCTTAATCCGATGAATTTGTCTGGCAGAAACCTTCCTTTTTAAGTCTTTATTTGCATGAACTCGTCTGTGCTCTGAATCAGCCACAAAAATCAGCAAGAAAAATTTAGAGCACAGGGACAGGGTCAAATGTAAACTTTATTGATGACTTTGTGTATATGTTGTGTAAGTGTTTGGTATAACTCTTTTGGCACTGCGACCTAGACAATGGTAAACGTCTAGATCACAGCGCCAATAAACTTCCTTGTTATGTTCAGAGGGGTATTACATAAGAATACCCCTGTGATTAGGCTCAGAGGGGTATTACATTATCTCTCTATGTGACAATCAGAGAGCAAAAATTTGAGTTTTCTTTGTTAAAAAATTCTGTTGAAAAGCAATGTCTGACTTTCATTTGTTCATTTTCATAGAATTTTTATATATTATTACTTTTGTCAGATTCAAGTTATTTCTGTGACCATTGTGGGTTTTTCTTTCATTAAACGAGGGATACCAACAATTTTGTCCACGTGTGTATGTGGTAGCGGCCATTTTATTTTGCAATTCATTTGGTTCAGTTATAAACTGAACAATTTGGAATATTTGGGTTGGATACTGCTCACAACGAATCAGTTCGCCCATGTCAAATTATCACATAACGCTTTAAGTAAGCTGTATGCATATATGCACCATTCAGCACTTAACCATAATGATCATTTAACTCTTTACTCTGCAGTGGCATGTTTTAAACAGAAAAGTAGAAAACTTTTTGCGCAAACATCCATGCAGATATCAATGAATGTTCCTTAGTTCATTTGAATCTTTGACTGTCCTGGTTAAGTAGGCTTTCACCTTCACTAGTATCACCAAGTTCATCAGTGACATGACCAGGAACTGCGGAGCCACTATGCAGTCAGCCCTGGGCCATAGAAGGAACCGAAGCACTGTCCATATACTCAACCTGTATGCTTCACAACTATAATACTGTATTAGGATACAGCATTATAGCTGTAAACCCGTGATCCCTTAATGTAATCAAACTGTGATAAAAATGAATAAAAATACTTTTAAAAAGTGCAAAAAGGTACAAAAATGTAATTTTTAGTATGCTGTACATTTTTTGTACTTTAAATGAATGAATGTAGACTATGTAGAAAAAAAACTATGAATATTATGTAACCACATGACCATAATAGCTTGAAGAAACATGAACAATACAAAAAAATAAACAAAAAAAAACAGCAAAACCTACCTTTCTTATATCTGAGGTGTAGACACAATTATATAGCAATATATTGCAACTTATAGGTAATAAATAAAATTATAACTAGGAAGACGTCAGAGCAACCCTGGGATCAGATCGCTGGTTCAGATCACTTTAACGGGGGTTGGAACCAGGCCGGAACCCCTGTGTCCATCATCAAGAGATCAGGTAAGTAAATCTAAACTTCCTGGGAAACCCCATTAAGATACAAACAATTCTCCATAAACTCCCTATCATGCATCGGCAAAGCTATAGAGGTAATAGTGGCTGTGCACCTATGCCAGGGACAGGCTACCCTCACCATAATAACAGTGCTGCTAGTTTCATCACTGGGACCCAAAACCAACTAACAGCATAGATAACAAGAGAAAAAATATTATTACACCTTGCATAAGCAAATATGAACTATGGAAGGTACAGTTTTGGGGGTACTAAAGTTTGTAGGACCACAGACCGTACGTTTAATTTGTGAGGGCACAGAGTTGCACTACTACCTTGTGGGGGAGGTCACAAACTGAGTAATATTGCTATGGGAGGCAAAAGAGGTATTATTACTGTTGAGGCACAAAAGACGGCATTCTTACCATAGAGCACATACCTGGAATTTCTGTGTGAGGGCACTATAACTTTTGGCCTGAATACAGAAGAAAAGAGATGACAGTCACAATCAGAGAAAATGCAACAATGTCACTTGATATGAGTGGGTTGTTATTTAGAGCTACAGTATACTATAATACACACATATGTTTTTTTTGGGGAAATTTGTTTATCGGCATTTCTGTTTCCTGTAGTAAGAAGGCAGCTACAATGGTTTAAGTTTATCTTGACCACTTTTGGACAGACCAAGAACAAGCAATTAGTGATTAATAAGATTAATAAAGTTGACAGGTTGAGTCTTCCTTAAAAGGTCCCCAGAGACAATGAATAGAAGTTTTTTTATTCAGCAATAACAAAAATAACATCATGGAGGGGGAGTTGTGCTACATTCGGATTATAGGAAACAAGAATTTCGGTAAGCAAATTTCCTGCAGCATATGTTCTACAAGGAGCATCAATAGGATATAAGAAGCAATACATCAAGGGTGGAAATTTTGAACTGTGGCACCATTGAACACCATCTTGCCAAAGTCTGAGCCTACTGAAGATAAGATGTCCAGACGATAGTGTTTAACAAATGTGTCTGTACTGGAAGAGATAGCTGCTTTACATATTGAGAAGATCAAGAAGGACATGACCAAACTCAGCCCAAGAAGCAGCTTTGGATCTGGTAGCGTGAGCCTTGAAGACAGGAGAATCCAGACCTTCTCTTTGGTAGCAATCTTGAATGATATTACGAATTCATTTGGCCAAAGTGGCTTTACTAGCCTTTTTGCCTTTGTTTGGGGCCCTGGTGTTGGACAAACAGGGCTTCGGTCTGTCAAAATTCTTGAACTCTGTAAGTAAGCACAGCTCTTCTTACATACAGCAGGTGGACATTTTTCTCTTCTTCTGTCTGAATGTTTTTTTAGTAAGGACTGGCAAGAAAACCTCTGGTTCAATTGCAAATTTAGATGGGACTTTAGGGAGAAATCCCAACATGGTTCTTAGAATCAGGCAATCCGTGACATCCCTGAAGTAAGGTGCTTTAATGGAGAAGGCCTGTAATTCACTGATCCTCTTGGCTGAGGTTATAGCCACAAGAACAAAGAGTCTTCCAGGAAAGGAGTTGTATGGATGTTTCCTGCAGGGGTTTGAATAGAGAAGAAACCAGATGTCTTAGGACCAGGTATAGGTTCCAAGAGAAAACTGGAGGATGAGTTTTATGTTTAATCCTTTTAACTGCTCTGAAGAATCTTCTCACTAGGAGGTTATTAGAAAACAGACTATTAAGAGAGAAGTTAATAGCTGTGAAATGCACTTTAAGTATATTTAGTTTAAGACCTTTTTCCTCCTGCAGGAATTGAAGTAAAACCAGTAATTCAGAAGGTGACAGATGTTTTGATGCGAACCAGTCAGAATAAATAGTCCACAGTCAATTATACACATTATTAGTGTTCGGCTTCTGGAACAGGCAACGGTATTGATGTCTGGGAAGTCAGCTTCTTTCAGATGCCTCCATTCAGTTTCCAGTTCGTCAGATGTAGATGGCCTGTATCTGGATGAAGAAGGTAACTTAGTGAACTGTAGGCATCAAAGTAAGCCTAGCAACAGACACTCAGGAGGCAGGAGGTACCAGAAGCATACAATTGATGTGGAATGACTCATATAGTAGTTCAAGGACTGCCTATGCCATGCACAACATAGGAAAGATAGTAAATGGGTGTCTAGTGATTGGGTTCCCCTAGAGCATTAGAGCAGAAACTGTATTCTGAATGGAAGGGGGTCTGCTGTGCTGACAGTAGAATTCTGGTGGAGGACTATATAAAATAGGGATGAGCTATCTTTAGGACCAATAACCTTGTCAACTGCAATGTATACTTTATGAAATGTGTTGTTATCATTACTAAAACTGCTTTCAATCATGCATCCTGATGGATATAGTATTTTTAATCATTGATCAGCTGGAATTGTCTATAAACCCCCTTGAGTGGGAGGAATTTGCATGCAGTAGAGAAGTAACAGATATCTTCTTCCTGTGCATATTAGAATGTGTATGGCCCTTACCTGAAACTAACTGTCAATAAAATCCATATTAGTGTGACCAGATGTGTATATACACTTCATGTTCACATCATTAATGCTGAATGAGTTCATGACAAGCTTTGTTAGAGCATTAGGACATTGTCTATATAGCAACCCCAACACTGAAAATGTTCAATTGTTTGTGCTGGCTCCATTAAAAATCTCTCCCCTTCCACAGTTAGGAAAGATATTTGTATATGAACGTGCACAAGGCACCTCCATTGCAATTCCCTTTCTTCTGTAGTTAGAACAGCTTCTGTATAGAAAAAGATTATGTGTAAGCAGAATCTCTAAGATCTACAAAATGAACCCACATCGATTCAAATCAGACATGGGCATGAGAAGTGAACTGCATCCAGACTATCAGTGTGTAATAGATGTATAAAGATACTTGACATCACATGTCACCAGCAGTCTTTCTCTATTTGGATGCAACCTGATTCTATAGTATATTGTGAACGGAGTTATCAAAGTTATGAGGCCATGAAGTTATCTATTATGAAGCTAAAATGTCGACTCAGGGATGTAAAAGTGATCAATGAGTGATTAGTGAGTTTTCATATTGATTCACAGAAATTATTGAGCCCGAAGACAATGGGCCTTGTTGAATTTGAGGCATGCTTATGAATCTTTGGCAACACATAAATGATGCCATGGTTGGATTCTTAATAATCAAGCAATTACATTTTTTTGGTGAGCACTTCCCTTTTCTTAAACGAAAAGTATCTCAAACAACTGTATTTAAAGGAGGGACTTAAAGGAGTTGTCCAGTTTTAGCCCAATATTGAGAGACAAATATCATGTTTGTATAATGAAAAGTTATACAATTTTCCAATATACTATCTGTATCAATTCCTCACGTTTTTCTAGATCTCCGTTTACTGTCATTCATTCTTTTTACTTCCAGTGGATAAAATCAGTCCATGGTCATGTGATGTACAGTCCATGGTCATGTGATGAACACACATGCACAGCTCATTACCAGGCAGAGGTTTGATTACTGTGCTGTGACTATAACAAGCTGTGCACCTGTGTGTTCATCACATGACCATGGACTGTATATCACATGACCATGGACTGTCCATCACATGACCATGGACTGATTTTTATTCACTGGAAGTAAGCAGAATGACAGCAAGCAGAGATCTACAAAACCGTGAGGAATCGATACAGAAAGTATATGGGAAAATTGTATAACATTTCATAATACAAATAATAATATTTGTCTCTTAATATTCGTCTGAAACTGGACAATCCCTTTAAGTCTTTCATAACAAGTTTGGTGCAACAAGTTTGACCACATTACCACCTTACTCATAAGGCTTGATTGTAACATCTCTTATATGGCCTAATTACTTTAATTTTTTTTTCTATGTTCTTGTCCTAAAGGGGTTATCGAGGATTAGAAAATGTTTGCTTTCTTTCAGAAGGAACTCCAATTCCTCTTCTCAGGAAGTGACACCAAGTCTGCTGGTCAAATAGCCATGCTGCAGCTCAGATTCATTCTTTTAAATAGGACTGAGCTGCAGCATGACCATGTGACTAATGGATGTGATGTCCATTCTGAGACTAGGAAGCGGAGCTTTTTTTTTTAAAAAAAAAGCAGACATGTTTTCTAATCTGGGAAAACCACTTTAATAGTAGTTGAAATTATGTAGAAAATACCGATTTGTGTAACTTGCCATGCAAGTGATGCATCTTGGAGATAAATCCTAATTTTTATGCAAATATTTGAAGATACATCACTGCTGCAAAGAAATCAAATTTGGACAAAGGGGGAAAGCCGGCCTCAAAAATATACTGGTTAGGAGATACTATTAAAGATTTATACAGAAAGTTTATTACCTTTAATAAGGATCCAGATCATCCTGCACCTAGGTTTCTATTGGCCCTCTGCTTACTTGAAAGTTTTCTGTATTGTTTTTTCATCCTTTTGGCATTACATGTAGGATATCAATGAACCATATCCGATGAAGTACTTGACTTACTCCCAGTAGATACATGAAGAAATCATGAAAGGGAAGTCAAGATTAAATGATGAAAGGGAAGTCATTCTTTGATTCATCAACAGTATGCCTCATGTGTCTCCCCTTATAAACTCTATTGAATTTGCCATTCTGCAAGTCACTATAAAATTTTTAGATCTTAATAATAATAATAATACATTTTATTTACATAGTGCCAACATATTCCTCAGCACTTTAGAAATCATAGGGTTAAAGTACAGACAAAATGAGACATTACAGTCAATTTGCACAATGGGATTGAGGGTCCTGCTCGCAAGAACTTACAATCTATGAGGAAAAGGGGGTGACACAAGAGGTAGCTGTTGTTATTATTATTATTATTGTTTATTTATATAGCACCATTAATTCCATGGTGCTTTACATTTGCGGATTTACATACGGAACACCAGATATACAAAACAGATAATGCTGACAGAGACTAACTGGTACAGTGGGATAGAGGGCCCTGCCCGCAAGGGCTTACAATCTATGAGGAAAGAGGGATAGAGACAGAAGGTGGGGGTAGAGGCTGCTCAGGTGGTGGTGTGGTGACAGTAGCGTTATTGGAGGTTGTAGGCTTTCTTGAATAGGTGAGTCTTCAGGGCCTTCTTTAAGCTTGTGACTGTGGGGGACAGTCTTATGTGTCTTGGTAATGAGTTCCAGAGTATGGGGGATGCACGGGAAAAGTCTTGGAGATGTTTGTGTGAAGAGCGGATAAGAGCAGAGCAGAGTAGGAGGTCTTTGGAGGATCGGAGGTTACGTGTGGGCAGGTAGCGGGAGATTAGGTCAGAGATATATGGAGGGGACAGGTTGTGGATGGCTTTGTATGTCAGCGTTAGTAATTTGAACTCTATTTGCTGGGCAACGGGGAGCCAGTGAAGGGATTGGCAGAGGGGAGCAGCCAATGAAGAAAGGGCGTAGAGATGTATTAGGCGAGCAGCACAGTTTAAGGTGGACTGGAGGGGGGCGAGGGTGTTAGCTTGGAGGCCATAGAGAAGGGTGTTACAGTAGTCTAGGCGGGAGATTATGAGGGCGTGGACTAGCATCTTTGTAGATTCAGGGGTGAGGAAAGAGCGGATTCGGTGGATGTTCTTGAGTTGGAGGCGGCAGGAGGTGTTGAGGGTTTGAATATACGACTTGAAGGATAGGTCAGAGTCTAGGGTTATCCCAAGGCAGCGGGCCTGTGGGACTGGGGTGAGAGTGGTTCCATTAATTTTGATAAATGGGTCAGGTGGGGGGGCCGTGCGAGGAGGGGGTGAAGATTATGAATTCTGTTTTCTCCATGTTGAGTTTGAAGAAGCGGGAGGAGAGAAAGGAGGCTACGGCTGCTAGAAATTCTGTGACTCTGGACAACAGGGAGGTAATGTCTGGACCAGAGATATATATTTGGGTGTCGTCAGCATAGCAATGGTAATGGAAGCCATGGGATTCTATGAGTTGGCCAAGGCCTAGGGTGTAAATTGAGAACAGGAGGGGTCCTAGGACAGAGCCTTGGGGGACACCTACAGAAAGAGGGCGTGGCGGGGAGGTGCTGTGTGAGTGGGAGACGCTGAATGTGCGGTTGGTGAGATATCAGGAGATCCAGGAAAGGGCCAGGTCTGAGATGCCAAGGGATGAGAGAGTTTCTAGCAGGAGGGAATGGTTCACTGTATCAAAGGCAGAGGAGAGGTCAAGGAGGAGGAGGACAGAATAATGACGTTTGGCTTTGGCGGTTAGAAGGTCGTTAGTGACCTTGGTTAGGGCAGTTTCTGTGGAGTGATGGGGTCTGAAGCCTGACTGTAGTTTGTCAAGAAGCATATTGGGCGAGAGGTAGGAGGATAGTTCGGAATGGACGTGTTGCTCTAGTAGTTTTGAGGCATACGGGAGCAGTGAGATGGGGCGATAGTTGGCTGGAGAGGACAGATCCAGGGAGGGTTTCTTAAGTATAGGTGTGACGGTAGCATGTTTGAAGGCGGAAGGGAAGGATCCATTGGTTAGGGATAGGTTGAAGAGATGGGTTAAGGCAGGAGTAATGTCTTCTGAGAGTTTTGGGATGAGATGTGACTGGATTGGGTCGAGTGCACAGGAGGGGAGGTGTGGCGGCATAGGAGCTAGCATTGCTTATATAGTGTTCCAGTCGTTTTTTTGTGATAAAGGTCTTTAATTTTATTTTACCAGTTTTTATATGATTTATACATGCCCTTGCTATAGAGGATCTGTCAACAGACTTCACAATATAAACTATATTACATTAATAAATAGATCCCCTGGATCTGATGACAATGCTGTATTTGCTATATTATACTTTGAAAATCCGTGCTAGCATTATAATGGTTGTCTAATCCTATTTGAAAGTCTTCCCATATGATTATGAGCTCTCTCTGTCTTTTGATAGGTGGGAAAACTTTTAAAAAACATTATACAACTATTCTGACATAAACTTTCAAAGTAAGTACACGAGCATCATCAGGCCCAAGAGATCTATTCACTGATTCATGCAGTTTGTTTAGCAAAATCTGTTGTCAGATCCTGTTTAAGCACTTCAATTTCCATGGATGGTATTAGACAGCTTAACTCCTTCTGTTGCCTTGTTCTCTTTTTTAAAATTCTCTGTTGTGTTTTCAATTTGATCATTTGCATATAGGATTAGGAAATGCATTGCATACCGCATCCTCCAAACCCCAAAAAATTGCAACCTCAATCCAAGTGAAACCAATTTACCAAATATAACTTATTTCATGTATTGTCTTGAGATCCAAATCTTTTTTGTGTATTGTTAACTCTATTAAATGCCATAATAGATACTGATTTGATACTGTGCCAATTAAAGGGTGCTACATAAAATGAGAAGACTGGAACTAGGGCAAAATATTAGTAACTAGGTTATCAACTGGCTCACGGAAACAGAGAGTGGGTGACATGGGCCAATACTGTGCAGTAGCTGCGAAGGTAAATAAAATAATGACATGCATCATCAGTAGTAAATGCTCACAACAAGGACATATGTTATGTCTATGTTACTGTATAGTATGCAAATATGAACGAACATATTCTGAGGAAATCTCATGTACATTACTGGCTGATGAGTGCAAATTTGCCTCCAGTATTTGCCGATAATATGCTGCATTCATCTTCCTTCAACTTTGACCAAGTTTCCTGTGCCTTTGAAAATCACACATCCCCACATCATCAGTGATCCACCTCCGTGCTTTACAGTACGAATGGTGTTCCTTTCATCATAGGCCTTGTTGACACCTCTCCAAATGTAACGTTTATGGTTGTGGCCAAAAAGTTTGATTTTTGTCTCATCACTCCAAATTACCTTGTTCCAGAAGTTTTGAGGCTTGTCTCTGTGCTGTTTGGCGTATTGAAGGCGAGATTCTTTGTGACATTTGCGCAGCAATGGATTTCTTCAGCCAACTTGACCATGCAGCCCATTTTTCTTCAAGTGCCTCCTTATTGTGCATCTTGAAACAGCCACACCGATAGTTTTCAAAGAGTCCTGTATTTCAGCTGATGTTATGTGTTTGTTTCTTTTGCATCCCGAACAATTTTCCAGGCAGTTGTGGCCGAAATTTTGGTTGGTCTACCTGACCGTGGTTTGGTTTCTGGGCATGTTATCAGGACAAAATCACCAGGGTATGTGAACTTTTGAACAGGGTAATTTTGATGTTTTTGGTTGTCATTAAGATTTAAAAAGAGAAAACACAGAAGTTTGACAATAAATGGCTTCAACCAACCACTAACCATGAGTGGAGAAAAAGTTTTTTTTTTATCATTCATATTCTCTGAAAAAAAGGCCAAAAAAACTAAAAATCTGTCGGGGTATGTAAACTTTTGAGCACAACTGTACAAGCCCACAGGGGTGCCCAAAACCACACTGGCTGATATCACAGAGTTAGTCCTTTCTAGATTTTTGTATCTTATTTCCCTCCTACACCCTTTTCTTACTAGCATCAATAGAAAAGTAAACTGGACTGCTTTTATTTGAACAAAGCCACAAATGTATTAAAAGGATAAACCTTTTCATATCAGGTCTGTCCTGCAGCTGGTAAATTGTACATATAACTAGATCAAACCCCTTCTACAACCTATTCATCAGTCAAAGGAATATATTTATCAATTTATTGAAACCAGATGAAAACCAGTGAAATATATCACATTTTCTAATCTGTATGGATTTTATCATTGAATATTTTTATTTTATTTTTTGAGTGAGGGTAGCCATGTTGGCTGTGCTTGTTCTCTGCCCTGATAAAGCATTTAATGATAATCACGACCAACAATGACAACAGTAATCTTTAGTTGACCCAATGAAGTCTATGGGAGAGTGTTCTGGGCATAATCTGTACAGGGATTGGGAGTTAATAAATTGTTTCATCATGTATTGTCAGTAGTGAATGCAATAATGGCTGTTATATGTTGTTATCTATAGAGGTGTCATCTTCTATTGGAATCCTGTCTTGTCTGAAAAGTAAATGTGGTAACTTCAGCAAAGAAAACGTCTAAAGAATTAGCAAGTGCCTGTCTATGATTAGACTTAGTGGCAAACAAATATGCAAATAAGTTCTCCTTGATAGAAAAAAGAAAACTTGCTTTAAAGCCACCTTTTGGAAATTAGTTCCATATAGATCAATGCCTGCTTTCGAAGAAACCTTGTCACATTAACTGTGATTAAAGCCAAACAGAAAATCTCTTCCAAAGGGAAAAGAGACCCATCCACAAACAGCTTGTAAGACACCACACACTGTAAGGTGATATGCAAAGACAACATCTTCCTAAAGAGGCATAGTACCAGTCCTGTCCCACTAGAGTAAGTGGCCAAAGTGAAAATAGCTGAATATAGTACAATTTTTAGAATATAAAGAGTGATATGGAAAATGAAAAAAAAATAATGATCAAATACTGCAAAAAATATGTTGAACATAAATTTTGGTTTAAAAAAATAAGTACTTTTGATAAGGTATGCCATGGTGAGATACCAATGAGCTCTGAGTGAGTCTCATGTACTTGCACTATAAAATCCATTAAAGGGGTTGTCTAGGATAAGCATTTTTTTTTCAAGAAGCAGCACGGTGGCTCAGTGGTTAGCACTGCAGCCTTGCAGCGCTGGAGTTCTGGGCTCAAATCCTGCCAAGGACAACATCTGCAAGAAGTTTGTATGTTCTCCCCGTGTTTGCGTGGGTTTCCTCCAACACTTCAAAGACATACTGATAGAGAATGTAGATTGTGAGCCCTGCATGGGACAGTGACTGTCAATGTCTGTAAAGCGCTGCGGAATATGATGGCTCTATATAAGTAAGCATAATAATAATAAGGGGGTCAGGGAAGGTGAAAAAAAAAATAACACATGCTCACTTGTTCCTGATGCTCAGGTGTCTCCCACTACAGTCCTGTTGCAGCCAGGGTCTTTTTCCAGTGGAAGTCACTGCCTCGCGTGATGACATCCCATGTCCTTTCCTTAAGACATTAGAAGGCTTACAAGTTTAACTGTGGTTTTCCAGATTTACAAGAAAATTTCTCAAATCCCTTTGTTAGGGACCACTTCAGTCCTGAGAGGATTATAAAGGCCTATATATTAGAAAACCCCCATAAATCACTCCATTGTCAAAAATGTACCTCTCAAATAATTCAAAACCACAAGTTTGTTAACCCTTTATGTATTTTATGTGAAATAAAACAATATGTAGGTAAAATTTTGAAATCTCATTTTTTGTTCAATAGTATATTCATTCAGCCCTAAAATTTACACATTCACAAGGGGTTAAAGGAGAAAATGCATCTTACAATTTGTTGTGCATTTTCTCCCAAACACAGAAATGATGTATTGGCAGACGGCAGCGCACCGAAGGGAAGACGCACTTCTTGGCGTTTGAAAAGCAGATTTTGCTGGAATAGTTTTCAGGCATATCTCTTTTGCAGAGCTCCTAAAGTATCAGTACAGTGCAAACCCTCCATTTTGGAAACTTTTATCAAGAAGTATCAAGGAGTTTAGTGAGCATTTTGACCCCACAGCTGCTTCACCGATTTTATTAACATTTGGACATGAAAATGAAAAATGACTAAAGCGTCACTTTATCCCCGAATTTTTCATTTTCACAAGCAGTTAAAGAAGAAAAAGCACCTCACAGTTTGTTACACAGTCTATCATGAACATGTCAATACCACATATTGGTCTTAATCTACTGTATGGGTACATGAGTGGTGGGGGGGGGGGGCTCAGAATGGAAAAAACGCTATTTGGCTTTTGAAGGGCAGATTTTACTGGAATAGTTTTCAGGTGCCATATCACATTTGCAGAGCCCGTAGAGTACCTATGCAATTTAAATCCCTCATTTTGGAAACTACATACCTCACAGAATTTACCAAGAGGTATAACATTTTGACCCCACAGCTCAAAGATTTTCTCAACATTGGGACGTGAAATTGAAAAATTACTTTTTTCCCATAAACTGTCAATTTAGCCCCAAATTTTTCATTTTCACAAAGGGTTAACCCCTTAAGGATCAGGCTTAAAAGTGTGTTAATGACCAGGCCTCATTTTTCAAAACTGACATGTGTCACTTTATATGGCAATAACTTTGAGACGCTTTAATTTAAACAAGTGATTTTTAGAGTGTTTTTCGTGACACATTGTACTTCATGTTAGTGGTAAACATTGATCAATATTTTTGTTTTTATTTATAAAAAAATAGGAAATTTGATGGAAATTTGGAAAAAATCACAATTTTCGAAATATGAAATGCTCTGCTTATATTAGACAGTCATATCACACAAATACATCAATAAATATTATTTACCATATCTCTGCTTTACATTGGCATCATCTTTTAATGGTCCTTTTATTTTGGATGTTAGAAGGCTTACAAGTGTAACAGCGATTTTCCAGATTTACATGAAAATTTCCCAAACTAATTTCTTAGGGACCACTTCAGTTCTCAGACATTTAATTTTTTTTTCAATAACACATTCATTTAGCCCTAAAATTAACACATTCACAAAGGGTTAAATGAGAAAATGCATCTCACAGTTTGTTATGCAATTTCTCCCGAGCACAGAAATACCCCACATGTGGGTGCAAACTGATGTTTGGGCACACGGCAGCGCACGGAAGGGAAGGAGGGACACTTGGCATTTGAAAAGAAGATTTTGTTGGAATAGTTTTTGGGTGCCGTGTCTCATTTGCAAAGCCCCTAGAGTACCAAAAAGATGGAAACCCCCCAAAAATGACCCCATTTTGGAAACTACACCCCTGACAGAATTTATCAAGGGGTATAGTGAGCATTTTGACCCCACAGCCATTTCACAGATTTTATTAACATTGGGATGTGTAAATGAAAAATTATTAAAACGTCACTTTATCCCCAAAATTTTCGTTTTCAAAAGGGGTTAAAGAAGAAAAAGCACCCCACAGTTTGTTAAACAATTGCACTTGAACACGTGAATACCCCATATGTGGTTAAAAACTGCTGTATGGGTACATGACAGGGCTCAAAATGGAAAGAGCACTATTTGGCTTTTGGAGGGGGAATTTTTGCTGGAACAGTTTTCAGGTGCCATGTCGCATTTGATGAGCAACTAGAGTACCAGTACAATGGAAACCCCTAAAAAGTGACCCCATTTTGGAAACTACACCCCTTATAGAATTTATCAAGGGGTATAGTGAGCATTTTGACCTCACAGCTGTTTCACAGATTTTATTAGATTTGGGACCAAAAAAATGAAAAATAATTTTTTTTCCTATAAACCGTCCATTTAGTCTCAAATTTTTCATTCTTACAAGGGGTTAATGAAGAAAAAACAAACCACAGTTTATTACACAATTTCTCCTGAACGCGCCAATACCTCATATGTGGTTGTAAACTGCTGTATGGGTACAAGGTGGGGCTCAGAATGGAAAGAGCGCTATTTGGCTTTTGGAGGGCAGATTTTGCTGGAATAGTTTTCAGGTGCCATGTCGCATTTGCAGCGCTTCTAAAGTACCAATACAATGGAAACCCCCCCAAAAATGACACCATTTTAGAAACTCAAAGAATTTCTCCAAGGGGTATTATCATTTTGAGCCCAAGACTGCTTCCCAAAAATTAATGTACAAAGTGAAATTTGAAATTTTTATAGAAATATGCCATTTCAGTGCCTAATATGTTGTGTCCACTTTGTGTCATCAGAGACATGCACTCCTAAAACTATTAAGTGGGCTATCCTGGGGACAAAAAAGTTGTATATATGGGTGTAAACTGCTGCGTGGACACATAGCAGGGCTCAAAAGGGAAGGAGGACTGCTCTTTTTAGCTTTTGGAGTATAGATTTAGAGGGACTTTCTGGACGCCGTGTTGTTTTTGCAAAGCCCTAGAGCTGCCAGTAAACTGGAGTTCCCCAAGAAGTGACCCCATTTTGTAGTGCAATTTTAGGATATCTGCAAACGTTACATGGCGTCCAAAAACCAAAAATCTAAATCAGCGGTCCTAAAGCACATAGCGCTCACAGAAGCTTCACATTTGTGCCCTGTTGTGTGCCCAAACAGCAGTTTATGCCCACATGTATGACACTGTTGTACCCAGGATAACATGCTTAACAATATCATATGAGGGTATAAACTGCTTTTTAGGCACAGCCGGGAAGGAGCGCTATTTTGCTTTTTGTAGCACAGTTTGGTTTTTGGACGCTATACCACTTTTGCAGAGCCCCTTAATTGCCAGTAAAGTGGAATCCACAGACTTTTGACACCATTTTGGAAACTACACCCCTCAAGGAATTTATCAAGTGGCGTAGTGAGCATTTTTAACCCTTGAGCATTGCATTAATTTAATTTCTAGAAATGAATGCACAGCTGATAATGAAAAGTGAAAATTGCAATTTTTCCAGAGATATGCCAATTCAGTGCCCGATATGTTGTACCCAGCAGAGACACACACTCCAAAAACTATTAAGCGGGTATCCCGGGCACAACAGCTTATGGAGCATTTGTCTCTGATACAAGCCGGGCACAACATATTACGCACCGAAACGACGGATTCCTGGAAAATCGCCATTTTCTCCTTTCACAATCAGCTGCGTATTCATTTCTGTAAATTAAATTATAGCAACACTTGGGGTTAAAAATGCTCACTGTACCCCTGGATAAATTCCTTCAGGGGTGTAGTTTCCAAAATGTGGTCACATCTCAGGGGATTCCAATTTACTGGCATTTCAGGAGCTCTGCAAAAGTGTCATGGCGTCCAAAAACCAAACCGTCTAAATCTGTGCGCCCAAAACCAAATAACGCTCCCTCCCTTCTGTTCCTGGTTGTGTTCCCAAATATCAGTTTATACCCAGATATGACATTACAAGTACATTATCCTGGGTACACCAGTGTCATACAAGTGGGTATAAACTGTAGTTTGGGCACACAGCAGGGCGCAGAAGGGGAGGAGTGCTGTGTGGCTTTTGGAGTGCAGATTCAGATGTTTGGTATCTGGATGCCATGTCATGTTTTAAGAGCCTCTAAGGTGCCAGAAAACTGGAATCCCCTAGGGAGTGACCCCATTGTGAAAACTGCACCCCTCAAAGAATTTATCAACGGGTGTAGTGAGCATTAGTATCCCAGAAGTGAATACACAGCGGATGGTGAAGTGTGAATACATAAACTGTGCGGAGTACATTGGGAACACCAAATTCCCTACTATTTCACCAGTAGCTCCTATGATTGGGGGGGTCACTTCTGGTGTCTTTTTCCTCATAAGCTCTAAATCTGGGGTGTACCCTAATATACTCTAGCACAGCTTATACATTCCCTTCCTGCTGAGGCCAGTTATGTTCTAAAGATTTAGCGATTTGTGGGATTTTTGTCTTCACATTGTGCAAGCTATTTTTTTTTCTTTAGATGTAGCCATATTAGGACTTGTTTTTTTGAAGGATGAGATGCATTTTGTATTGACATCATTTTGGGGTGACTATATGATATTGACTACATTTTATTAACTCTTTCTTGGTGGATTTAAAAAAAAAAAAATCATCTCTGGCATTGTTTTATACCTTTAACCCCTTCCCGCCGGTGACATTTTTCGATTTTCGTTTTTGACTCCCCCCCACTTCCAAACCCAATACCTTTTTTATTTTTCCGTTCCAGAGCCATATGAGGTCTTAATGTTTACGGGACAAATTTTTTTTCATGATGCTACCATTTATTATTCTGTACAATGTACTGGGAAGCTGGAAAAAAATTCAGAATGGGTTAGATTTTAAGAAAAAGTGCATTTGTGCGACTTTCTTACAGGCTTCGTTTTTACGGCATTTGCTCTACAGCCAAAATGACATGTCACCTATATCCTATGTTTCGGTACGATTCCGGGGATACCAAATTTATATAGTTTTATTGACATTTTAACCCCTTAACAAAAATCCAAAACTGTGCAAAAATATATATTTTTTAAAAGTCACCATATTCTAACACCCGTAACTTTTTTATACTTCCGTGTACGGAGATGCATAGGGCGTCTTTTTTTGCAGGGCCAGGTGTACATTTTAGTTATACTATTTTGGGGAATTGCTATTGCTTTGATCACTTTTTATTCAAATTTTTATCAGAGGCAAAACAGTGAAAAAACGGCGGTTTGGCACTTTTGATTTTTTTTTTCCCGCTACGGCGTTTACAGTATGGGAAAAATATTTCTATAGATTTGTAGACCGGGCTTTTTTTGGACACAGAGATACCTAATGTGTATGTGTTTCACAGTATTTAACTACTTTTATATGTGTTCTAGGGAAAGGGGGGTTATTTGAACTTTTAATATTTTTTATTTTTTTAATATTTTTTTTTAACTTTTTTTTTTATTTTTTATTTTGCATTGCAAAAAAAAAAGGCGCTTCTATTGCAGGCTACATAGTGCCTCGTTCAGCTTTGACCAAGGCGCCAGAGGGGTTAATGCCCGCGGGCATTAGCGCCAGGTCTTTTCTGTATAAAACAGCAAAGACCCGACGGCTATGGTGGCCGCACGACTCCCGAGCGGCCGCCATCTTTAAACACCCGGCATCCGCTGTACTATTATGGCGGATGTCGAGAAAGGGTTAAAATTCTTTGCTGTGCAGAGTACAGCAGAAGTAACAAGTTACATTTATTGTAAGGGTCGGTAACATTACAGCAATACCTAATTTATATTGTTTTTTTATGTGGTACTAATTTTGTGGAACAAAAACCCATTTGGGGACATAAATCAGTTGTTTTTACATCTACATCTTCTGAGATGTGTAACATTTTTATTTTTTGTTGACAGAGTTGGTTGAGGGCTTATTTTTTGCTGGACGAGCTGTGCTTTTAATTTGTACACTTTTGGGGGACATATGATTACTTATATACCATATTTTGTGAGGCAAGATGGCAAAAAAATCACTACTACAGTTTTATTTTAAGGGTTGTTACAGATGCAGATACCAAATATGTATTGGTTTTATTCATTTTTAGTTTTTTTTTTACATAACTGATTTGATACAGGAAAGGAGCTTTCTGGGGCTTTATTAATTTTTTAACACTTTAGATTTTTTTTTTTTTTATACTTTTATGATGTCCCACTAGGGGAATTGAACCAGTGATCTTCTGCAGTAGTATACACTGCAATATATGTGTATTGCAGTTGCATACATGCAGACGCATAGGCTGACTTCCTCTACTCTGGGCAGAATCAACCAGGTATGTGGCTCTGGCAGACTGGGGTCACTGGTTAGACCCCGGGCTGCCAAAAATACATATTGGCACTCACTCCCGGGGGGCAGTATGGCAGCAAAGGCAGTATGGCAGCAAAAAAAACACCCCTGATCAGAGTTCAGCTTCGGAAATTGGGAGGCTTCGGCCGTAATAGTATGGTGGTTTGCCTTTAGATCTGGAATAGTTAAAAAAATGTTATTTAAATACATAGCACCTACTGTTCTAACTGCAAAGTGGTGATTTTGCCTGCTCTAATCTGAAAAAAACGTTGTTATTTAAGCATTTTTTTTGTTGTTCACCCAATATACAGTCTATCTCTTTTTTAGTGTGCATATATACAGTATTGCAGCCTCCGCTAATCTTAAAGAATCTCATCTATGTTATTTTAGTGATTTTTTTATGTTGTGTTCGCCCAGTCTAGCTTCTGATCTAAAAAAAAAAACTCTGTTATTTAAAGCTGACTTTTCCTGAAATACCTGTTTGTAAAAAAACAAACAAAAAAAAGACATATACACAGTGTCAGAATTTTTGCCAATCACTTTTAAATTGAGCAGTGCATACAGTAAAAATAAAGTACTGGAAAAAAAACAGGGGACAGGCAAAAGGAGGGGGAGGAGGAAACACTAAAAATGTGGATGGTAGGAGGATCAGCAACACTACTTCTGGTCTTGACAGCCCCGCCAGTAGCCACAGTGTTCTCATACTTAATGAGAATAAAGACGTTTTATGAAAGCAGCGAACCACAAGCCCTAGTTTTTGTTAAAAACCGAACAATTTGGTATATGCGGATTGCCCATCTCTAGTGTAGATCTAAAGCAAGATCAGGTGGTGGTGGCACTGGAAGACACATTTCCACTGCTGCTGGTTTTGGAAGCAGCAGCTCCTTTAAGACTCAGACCAATGACCTCAGATTGTGTTTTAGAAATAGGGATTACCCAGACTCAGTTTTAAGGGGGGCTTTCACACAGCCATCTCTAAAGATATATCCACACCTAGTACATGGTTATCATCATTATAATTCATTATTATCATCTCTGTCTGCTTCTCTTCCTCCATACCAATGTCAGTCATCATCATCCATTAAGGAATGTGTGTCCAGTAAATAGAAATCTGTACCCAGTCATCTGGCTCGTCTGTAACCCCCACCTGGTCAAGTTACTGGCGGTGCAGTCATTGTTGTGCCACTTAGCCAACTGATGAAAGTTTCAATTGAGAATATCCAGCCCAATTATTTCTTCAGGAAAATTGGACCTGCTTGATATCGCTATGTGGGCCTCTCCTTATAAATGTCCATGTGAGAAAGGTGAACGTCACCATCAATATGTGGAGCTTCACTTATGGGCACTTGGGCAGGGACAATACATAGTTGTCATGGCCCACCGAGTCTATTTTTTAAGTGTCAGTGGCTCACAGTCACAGTCTAGAAACGCAGTCTACCTCAGTTATGATGATTAGTTTTGGAAGATAATACAGCTTTTTCAGTAGCCAGGCCAGCCACATACTGATAGTGTACGCCATATTCTTAAAGTTTTGTAAATTGCCTCTCTGCCAACACGATGTTGATGTGGCATTTGGTCCCATACAGGGTCAGGGATAACTGGCTGGATAATCTAGGTTCTTTTCTGCCTCCTAAGTGTTTTCAGGGTCAGAATACTTTCCATTTCAAAAGATTTTCTAACTTTTCAGCTGGCAGGCCAGGCGTGTGCCTCAGATTTTTCTTGAAGTTTTGTAAATTGTCACTCCACCAACATAATGTTGATGTGGAATTTGCTTCCTTCCCATACAGGAATAACCGGCAGGATAATCCAGGTTCTCTTCTGCCTCCCAAGTGTTTTTTTTCAGAGTTAGAAGAATCTCTTCCATTTCAGAAGATATTTTAGTTTTTTTCAGCGGGCAGGCCACACACGCTGATAATATGCCACAAATTTTTCTTGAAATTCTATAGTTGGCAATGCCACATGCCACTGCCACTTTGTTGGCATAATAAAAAGAAAATAAAACAAACAACCCCACCATTGCTTCTTCCAATACCGACACAATGTTGGTGCAGCATTTTGCTCTTATAAAGGGCTAATTTTTGACATCTTTTCACCTTAAAAGCCAATTCATCACTCGCAGTCATAAATTTGTCTCCCAAATAACAAGCCTGTAGGACTTACAAGTCATCGAAAGGGGCTAATTTTTCGAGAGTTAGAAGTTAGATAGATAGGTTCCTAGGAGCCCTGAGAGTGTGCTACACTATGTTGCAAGCCATTTTATGTTGTGGTTTGTACCGAATCTTGAGAGGTTCATCCATTTTTAGTAGAAACCTGTTCAACCGCCTCTCACTTTACCATTTCTTCATGTAGTACCTGGAAGCAAATCGAGCCCACACTTGCAATGACCTTCAGCTCAGAAGGATTATATAAGACAAATCAAGACCCACAGCTGCTTGACAGGGGGTGGCCAAGCACTGAGGAGCAACGCATTGCTAGCATTTACAGGAAATAGGAGTCTAATCACCAGAAATAAGCCCCCAGGAAGAAAATGGACCTGTGTGCTAAATCTTTCCCACTTTCCAAACTTTGGACACATTATGCCCTAGTCACACCCTTGATCACTATAACGTAACTCTATACTATACCATAGCACCCAAGGAGCAACTTGTCACAAAAGCTAGGGCTAACAATCCTACTTGCCACAAACACAGTTGGTTATGCAAGGATCATCACATTGTACCATACTCCTGAAAGAAAGTGTATGCAAATGGAAATTTGTGAAATTGATATGTTATAATGAACCAATGAAAAAGTAGAAAAGTTCATTTAGATAAATTCAGATTACAGTTTGGGGACTCCTCTCACCACTTGTGGATCAGAATAAGAATTAGCAGTCTCTAAACAGTAACCTTGAAGAAGTTCCATCCAACTAGATGTGGCAAATCATTGGGTCTTTTTTTCAGATGTTTATTGAGTTGGGGGCTTAGAACTTTATTGCTTATAACTTTGTGTTTGGGTCACAGTTTTAGCCACTAATATCAACTTTTGTTTACTTTTTCTAACAAGGTATTAAGATGTATGTGTATAAAGTGCTGAGTAGCATTTTAATGATGTGGCAGGTTTCTACTTTCAGAAAATAGATAGGTATGGGTGGTTAGAATTATTTTTTATGTTGTAGCTTAGGTTTTATTTGTACACAGTAAAGATTTAAAAATTGTCCTGATTAAAAGAGGTGCAAATGTCCAAAATCCTAGAGCATATAGTCTTAGCATAGGTGCTAAACACCAAGTATAAGAATATACTGGTGTTTTAGTGTCCCAAAACCTGCTGACAGGTTCCCTTTAGTTTGGGGCCACATGTAGAAAAAAAGTGGCGTTTTTCAGTCCCTGCTAAGTGGTCTAATGAATCCCATCAACACATTGCGGAAAAATACGTGCGATTTCCAAAACCATCGATGTTTTGGAAATCACAGCATGTAAATTATACCTACGGAAACGTTGGAGGTTTCCTTATATGTATAATGGAAGCAGAAAGTCCGCACAGGAAACCTCTATGGACTTTCTGTGAAAAGCGCTGTGGGAAAAACAGTGATGTGTTTCCTGGGGCCTTAACCTTAAACTGACTTTTTCCTCTTTTATTGTTTGGGTGTTCTTATATTTTCTTGTCTATTTTTCATTTCTTATGATCTTCCCTTACATTTTACATTTTTAATGCATTTATTATTCATAGATTGTAATCTGTAAAATCATTGTTGATATATGAGAGATACATAGCTAGATGGATAGAGAAATAGATAATAAATAGATAGATAGATAGATAGATAGATAGATAGATAGATCATGGATAATTTGAGTAACTGCATAATTCATGTGATTTTTCTTCAAAATAAAGAAAAATATATACTGTATGTATATATATATATATATATATAAAAAAAAACTTTCGAAAGGCATATGTGGTTCCTTTAAAAATATTCATCATTGGGCTTCACTTAATTCATCCATGCAAATACAGTAAGACTATTGTGTGATCTATGTAAATGTTATGCAGTTTCTATTTACACATTTAGAAATGCAGCTGGTATCTAGAGACGTGTGAAACTTTTCAACAAGATTGTGTAACCAGCAGATGGACTCTTTCTGCTTATGAAACTTGTGCTAAATTGTCGACATATATAGATTTGCCAGAATTGTGACATATTATGCACTTTAATCTGAGTTAAAAAAAATTTCTCTCATTATGTGATTAAAGTTGTCAGTGGAAGAATGCAAATCCTATACAACAAGTGCATATAATTCTTACTGTTACAGTTAAAGTTTATATTATACAAGGTTCATTGTCTGGAGACACCTGTACAAATTAAGCAATGATACTATTAAAGTAGTTGTGCAGGATTAGATTATGAATGGGAATCCTCCTTTAAGACTCAGACCAATGACCTCAGATTGTGCTTTAGAAATAGGGGTTACCCAGACTCAGTTTTCAGGGGGGCTTTCACACGGCCATCTCTAAAGATAGCCAAGATCTCCTTATTCCTAAAGTGAAATCACAAGGGGATAAAACATTAAGGATTATAGGAACATTTCACAAAGCCCATATTTAAGTGAGTCGAATTGGGGACCTTGATATGCCCCTACCCACTAATAACATACAAAAAGGGAAGAAGTTTGAGAAGCAGACTTGTAAATATCTATTTTGTACAACCATTGAGTAATGAGAACTGGCTCAAAAGAAAACCAAAAGGCACATTACAATGTAGCACATGTTTGGCATGTAAACAGGTATGTATCAGTAAAACTGTGACAGGAGAGTCTTTTACTATGTAAAAGTAAAGGGGTCATCTATGTGGCACATTGTGGATGTCCACTTGGCTATGTGGGTAAAACTAAATGTGAGTTCAGGTGCCACATACGTGATCATTGCAACGATATTGTTAATAAACATGATGCATCTTTAGCTAGACATTTATACACGGATAGTTTGTGATCGGCGTCTTCCTGGAGAGTCACCAACTTACTAGTACAGAATATTGCATGTCCAGCATAGAATAAATAATATATGGTTAGTGTTTTGGTATCCCAGAGGATGCAGGTGTTATACTAGGACCTAATGGGGGTAAAAGTCCCCCTGGTAGCTGATGCTATGGAAATGGTCACGGTAGCTGTAGTGGTGGTCCAGACTGTGGGGCACCTCTCATGGACACACAGCAAGTCAATTTTCAAAAGTGGAAGAGCAAAAGTTAACCAAAAGTTTCTTTACTGAGGAGAACTTCCATAAAGTACAGACATATCTTAAAGCAATACAGTCTCTCATGTACAATACAGTGGGATGCATGTGAGGAGGATTTCCTTGCAAACTGACTGGTAAGAGCTGAGGCTGACATACAACTTTCTTCAGATTTTTTTGTAGTCTATAATTTTGATTAGACACAGTCCAGATTATAGCTACAGAAGAGGGATTTTCACCGGTTGGATCCCGGCGGGTGACTAATTTGGGGTATATGTACAGTAGTTACTCACGGTCACTGGACCATGGTATCTAGTAGCCAGACGCAGACCTAAGTGACACGTGGTCTGGAAACCACTGAGCACTATTTTAAGGTCCAGGAATGCAGAAAGGCTCCTTTATAGCTGCTCCTTTCTGTCAGGATTCACTCCTTCTTGGAGGCAATAGAAGTGTGCTTGATATCCCTTCTGTATGGACTGGTGAAAGGTCCTAGGAGAATCTGTAGCTCACATGGGCTGTGAGATTCACCATGCAGCTCCTAGGTTTGGCAGGAATATCCTTAAAATATTGCTTGGTGTTGGCCTAGCAGGAGGTGCTGTTACCTCTTACACTAGACTCTCCAGAACATGGCTGGACTGGTTTCCTGTCCCCTGCTAAAAGGAAGTCTGGGCTAAAGTCTCCACCCACAGCTTGCTAGAAGCTTGCAGAAGCTTGTGCTGTGTATGGAGTCATTGGGATCCTACCATCACATGCACCTACATACAGTGAACCATAGGTGTCAGCAAAGTAGTACATGGCAATGAATACAGTATATGCACACAGGAAATGCAGATTATACAATAGACATAGTGATATCCAGTATTGGCACATTGTGAGAAACATTCTGCCATGCGATAACTATTCATATCATGGCAGGAAGGAGTGTACTGGGACACTACAGTGTAATTTATAATAAGTAGGAATGATTACTCTCATATCAATAAGGATTGTTTTTTCTAATAAAGATATTTGTACATCTAAGCATATTTCATCGTCCCCTCATTGCATAAAATAATATACTGAAATGATCCTATCACTCAACTGATGCTTTTGGTATACTTTGCTGATATAAAGAATATATCAGTTAAACAATGCTGTGGATCAGTCATCATGTTTGATATGGAGTAGGTCTGTCACAGGATACATTTGTATTCTGTATATAAATAGCTTCATACTTAACTCTCTTTTGTGATGCTAGGAATAAGTCAGCTACAGGGACGCACTGTAGTCCCTATGGAAACATGGAGCATGTCCCCCCTCCCTCACCTTGAGTCTGACGTCAGATGCATACTAGGGCAGAGTTGGGAGGCTTAACACCTCCCCCTTTCCTCTGATTGTTAAGGGATCAGAGGGTATGGCCCAGAAGGGGCATTTTAAATACCTGCTTGATCCTTCAATATGACGCGACTGCCATTATACTGTCTTCACATGCACTTGCTCCCTGATGACCAGTCCCAGACTAGAGAAACATAGGAGCCTAATTTTTGGAGCATGTCTGAAGATTTACTAGACTGAGGGAACCTTGGAGTACGCTCTACTTAGAGCACATCACCACTGGGGTGATATTACATATATGTTCAATATGAGCCTGAAGCTCGGAATGGTACCACAACTGTGGAAATCATCTTGTGTGGTACAAGTTCCAAAGACACCTCATCTGATGGACCTTAACGGCTACAGACCTGTAGCATTGATATTCCACTTGATGACGGTCTTAGAGAGATTGGTTCTAACTCTCTAAGACCGTCTAAGGCACTGCTATGGACCCTCTCCAGTTTACTTATCGGCTGGGCATTGGGGTGGATGATGCCATCATCATCCACCTTCTGCACAGAGCTCTTTCTCACCTGGAGAAACCAGGGAACACTGTGAGAATAATGTTCTTTGATTTCTCCAGTGCTTTTAACACCATACAGCTGGGGCTACTGAGAGACAAGCTGGCCCTTGTTGGAGTGGACCACCAACTCTCCAACTGGTTCCTAGACTACCTCACAAACCAACCCCAGTATGTGAGAGCCCGGGACTGCGTGTCAGACACCGTGATCTGTAATATGGGGGCACCTCAAGGTACAGTTCTTGCCCATTTTCTCTTTACACTGTACACTACAGATTTTAGGTGCAACTCATCTATCTGCTACTTACAGAAGTATTCCGATGACTTTGCAATAGTAGGCCTCATCACAGACAAAGATGACAGGGAGTACAGAGAATTGAATCAGGATTTTGTGGATTGGTGCCAGCGGAACCACCTTAGGATTAATGCTGGGAAGACCAAGTTGATGGTGGTGGACTTTCGCAAGCACAGATACCCTCCAAAACCAGTGGACATTCATAAGTACCTTGGTGTGCTCCTCAATAATAAACTGGACTGGGCAGATCACTTGGATGCACTGTACAGGAAAGACCACAGCAGGCTCTACCTGCTTAGGAGGCTGAGAGCCTTTGGAGTCCGGGGAGCACTTCTTAGGGTGTTTTTCAACTCTGTAGTGGCATCAGCAATCATTTTCAGAGTGGCCTGCTGGGGGAGTAGCATATCAACCAGGGATAGGAATAGACTCTACAAGCCAATTAGAAGGGCCAGGTCTGTCCTGGGGAGGTTCCTGGACCCAGTGCAGGTGGTGGGTGACAGAAGGATACTGTACGTGGTGAGCTCCATGCAGGAGAATAACTCCCATCCCATGCATGAGACCCTGATAGCACTGGGCAGTACTGTCAGTGACCAACTGCTTCACCCTAAGTGTGAGAAGAAGCGCTATCGGAACTCTTTCCTCCCCACTGCAGTTAGGCTGTACAACCAACACCAATTTAAGCGGAGATTACTCCATACAGAGAACTAAAAGATCTTAAGTTGTGATATCCCTTCTACTACTTTTTTATCTGTACCTTTCTATCTGTACCTACTGTCACTGTAATGCCTCTAGCTTTTTGTATATATTGTATTTGTATTATCTATGCTGCTGTAACACACTGAATTTCCCCATGATGGGACTATTAAAGGATTATCTTATCTCTTATTTATAAGATTAAGGGACTGCCAAGACTAGTAGTGTTCTATTGCAGACCTATACGGTTGGGAGGAGATTTTTTGATTGAAAGCTTCTGATTATCATGGAGTGAGCTATAGCTATGAATATAGAGGAGATAATACATGTATATATGAAGATAATAAAACAACTTAATACCTAGGGCATTTTATGAATACTTGGAGGTTCACTAATCTAGCCTATGTCTGGCACAGTAGGTTATGGCATGCATTAGTGAGTGTTTTTTTTTTTGTTGTTGTTTTTTGAGGTTTACAAATATACCCGTACCCACTAAGCAGTTATTCCCCCTTTTGTGTTTTCAGCCATGGTTTCTAATCCTGCGAGATGCTAATATGATATGTAGGGACTAGGAAGCAAGGAAGAGAAATGTTATGCAAGGCTGTCATTCTTCCAAATATGCAGTTTTTTCTTGATGTACTCTATTACCCCCTGGGTAGTCAAACTGTACATAAGGATTTCAGTGTTTAGCTAAGGAAAGCTTATCCACATTGTACATAATCCTATTTAAAAGTTACTTACCAGTACCTAATATATCTAATATATATCTTCTGTTGTGAGACTGACTGGGAATTAAGAGATATTTGAGGTTAAGCCCAAAGTCAGCTGAATGCTTCCCAAAGAGGCAGGTTATGTGTTGTCATGCTGAAATGGGTATGATTTTGCACACAGTGGCAGAACTACTGCTGTAGCAGCCATAGCAGCTGCTACGGGGCCCACAACCTTTTACGGTGGGCCCCTCCTGATTTTTAAAAAGAAAAAAAAAAAATTGGCCGTTACTCCAGCAGGTAAAACACACTCTCTTTACTTACTGATCCTTGCTCCTGCCCACAGCCGCCTCCGCTTCCTCTTCAGCTCTCCAGGGGGCCTCATACATTCCATATTATGTTGCTGATGCTGAACAACGCCAGGATGTCGCTGACAGGGATGTTTTATGGACTGCACCGGGACCTCAGGAGGGCTGAAAGGGAAGTTGAGGCAGCTGTGGGCAGAAGCAGGGATCGGGAAGTAGGATCGTAATACTCGGTATTTGTTGGGCGAACTTCGCGAAATTCATCTTGCAAAGTTTGTCTGCCAGTTTCATTCGGATCAAACATGACCTAACCAAAACTGCAATTATTATACTCTGGGGTCTCTTCAGGCCCAGAGTATAAAGATCGAAGGCCCAGGGGTGGTGATTAAACATGGGTCACGTTGGTCAGACACATAATGACCCTGTCTATAACGCCATTGAAGAGGCCCGAAGACCCGCGCTGTAGCCCAGGAGAAGTGAGTAACATTGGTTTTTATGTTCTATCACCTCCTCTGGGCCTCCACTTATTATACTCTGGGGTAGGAAGAGACACCAGAGTATAATAATAGTTTGTGGGTGGTGAACCACAAAAATTTTGGATTCCGCTGAACTCAAAATTTTTGAAATATTTGCAACGAACACCATAGAGGCCACTGTAGGACATTATACTGTATGGAGGGGCCACTATGGGACATTATACTGTGTAGAGGGGCTCAGTGGGACATTACACTTGGTGAAGATTGTGCCATTTTAGGAAGAGGTATTACCTCTACATTCACTGATTATTCCATTCCATTCTCCCTGGGGTTTTCCCTGACTGAGATCCCGATCAACATGTATAAATGGTTGCTCTCACTTGGTGAATGCAGCCTGTTCCTCTATCCCTGCTTTGTGGAGTCTAGATCCACCATCCATTTTTTTTCTTCTTGGAGTAGAAGAGATTAGGTTTATGAAGGTTCTCACTTCCCAGCTCACACAATCAGCAGTGAAATTTACCTATACCTGGTTCTACTGACTCCTGTACAAGGATTCAGCTGAATTCTTACCTGGGCACCTGAGACCTCATGTGTTACGTCTGCACCCGTTCGAATTTCTGCGCCATCTGGCCACATGCTGTGGTGTAGGAAGCGGGTCCAGCTGTGATTCCTTCCTTTGGGTTCTTCTTGTATTGTCTGAACACTGTTCTATTCCCTCACCTCTGTAATTGATTTTCCACCACATCCATCTCCTTCACCTTGGTTTCCCTCTGTTCTTCTAATAGTTAATTTTAGCCTTACCTGTGTGATTGACAACCTATCTTCCTATCAAGTCTGGGGCAGGTTCTTCCTTCCTATTTATTGTTTGCTCACATTCACATTGGTGCTTGCTATTGCCTTGTGTGTGCTTGCTATTTATTCTTGCTGTTTTGTTACCTGTATTCATATTCCTGACCTCTGGCTTTACCTTTGACTATTCTCTTGGATTTTGTATTGCGTTGCTTGAATGTTACCGACTCCTTGGCTAGATGACCTCTCTTTGTTGTTGTTTGTCTTGTCTGCGTTCTGTGTCATCATTTGTATCTTAAGAAGGGATCGCCGCCCAATTACCGTCTGTTGCCTAGGACAGTTCAGGCAAGCAGGCAGGGACAGGGGGGGGAATTCAGCTTAGGGCTCACTGTCTTGTCGTGCCCTTCCCCCCCAGGTTTCACCAGCAGCTACTGAGGAATTGCTCCTCTAGCAATTACGTTACATCATGTTTGTTTCCTCAATCTTTTAGTATTCCATCCGGGATCCCATGGTGGGGCTCCGTGAGTGGTGAAATGAGCTTGGGTTCGTGGGGGTGGTGTGTCTATGTAGATAATGAAGAGCATGTGATGTTTTCTGGGGCATTGCAGCCCCAAACTTTGATGGCTCATCTTTAGAATCAGTTGTAAAATTTTGTATATGAAAGAAAGATTTTAGGAGGAAGCAGGTTATACCAGATTTGCATTAAACCATTAAACAGTAAGTAGATTAACATACCTCCCAACTTTCAAAGGACAGAAAGAGGGACAAAATATGAGGTGCTGCAAATTTAGCTCCACCCACTTCTACGTTGACTCCACCCATTCTCATCTATTTTTCTATGTGCCCCCACACAGTATAATGTTCCTACAGTCACCCTAACATTATATGCCCCCACATTATAATGTTCCCCTCCAATTGCCCCACAGCATTAAGTCCCTCTCCTCGTGCCCCAGTTTAATGCGTGACATTAAACAGTGGAGGTAGTTGGAGAGGTACATTAAACTGGGGGTAAATAGAAGCAGACATGTCCCCCTCCAGCTACCCCCCACAGTTTAATGTCCTCCTCCAGTTGCCCCCAGTTTAATGTCACTCTCCATCTGCCCCCTCAGTTTAATGTCCCCCTTCATCTGCCACCATCTTAATGCCCCCTTCATCTGCCCCAGTTTAATGTCCCCCTTCATCTGCCACCATCTTGATGCCCCCCTTCATCTGCCCCAGTTTAATGTCCCCCTTCATCTGCCATCTTAATGTCCCCCCTTCACCTGCCACCAGCTTAATGCCCCTTTAATCTTCCCCAGTTTAATGTCCTCCTTCATCTGCCTTCAGTTTAACTGCCCCTTACATCTGCCTTCAGTTTAACTGCCTCCTACATCTGCCCCCAGTTCCCCCCTCTTGCTCACACATGTTCTTTTCTCTCCTTATCTTCGAACTCTGTCATTCCCAGCAGCTTCCTCTGTGTAACACAGGGTTTGGCAACGCCTGGCACACGTGCCACTGTTGGCACGCATGGCAGATTTTTCTGGCACGGGACCTGCAAGCATTAAATTGCTGCCCTCCCTGCCCACCAATGAGAGGAGAGGAAAGCCCAGGAGGCGGAGCCATGTGCATCGCTGCAAAGAAGATGAGGAGAGGAGAGCTCCATTCAGCAAAGTGAAAGTAAAAAACACCAGGTACATGCTGGGGTTACTATTCTTATTAATGTCAGCAGGGGCATAACTACCGGGGTACCATCGGTAGCAGCTGCCACAGGGCCCGGGACATTACGGGGCCCCGCGGGCCCCCGATACTTTTTTTTTTTTTTTAATAGGCCGTTACCTGCTGGAGTAACCCCAGCAGGTAACGGGCCCTATATACTTACCGTTCCCCCGGGGTCCCGCTCACGGCCGCCTGCGCTTCCGATTCTGTGGCGGTGGCTGTGAGCAGGAGCGGGGATCGGTATGTGAGGCCGCGGGCCGAACCTCACAATTACTGCTATCGTTATACTCCGGGGTCTTTTCAGACCCCGGAGTATAATAATCGGAGGCCCAGGGGAGGTGAGGGAACATAAAAAACAATGTACTTACCTCTCCTGCGCTTCTCCAGGTTTCGGGCCTGTTTCGTGACGTCCCCGACGTCATTTTGCGTCGCAACGCCTTGCTCGCATCACGTGACGCCGGCCTGGTCCAACATTGAAGGCGGCCGAAGCAGCAGGGAGTGGACCGGAGCAAGGAACAGGTAAGCAACGTTGTTTTTTTATGTTTCTATCCTCCCCTGGGTCTCCGATCATTATACTCTGGGGTCTGAAAAGACCCCAGAGTATAATAATTGTTCATGGGTGGTCCACAATGGGACATATAATATTTTGTGCAGGGGCCACTATGGGGCAAAATACTCAGTGCAGGGGCCACTATGGGATATAATACTGTGTGCAGGGGCCACTATGGGATATAATACCTGTACAGGGGCCACTATGGGGAATGATACTTTGTGCAGGGGCCACAATGGGACATGATACTGTGTGCAGGGGCCACTATGGGACATGATGCTGTGTTCAGGGGCCACTATGGGGCATGATACTGTGTGCAGGAGCCACTATGGGGCATAATACTGTGTGCAGGGGCCACTATGGGGCATAATAGTGTGTGCAGGAGCCACTATGGCACATATTAGTGTGTGCAGGAATGCATTTTTTTGGGGGGGGGGGGGTTGGAGAGGGCGGTCCGGGGGGGGGTGATTGGGGGCAGCGGTTCGGGGGGGGGGCCCCATGTCAAATGTTCTCCTTGGGGCCCAGCCATTCCTAGTTACGCCACTGAATGTCAGGCATTTGGGGTTATTAATTTAGTTTTAGTAACTCCATGTGCCTCACATTAATAGCAATTAACCCCATCATGTCCCTTACATTAACCCCTGTGTGCTTTACATAAGGGTTACTAACATGTGAGACATATGGGGGTTCTAATAAAGGACCTTAATGATGAAGATACTTAATTAGTACCTCCATGTCTCTCACATATCAGCAACTCTTACAGTATGTGAAGTACACAAGGGTTAATGTGAGGGACATGATGGGTTTAATTGCTATTAAAGAGGACCTTTCATGTCCTCATCAAAGTGCGGTTTTATATACCGCTAGAAAGCCAATAGTGCGCTGAATTCAGCGCACTCAGTTTTCCCGTTATGTGCCCCGGGGCTGGAGAGAAATTAATGGCACCGATATCTCCCCACTGTCAGAAGGGCGTTCCTTACCTGGGTGGAACACCCCTCTGACAGTACAATGCTATGTTAGAGTACAGTTGGGGGGGCATTGCTTACAGCCCAGTGATGACTATCGGTTAATTTCTATCCAGCCCCGGGGCACATACTGGGAAAACCGACAATGCGCTGAATTCAGCGCACTGTCGGCTTTCTAGCAGTATATAAAACCCACATATTCATGAGCACATGAAAGACTCCCATTAAAGGGGACCTATCATTAGATTTAGACATTAGCAGCAGCACTTCTCACTACAGTGCATGTGCAGAATTTGCATGCACTGTAGTGAGAAGTGCTGCTGACGCAGTGAAGAATAAGAAAAAGAGGATATCTTCACATGAAGGGGCATGCAGCAGCAAGAGGAGGTGGAATACTGGATATGCTGGTGCTGTGCTCCATACACAGAATTAGCATATAAGAATAAAGTATTTATTTCAAAAATGGTGTCGGAGAAAAGATAAAGAAAGGTAGGGATAGAATAGCCTTTCTAAAGGCTATTCCAACATGTCGTTAGGAAAATTTGCCTAAATCTAATGATAGACTCCTTTTTATATGAGGCACATGGAGTTACTAAACTGTAATGCACATGACTATATACTTTTTATCAACATTTGTGGATAGAAGTATGGAGCCATACATTTCAATGGGCCCATACACATAGACGTCGTTTTTGCGGCTGTGTGTCTGGGCCAATTTGAAGAGCAGGTCCTATATCTGTCTGCATTTGCAGCCCTGTCAATTCATTTTTAATGTATAGGTCAGTGAGAACCACATCCACGAAGTTTGTGTGCAGGAGGGCTAAGGGTGTTTCTTTTCAGGTGGTGACACACTGTGTACCCAGATGTGGCTATTGCCAAATTCAGTACCCGGGCACCAGTGCTGTCACTTTGGGGTAAGTGTGACACCCATTAGTTACTGGCTGTGGTTTTGCTGTTACCACACGGCCAAGAATTAAATGTGGCTGAAATTAATCCACTTTTCACTTACAGAAAAGTGAAAGTACTGGGGGCCCAGGGATGCAGCATCCAGGTACATAGTGCGTCACCATCCTACAGGTGTTACCTCACTTCTCCCAGCCATATACATTTATCAAGAACTGCGGGTTGCACATGTACTTAGATTTCTTCTAATGGAAAAGTACAGGTGTATCAAGGCAAATAGCAGTAAACGCACGTGACTGGGAGCACAGTATGACAGCACCCCTATGATTGCGCTATATGACTTTATTGTAGGGGACGTCAGCTCCATGGACCTCATCTTTGATTTTTTTTATTTAAATCGGCACGCCAAACAAAAAAGGTTGCCTACCCCTGGTGTAACATCACACTGTCCCGCAGTATCCAGAATAGCTCCGCCCACACAAGAGTCTGATCACATGGTCATGACGTCATCAAAGGTCCTTTAGCCCACTAGGATTTAGCATCTACCATTTAGCCTTTAACCTACCCTAATAAAGTTTAACAGCAAAACACTTGAGGGGCATAGCGGGACAAACTGTAAGCTATGTGGGACCGCGGGACAGCAGTGTGAAATCGGGACTGTCCCGCCAGATGCGGGACGGTTGGGAGCTATGCTGTAAGGCATGCTGTGACTCTCCATGGTGATAGAAAATACAGTGAAATCTTAAAATTCTAAAGCAACTAGACTAAACTTCATCCTGTGCGCATTTTATACACACTCTAGAAGGCACTTTAGTAGTAATGTCCCTATGGGTACATCCTAATAGAATGCAGTCTTCATGCTTGTGAAGATGAGCAGATGAAACAACAAGATTTGCATGCAACCACCAGAAACCTATCCATATCATTAACTACATTTTTACCAAGAGGGTACTGCTAAAAAAAAAAAAAAAAGTTGGTCAAATTTCCGTTAAACAGTGGTCTTCTCAACGAAGATGGTCAGTATGCATGATATATATCACAGTATTACAGGCCAAGAACATAGTATTTTCAAAGAGTTGGGTTTTGGAGAAATTTCACCATAATAAGACATATAAACTTTGTGGTGGACAGCTGGCGGCTCTGGGGTGCTTCCCCTGTAGTGCTACACTCTCCTCTTCCATTTGCAATACACCTTCAATACTGCAGTGCCTATACATTACAAAACACTATGTCTAAGTGGTCACTAACTTTGTATCAGTTTATAGTACAAGTGAAAATAAGAAACTTTGTAATATATTTTATTAAAGAAATGCATCATTCGTCCAATGAGGCTCTTTTCCTCCTTCTACACCATGGTGAAATCACATTTACTCTAAAATCTCTGATAAAAACCATCTTAGCCTCCCAAGATGGACTGCAAGCTCATAAAGATATCAAATAAAAATAAACAAACAAAACCTATTACTGTAGGTATCACCTTGTCTAAAATCGCCTGAACCATCAGTGTATTTCTCCAATACAGTTAATGTCATAATGGAAAACTCTCAAAATGCAGAAACATATAAAAGTAGTGGCTTATTGCACGTGGAGACGGAAAAAGAAAAGTGTAGATTCGAAAATTTTGACATAGAAGAAAGGGGTTAAAATAAAAGTACATATACAAGAGAAGTATACATGAAATTGAAGATCTAACCTTAAAGAGGTTTTCCGGGCAAAAAAAAAAAAATCATTTTTCATGCATGCAAATACCTTTAGCAGTGTTTTGAGCTCTTTCTGGGTTTCTCTGGGAGCTCCTGGCATCTTCCTACACCTAGCATGATACTTTGAGCTTCACTCATAGCTGACTCATGCTACCTCCCTTTCTCAATCCCTCCCTCCCCCTCCCTCTCACTCCCTCACACCCCCTCCCTGTTTCCCTAGCTAGACCGCCCTCTACTAGCCCTTCTCAACTAACTAACTCAACCTACCCCCCCACCCCATCATACTTACCCGTCTTCCTCTCTAGATCTCCCCCTGGGCACGGGACATCTCTTCCTTCTGTGCTGCCATCTCCTCCTCTCCTTGACGTCTGCAGGCCGCCCATGCCTGCGCAATAGAGCCGAAGTGCCGGCTACAGCAAATGCCGGAACCCCGCCTCTATTGCACAGGTGCTGGCGGATGTCAAGAAGAGGAGAAGCCAGCCCTCCAGAAGGAAGAGATGTCCCGTGCCCAGGGGGAGGGTTAGTATAGGTGACATTCCATTTCCAGAAACAGGAAAACAGAATATCACTGAAAATTCTGAAAGTGTGCCTAGGGTGGTCACATGACTGCCCCGGCGATCTAGGTAATTATAGATTTTTTGTAAACTAAGTTAGTTAAAAGGTAGGCGGGGGAAGGATGTTTAGCTTAGAGTAGAAATATCATTTTATCGTGGACAGTCCCGTTAAGATAATTTATCAATATTTTTTAAACATAAAAACCTGTTATGACAATTTGAATGGGCCATCGCAACACCTTCTTTTCTTTTTGAGCCTTTCTGTGCTTAGGAATAATTTTCCTGTTGCATGACCCAGTTTCAGGCAAGCTTTAGCTACACTACCGTTCAAAAGTCACTTAGAAATTTCCTTATTTTTGAAAGAAAAGCACAGTTTTTTCAATGAAGATAACATTAAATGAATCAGAAATACACTCTATATATTGGTAATGTGGTACTATTCTAGCTGCAAACGTCTGTTTTTTAATGCAATATCTACATAGGTGTATAGAGGCCCATTTCCAGCAACCATCACTCCAGTATTCTAATGGTACATTGTGTTTGCTAACTGTGTAAGAAGGCTAATGGTTGTTTAGAAAACCCTTGAAAACCCTTGTGCAAGTATGTTAGCACAGCTGAAAACAGTTTTGCTGGTTAGAGAAGCTATAAAACTGACCTTCCTTTGAGCTAGTTGAGAATCTGGAGCATTACATTTGTTGGGTTGATTAAACTCTCAAAATGGCCAGAAAAAGAGAACTTTCATGTGAAACTTGACAGTTTATTCTTGTTCTTAGAAATGAAGGCTATTCCATGCGAGAAATTGCCAAGAAACTGAACATTTCCTACAATGGTGTGTACTACTCCCTTCAGAGGACAGTACAAACAGGCTCTAACCAGAGTAGAAAGAGAAGTGGGAGGCCCCACTGCACAACTGAGCAACAAGACAAGTACATTAAAGTCTCTAGTTTGAGAAATCGACGCCTCACAGGTCCTCAACTGGCAGCTTCATTAAATAGTACCCGCAAAACGCCAGTGTCAACGTCTACAGTGAAGAGGCGACTCAGGGATGCTGGCCTTCAGGGCAGAGTGGCCAAGAAAAAGCCATATCTGAGACTGGCTAATAAAAGGAAAAGATTAATATGGGCAAAAGAACACAGACATTGGACAGAGGAAGATTGGAAAAAAGTGTTATGGACAGACGAATCGAAGTTTGAGGTGTTTGGATCACACAGAAGAACATTTGTGAGACGTAGAACAACTGAAAAGATGCTGGAAGAGTGCTTGACACCATCTGTCAAGCATGGTGGAGGTAATGTGATGGTCTGGGGTTGCTTTGGTGCTGGTAAAGTGGGAGATTTGTACAAGGTAAAAGGGATTTTGAATAAGGAAGGCTAACACTCCATTTTGCAATGCCATACCATACCCTGTGGACAGCGCTTGATTGGAGCCAATTTCATCCTACAACAGGACAATGACCCAAAGCACACCTCCAAATTATGCAAGAACTATATGGGGAAGAAGCAGGCAGCTGGTATTCTATCTGTAATGGAGTGGCCAGCACAGTCACCAGATCTCAACCCCATTGAGCTGTTGTGGGAGCAGCTTGACAGCAGCAAAAAGTGCCCATCAAGCCAATCCAACTTGTGGGAGGGGTTTCTGGAAGCATGGGGTGAAATTTCTCCAGATTACCTCAGCAAATTAACAGCTAGAATGCCAAAGGTCTGCAATGCTGTAATTGCTGCAAATGGTGCATTCTTTGACGGAAGCAAAGTTTGAAAGAGAAAATTATTATTTCAAATAAAAATCATTATTTCTAACCTTGTCAATGTCTTGACTATATTTTCTATTCATTTGCATCTCATTTGATAAATAAACATGTGAGTTTTCATGCAAAACACAAAATTGTCTGGGTGACTCCAAACTTTTGAACGGTAGTGTACATACAGTGAAACCTCTCTAGAAGACCACTCATTTGAGAAGACCACCCTTCTTAAAGACCAACCTCTTAAAGAAGTTTCCAGTGACCGATTTTTCTCCATGTATGCTCTATGGAAGCTAACTCTCTATAACCAAACCACCCCCTTACCCAACCAAAGACCACTTTTTATGTTAATTTTTCAGTTGGAACCCCTTTGAGAAGATCACATGTTGGACTTACATACACTGTGAGACAAATATGGACACAGGTCTCACTCCATGGACTGCAGCAAGCGAGAGCAATGGATTTGCAAGGGACATCAGGGGTTAACCTGTCACCAGTATCACACTGGAGCAAGGAGCCCATGTTATAGTCAATGCAAGTATTGAGCATACATGGCAACTGTTCCAATTTTGTCAGGAAAATCTCAGGAACTGGACCACAAAAGGAATGGTTTTATGCATATCCCACACCAAAATGGGCATTCTTGGGGTGTCCCCAGATGGACTCTAAAGTTGAAATTTGGCCTATGAAATGTCAGCATATATTATTAAGGTTAGCAGTGATGGGGAAATATGGAAGGGGAGCTATGAACCATGAATTAAAGAGCTATCCATGCAGGGGATACTAGCTAGTCTATGTATTACGAATTTGTGTAACTATTCTTACCGCTCTTCTTTTTAATTCTGGATATTAAAAGTTAAATTTTATTTGGTTGGTTATACTGTTCTTGGATGCTGGAACTTTTTTTATTTAAAGCATCTCGAATACATGTAATTCTGTTTGGAGTAACTGTACAATAGCAAACAAATAGCTTAGAAAAGCCAAAGTGACCAACATATAGGAGATCCAGGAACACTGAACTGCAAATATAGGACAGCTACATGTAGGTACCAATTTCATTCTAGCATCTACTATTCAGGTATGACAGAGGTTAAGAGCAACCTATGAGCACAGTCATGAAAGCTGCTTGCTGTCTGTAAACAATATCCAATCTGTTATCACAAAAACAGCCAGAAGTAGACATACATAGAATATTTTTTTCTTACATTGTAAGCTGTGAGATATTCAGAATCTTTAGTCCTTTGCACAGAGTAACACTTTGCAGATATGTATGTGTAGGTTGTGAGGAGAACCAAACCCTTCCATTTGCATTCACTGTTTGGAGAGACCAGACCCTCCTCTTCAACTTACTGTGATATTTCTTACATCTATGGAGACAAATCTAGTCTCTCAACAGGGAATGAACTGTAAATTAGCTAGAAGGAAGAACTGTAGAAAGGTTTTTCAGGCAGAAAGCAGCAACATTTTTAACCCCTTAACACAAAATGACGTACCTGCACATCATGGGAGTGAATGCCTAATGGCAAACAGACGTGCCGATATGTCATATTAATGTCAGAGGCTGAGCGAGTGACATTGCTTACAGCTGACACCCGCATGTAACACCCGAGGCCGGAGCTGAGCTACGATCGCGGGTGTTAAGCCCTTAGATGCCGCGGTCAAACATGATTGTGATTGAGAAAGGAGAAAATGGCAATTTTCCAGGAATCTGTCATTTCGGTGTGTAATATGTTGTACCCGGCTTGTATCAGAGACAAATGCTCCATAAGCTGAAGTGCCCAGGATATCCGCTTAATAGTTTTTGAAGTGTGTGTCTCTGCTGGGCACAACATATCGGGCACTGAATTGGCGTATCTGTGGAAAAATTGCAGTTTTCACTTTTCATTATCAGCTGCGCATTCATTTCTGGATATTAAATTAATGTAATGCTCACTACGCCACTTGATATATTCCTTGAGGGGTGTATTTTCCAAAGTGGTGTCACAAGTCTGCGGATTCCACTTTACTGGCAATTCAGGGGCTTTGCAAAAGTGGCATAGTGTCCAAAAACCAAACTGTGCTCCAAAAACCAAAATAGCACTCTTTCCTGGCTGTGCCCAAATAGCAGTTTATACCCACATATGACATTGTTAAATACGTTATCCTGGGTACAACAGTGTCATACATGTGGGCATAAACTGCTGTTTGGGCACACAACAGGGCACAAATGTGAAGCTTCTGTGAGCGCTATGTGCTTTTGGACCGCTGATTTAGATTCTTGGTTTTTGGACGCCATGTAATGTTTGCAGATATCCTAAAATTGCACTACAAAATGGGGTCACTTCTTGGGGAATTCCAGTTTACTGGCACCTCTAGGGCTCTGCAAAAACAACGCGGCATCCAAAAAGTCCCTCTAAATCTATACTCCAAAAGCTAAAAAGCACAGTGCTCCTTCCCTTCTAAGCCCTGCTGTGTGCCCAAGCAGCAGTTTACACCCATATATACAACTTTTTTGTCCTTGGGATAGCCCACTTAATAGGTTTAGAAGTGTATGTCTCTGATGACTCAAAGTGGGCACAACATATTGGGCACTGAAATGGCGTATTTCTATAAAAATTTCAAATTTCACTTTGTACATTAATTTTTGGGAAGCAGTCTTGTGCTCAAAATGATAATACCCCTTGAGAAATTCTTTGAGGGGTGTAGTTTCTAAAATGGGGTCACTTTTGGGGGGTTTCCATTGTATTGGTACTTTAGGAGCTCTGCAAATGCGACATGGTACCTGAAAACTATTCCAGCAAAATCTGCCCTCCAAAAGCAAAATAGCTCTCTTTCCATTCTGAGCCCCGCCATGTACCCATGCAGCAGGTTACAACCACATATTAGATATTGTCGTGTCCAGGAGAAATTGTGTAACAAACTTTGGGTTGTTTTTTCTTCATTAACCCCTTGTAAGAATGAAAATTTTGAGACTAAATGGATGGTTTATAAAAAAAAATTTTTTTTTTCATTTTTTAGGTCTCAATGCTAATAAAATCTGTGAAACAGCTGTGAGGTCAAAATGCTCACTATACCCCTTGATAAATTCTATAAGAAATTCTACTGAATTTCCCCACTGTGGGACTATTAAAGGACTATTATTATTATTATTATTATTAGTTTCCAAAATGGGGTCACTTTTTAGGGGTTTCCATTGTACTGGTCCTTAGGGGCTCTGCAAATATGACAAGGTACCCGAAAAATATTCCAGCAAAATCTGTCCTCCAAAAGTCAAATAGCACTCTTTCCATTCTGAGCTTCGCCATGTATTCACACAGCAGTTTGTAACCACATATGAGGTATTCACATGTTCGGGAGCAATTGTTTAACTAACCGTGGTGTGTTTTTTCTTCATTAACCCCTTGTAAAAATTAAAAATTTGGGGCTAAATTGACAGTTTATTGGAAAAAAAATAATTTTTCATTTTCACGTCCCATTGTTAATAAAATCTGTGAAACAGTTGTGGCATCAAAATGCTCACTATACCCCTTGATATGTTCTGTGAGTGGTTTAGCTTCCAAAACGGGGTCACTTTTGGGGGTTTCCATTGTATTGGTACTCTAGTTGCTCATCAAATGCGACATGGCACCTGAAAACTGTTCCTGCAAAATCCGCCCTCCAAAAGCCAAATAGTGCTCTTTCCATTCCGAGCCCTGCCATGTACCCATACAACAGTTTGTAACCACATATGGGGTATTCATGTGTTCAGGAGCAATTGTTTAACTAACTGTGGGGTGCTTTTTCTCCTTTTACCCCTTGTAAAAATGAAAATTTTGGGGATAAAGTGACGTTTTAGTAATTTTTCATTTACACATCCCAATGTTAATAAAATCTGTGAAATGGCTGTGGGGTCAAAATGCTCACTATACCCCTTGATAAATTCTGTCAGGGGTGTAGTTTCCAAAATGGGGTCACTTTTGGAGGGTTTCCATCGTTTTGGCACTCTAGGAGCTCTGCAAATGGACATGGCACTCGAAAACTATTCCAGCAAAATCTTCTTTTCAAATGCCAAGTGTCCCTCCTTCCCTTCCGTGCGCTGCTGTGTGCCCAAACATCATTTTAAACCTACATGTGGGGTATTTCTGTGCTCGGGAGAAATTGCATAACAAACTGTGAGATGCATTTTCTCATTTTAACCCTTTGTGAATGTGTTAATTTTAGGGTTAAATGAATGTGTTATTGAAAAAAAATGAAATGTCTAAATTTCACCTCCATATTGTTTTAATTCCCGTGAAATGCTAAAAGGGTTAACAAACTTCTGAAATTCTGTTTTTAATTATTTGAGGGGTGCAGTTTTGAAAATGGGGTAATTTATGGAGGTTTCTAATATATAGGCCTTTATAATCCTCTTCAGAACTGAAGTGGTCCCTAAAAAATGAGTTTGGGAAATTTTCATGTAAATCTGGAAAATCGCTGTTACACTTGTAAGCCTTCTAACATCCAAAATAAATTAAAGGACTATTAATAGATGATGCCAATATAAAGCATAGATATGGTAGATAATATTTATTAATGTATTTGTGTGATATGACTATCTGTCTGATAAGCAGAGCATTTCAAATTTCGAAAATTGTGATTTTTTTCCAAATTTCCATCAAATTCCCTATTTTTTTTATAAATAAATACAAAAATATTGATCAATGTTTACCACTAACATGAAGTACAATGTGTCACGACAAAAAACAGTCTAAAAATCACTTGTTTAAGTTAAAGCATCTCAAAGTTATTGCCATATAAACTGACACATTTCAGTTTTGAAAAATGAGTCCTGGTCATTAATGCACTTTTAGGTCCGGTCCTTAAGGGGTTAATTAAAGTGTGTTACATGTTGATCCTGAATCATATGCTTTATGAGATGAGACAACGTTGTCTAAAAAGTTTGTGAGCAAACATGCCAATTCATTTCCTCAGCTTCATTCATGTAAATAGAGTGGCATAATAAATAAGGTAATAATAGCTGAATTATATACAGGTGCATCTCAATAAATTAGAATATTTTTGAAACGTTCATTCATTTCAGTGATTCAGTAATACAATTCATAATCAGTGTCTTCCATGATTGTGTGTCCTACTGAACCAGACTGAGGGACCATTTAAAGGCTTAGGAAACCTTGGCAGGTGATACACTGAATTTGCAATACTGAACTTTTTTTACAATATTCTAATTTTCTTAGATTTGGGTTTTCATTACCTGTAGTCCATAATCAACATTTACAGAAATAAAACACTTGAAATAGGAAACTCTGTGTATAAAGAATCTAGTGGAAGAGTGAAGAAATCAGGCGATACCTTTTAGAGGCTAACTGAGTATATTTGATAAGTAAGTTTTCGGAAGTACTAGCTCCCTTCATCAGACATGGTGTAATACTAGAAACTGAAACTTTACACTATTTATACATGCTCAAGACATGGATCTTCAAAAGGATCTTGGAATAACAAAATGCAATATACGTAGAGAAGTTATTTACAACAGGTCAGGTAAAGAATCTAGAAAATATAGGAGGTCACTTTTTTAATTTAATTACTGAAAGAAATAAACGTTTCAAAGATATTCTAATTTATTGAGATGCACCTGTATATTGTTTTTTTATGAGTCAGAAATGGGAAAGATTAACAGGAAAACTGTTTTCTGGAGGGTTTTACATGACTATTTCAGGAACATGCTGTAGACAAACAGTGTAAGAAAGTTTATTTCCTGATTACTTAAATCATTCTTTTTTAGGTTGTGTTTCTTTAAGTAGAGGTGGTCTACAATATGGTAAATGTGGGACATTGTTGTTAGACACCACATTCAGATTCAGGTATCCATGCATTTGCTTAATAAAGTAAAATAAATACAAGCCTGAATATAAAATGGTGTTTCAGAAAATGAATGAGTAAGCTAGTTTAAAAGGAGCTGTCATGACTGGATGACATTTTCAAACCCTGACCATGATCGAAGAGATATTTAAACTATCACTGTAAAAGATCTGACAAAGGAGAGTATTGAAGTCTAAGATCATGTTATATATAAAAAGTTTTACAGAGAGGTCAGAAATAAAGGAGGGGAAAATTATTACTTCAAGATAAAAGATAGACTTTTATTACTCATATTTAACCTTCCAGACTCCACATTTTAGTTTTACATTCATTGAAAACAATTCTTTATGTTCAAAAAGAAATGCGAACGTATCAGTGAATAATGTCATGAACTGTATGACATTTTGTGCTCATCATAAATGTATTCTTCATTGTAAATTTAGAAAACTGAAATCACTTTTTAATTAGCATTGCTCTTTACAAATTGCTAGAGAGAAAATTTACTTTGTATTTCTTTTATAATAATTTTATAAATTACCTTGCCAATTTAATTCTGATCATAAACATTTTGATTTTCTTTACACAAGTGTATTTAATACCTAACCATTACATGGTTATTGTATTTGTTTTAAATGTATTTATATTTATTTTATTAATATGATGTAAAAGAGGTTGTGTTTATGTTAAATGTTTTGTAGAGGTGCATACCTTATGGGAGTAAAAGGGTTAGTAAGGAACAGTAAAAACAATTAAAAAAAAAAAACATGTGATTAAATAAAAATGTAAAATATGCAATTAATAACAAAATGAAAGCATATACTTCTTAAGCAGAAGGCAGTTAGGAGACCCTAAAAAGCTACAAGGTTAAAAATAGATTATGTAAAAAATACATAAAAGCAGCAAAACTGGAGACAGAGTGGGTCATCACCAAAGAGTAAAAGAAACCCCACAATATTCTTAAATTATATGAATAGTAAAAAGGTAAAACCTAAAATTGCTAGCCCTTTAAAACATAATGATGGGAAAGTCATGGAGGGTGATGAGGAGAAAGCAAATTTACTAAGCATTTTTTTCTCGCAGAGGATCATAAAATGCCGTGTGAACTGCAGAGTAACAAAGAAAACTACATTATAGAGGACCTTTCGCTACCTCCACCAACTCTTCAATGCAGTTCCAAAGCAGTTGGAATTTTTTTTCTAACTACCATCATTCCTGAACAATTGATGTTGTTAGTTTCCACAAACTGTTCTTAATTGAAACAGACAATATAGGACCACCCACTTAACAGGACAGTACCTTATTAGCATAGAAAATTCCAATTGTGTTAGACTGAGTGGAGTGGCACCATTGCAGGTGCAAACAGTTGGAGTTTTTTAAATAGTGAAAAATTTTTTAAATGTTACCTGTTTAATCCAGAAAGAAGTGCAGAGCTGCCTTAAAAATATTAAAATAGACAAATTATCAGATCTAAATAGTACATACCCTAAGTCCTAAGAGTATCAAGTGTTGTAATAAACAGACCAGACTATTAGTATTGTAATAGACAGACTAGTTTTGTGATAGTAGTATAATGTATCGCCTGATTTCTTCACTCCTTCACTAGTTTTGTGATAGACAGATTGGTCTATTAGGCCAGTAAGCTTAACCTCTGTTGTGGGTAAATTGTGTGGGAGATTTCTAAGGTATGCTATCCTAGAGTATCTCAGGAAAATAAATATATAACTCTATGTCAGCATGAGTTTATGAGGGATTGGTTATGTGAAACTAATTTGATCACCTTTTATGCGGAAGTTCTTTCTAGACAGGACTTGGGCTGGTGGTGGATATTTATCTTAATTTTTTAAAAGTAACTGATACTGTACAACATTAAAGGTTGGTACATAAAAGTAAGAATTCTTAGATTGTGGAAAAATTGCTGTAAATGGGTAAGCAATTTACATGAAAATGGGGCTTCCAAGCTGACTAACAAAGGCATATTTGGAAACTGTAGAATCATCTCTACAAGGTATTGTGATTAAGTTTGTAACAAATATACTACTAAGAATGCATTTACTTATGCTTAGCATTACTATCAGTTTTTAGAACAGATCCCATAGTTCTCTATGGGGCCACTACGAGACATAATACTGTGTGGAGGGGCCGCTATGGTACATTATACTGTGTGGAGGGGCCACTATGGGACATTATAATATGTGGAGGGGCCACTATGAGAGATTATACTGTGTGAAGGGGACACTATGGGACATTATATTGAGTGGAGGGGCTACTGTGGGACATTATACTGTGTGGAGGGGATGCTATGGGATATTGTACTGTCTGAAGGCCACTTTGGGACATTGTAGTGTGAGTAAATGGGGCGTTATACTGTGTGGGGGCCAGAAAAGGGGACGCTATACCATGGGGGGGGCCCAAGTCAAAAGTTTGCTATGGGGTCGAGTCTTTTCGAGTTACGCCCCTGGAGAGGAGTTATCCTTTTACATGGGACTGCTTGATGAAAGGGCTAAAGGGGAGAGGAGTGATGCTTTTACATAGGACTGCTTAATGGAAGGGCGAAAGCGGAGAAGAGTGATGCATTTACATGGGACTGCATGATGGAAGGCCCAGGGGAGAAAGGAGTGATGTTTTTACATGGGACTGTGTGATGGAAGTGGCACTGGAGAGAGGAGTGATGCTTTTACATGGGACTGAATGATGAAGGGGGCAGTGGAGAGAGAAGTGATGCTTGTACATGGGACTGTATGATGGAAGGGTCAAGGGGGAGTGATGCTTTTACATGGGACTGCATGATGGAAGGGTCAAAGTTGGGAGGGGTGATGCTTTTAGGCTAAGGCCCCACAGTGCGGAAATACAACTTTTTTTGTTGCAGATTTTGCTGCAGTTTTTTGAGCCAAAGCCAACAATGACTACAAAATTAATGGAAAATATATAGGACAGGGGTAGGAAACCATTGGCACTCCAGCTGTTGTAAAATTACAACTCCCAGCATGCATACTTTCTCTGCAATTCTTGGAACTCCCATGGAAGTGAATGGTGCATGTTGGGAGTTGTAGTTTAACAGCAGCTGGAGTGCTGAAGGTTGCTGACCCCTGATATAGGGAGTACTTCTCACTTCTGTTTAATCAATTCCTGGCTTTGGCTCATAAAACTATAGCAAAATCTGCAACATAAAAAGCTGCATTTTCACAATGTGGGGCCTCAGCCGTACATGGGACTGCATGATGAAAGGAGCAGTGGGGAGAGGACTGATCTTTTCTACATGGGACTTTAGGATGGACGGGGTTGAAGGGAGGGGAATATTGCACATACATGGTACTGTATCATGAAGGATGTGAGGAAAGAAAGTTGTTGTATGGAGGACCTACTTGTGGTAACTACAGAATACCCTGGAACCATGAACCTACCTGCAGAAACTAGTAGTAACTAGCAGGTCCTCCCTCCAGCAACTCCATTCTAGACCGTTCACTAGTGAGGTGACTAGATTGGAGTTGCAGGAGGGAGGTCCTAATAGGAGATGCAACCCTAGCGTCAGCAGGGATCGGGATCAGGGATGCCATATTATTCGCCACCCTGCCTAATCCTAATTTTTCTTGTATGTATCTGTGGTACGTTTTATAGTCAGTCACGTTTTGTCCAAAAAATACTATAAATACTGGACGTGTTCAGCTTGGACCTTTACTTGATGGTAGAACCAAGTCAATGGACATTTACTAAAAAGTAGTTGAGTACCCCTGCTTTATTCGCCTAGGCAGCCCATCATGAGTGGGCCCAGGTGTCAACTGTAAGAAACAGTTGACACCTGGGTGTAACAGAGGTGGCCATAGCTAAGCTCCGATAGCAGGTGTTAACCCCTTAGATGCCATGATCGTGACTGCAGCACGGTACCTGAGCGGACCCCATGCAGCACCTTCATTGGTCACGGTGTTTCTTCAGCCACCCAGGGCCTGTTCTGTCACCCCAGGTCTGTGATCTTTTATTCAGGCCTTGATCTCGCCTCTGGGATCAATTGGCCAATCTTTTATACATTCCATTATACAGTCATGGCCGTAAGAGTTGGCACCCCTGAAATTTTTCCAGAAAATGAAGTATTTTTCCCAGAAAATTATTACAGTTGCACATGTTTTGTTATACACATGTTTATTTCCTTTGGGTATATTGGAACAACACAAAAAACTGAGAAAAAAAGCCAAAAATTATATAATTTCACGCAAAACTCCAAAACTCCAGAATTACTGACGCCCTCAATTTAATATTTGGTTGCACATCCTTTGGAACAAAATAACTGAAATCAATCACTTCCTATAACCATCAATAAGCTTTTTATACCTCTTCTTTTGGACCACTTTTCTTTTGCACACTGCTCCACGTCTCTCATATTTGAAGGGTGCCTTCTCCCAACAGCAATTTTAAGATCTCTCCACAAGTGCTCAATGGGATTTAGATCCAGACTCATTGCTGGCCACTTCAAAACTCTCCACCGCTTTGTTTCCATCCATCTCTGGGTGCTTTTTGAAGTATGTTTGCGGTCATTGTCCTACTGGAAGACCCATGACCTATGACGCAAAACCAGCTGACAATGGGACCTACATTGCGACCCAAAATTCTTTGGTAATCTTCAGATTTCATGATGCCTTGCACACAGTAAAGGCACCCAGTGCCAGAGGCAGCAAAACAACCCCAAAACATCTTTGAACCTCCACCATATTTGAATGTTGGTCCTGTGTTCTTTTCTTTGTAGGTCTCATTCCATTTTCGGTAAACAGTAGAAAGCTGTGCTTTACCAAAAAGCTCTATCTTGGTCACATTTGTCCACTAGACATTTTCCCAGAAGGATTTTGGCTTACTCACGTACATTTTGGCAAACTGTAGTCTAGATTTTTTATGTCTCTGTGTCAGCAGTGGGTCTGGGTCTCCTGCCATAGCATTTCATTTCATTCAAATGTTGACAGATAGTAAATAGTTTGGGCTAACACTGATGAACCCTGAGCCTGCAGGACAGCTTGAATTTCTTTGGACCTTGATTGGGGCTGCTTATCCACCATCCATACTATTCTGCGTTGCAACGTTTAATCAATTTTTTTCTTCTGTTCATGTTCAGGGATATTAGCTACAGTGCCATGGGTTGTAAACTTCTTCATTTTGTTGCACACCATGGACAAAGAATCATCTAGATCTCTGGAAATGGAGTTGTAACCTTGAGATTGTTGATATTTTGCCACAATTTCTGTTCTCAAGTCCTCAAACAGTTCTCTTCTCCGCTTTCTGTTCTCCATGCTTAGTGTGGCACACACAGACACACAATGCAAAGATTGAGTCAATTTCTCTCCCTTTTATCTGGTTTCATGTGTGATTTTTATATTGCCCACACCTGTTACTTGCCACAGGTGAGTTTAACCCCTAGATGTCGCTAATCTATGTATTTACGTAACTTTATCTGTTGCCCCATGCTGCAGTCATGTTAATTAAAGTCAAACAGGTGTGATTTACAACTGCTGCTGTACAAGTGATAAGTGCAGCATCTCCATGCTGAAGTTATTGTCCCCAGGTTACACTGTGATAAGGGAAGCTTTTAGGACTTTTATCATCAATTTTATCTACAAAATTTAACTGTTTATGGTGACTACAGTGAATCGAAACAGCCTTCCCATTCACATTGTGCTAGCAGAACTTGCTGTCCTGCAAGCCCCTCCCTTCACCTTCTTCCCCTAGGTTTGCTCTCTCTCAGCAGGGAGCCTAGCTAGAGATAACAGGAGCAGTTTACAGCCCTCTACTATACTAAACTACTGGTTAATTTACACATGGACTAGGGGTCCAGAAAATAAGCCATGCTGAATATAAAACCATATAAACCTAATTGTTTGTTAAAAAACTATATAAATGTGTAGTCCCTGTAATCAGAAGACATAGAAAATCAAATTTTAATATGTCCATTAATATATATAAAAACAATTTAGTTTTAGGAAATAGAAGCAAAATTTACTTTTTTCACATTTTATACCAATCTTCTACTTCTAGCAAAAAAAATATTCAAATTATTTAAAAAATAATATTACCTATCTGAAGCCTTATGTGTCCTGAAAAAAACATGGTAAAAATAGTTGAGATATGCAAAGCCATTAAAAAGATATTGCTGTGTAAAGCAATGCATTCAAAGGTGCTAAATTTGGCCGGAGCATTGGTGCATTAATGATGCTTGGTCCTGAAAGGGTTAAATGAGCATCACATACTTGAAACAAAGTTATTTACCCACAAATTTAAAACGGTGCCAACAATTTTGCCCAGCCTGTTTTTGAAGTTTTGTGTGAAATTTGACTTTTTTCTCAGTTTTTTGTGCTGTTCCAATACACACAAAGGATATAAACATGTGTAGAACAAAACATGTGTAATTGCAATAATTTCTGGGAGAAATACTTTATTTTCTGGAAAAAGTTCAGGGGTGCCGACACTTACGACCATGACTGTACACTGCAATACTTCTGCATTGGAGTTTTTAATACTGAACCAGCGATTAAAAGATAGCTAGTTCATGTCCCCTATTGAGCCAAAAAAAAACGTAAAAAAAGTTTTTAAAAATTCTAATGTATTAAAAAAATAAAAAAGTTAATACCCCCCCAAAAAAATATAAAATATAGAGTGTAAAAAAATTGTATTAAACAATACAAGTTCGGTATCACCATGTCCTTAGCAAACTGTACAATAAAACTAAAACATTAGTTAACCCGCAAATTGAATGTCATAAAAAAAATGGAAAAAACACTAAAAGTAACAATTTTTTGCCCTCTCACCTCACAAAATATGGAATAAAAAGTGATCAAAAAGTTATATGTAGCCCAAAATGTTACCACTGAAAAGCATGGCTCCTCCTGCAAAAAATAAGCCTGCAACAGAAAAATAAAATGTTACGCCTCTCAGAAGATAGCTATGCAAAAACAATAGATTTTTTTTCCCTTAATGGATTTTGATTTAGCAAAATTAATAACGCATAAAAAAAACTGTAAATTAGGAACTGTAATTGTACCGACCCATAGAATAAAGGTAACTTTTTTACTTATGTCTTATGGTGAAGGGCAAATAATTTAAAATGTTAAAAAGCAATGACAAAATTGTTGCTTTTTTCAATCACCCCAGAAAGAGTTAATACATTTTAGTCAATAAGTTGACTAAATAAGTCGAAAATGGTGTCATTAAAAAATGCATGTCATCCCACAAAAAATATGCCCTCATATGGTTACATCACCAAAAAAAAATCAAAAAACTACAGCTTGTATAATACGACAACAACAAAAAACCAAAATCACCAAATCTTTAGGACAAAACTGGCTGTGTCAGAAAGGGAATGTAAAAGGTATGTAAACATACATCACATTATACCCCTAGTTTAGAGATTATGATGGAAAAGACACTAGACCCTCCAGAGTGACCCCCCTCCATTTGTTGGAGTTACTGCAAAAATAGTGTAGAATTTGGTGTACCCTATGTACACAGATTACATATTCACTTTTTACCATGCGCTGTGCATTCAGATTTTCATAAATGTGTTCCTTGATAAATTCCTTAAGGGGTGTAATTTACAAAAATGTGACCACTTTCTTGGGAATTCCAGTATATTGGCGCCTCAGGGTCTCTTCTAACATGACATGACATCCAAATAACATACATTTAGATCTGCGCTATATAAGACAAACAGCTCTTATTCCCTTCTGAGCCCTGCTGTGTACACAAACAGCAGTTTATGCCCACATACTGTTATACCTGGGAAACCCCACTTAATGTCATTTGTGGTTATAAACTGCTGATTGGGCACACAGCAGGGCGCAGAAGGAAAGCAGTGCTACTCATTTTTGGAGCACAGATTTAGATGTTTGTTTTTTAGACGCCATGCCACATTTGTAGAGCACCTGAAATGCCAGTTAAGTGGAATCCCCTGATGTGTGACCCCATTTTGGAAACTGCGCCCCTTAAGGAATTTTTTCAGGGTGTAGTAAGCATTTTTATCCCCCAAGAATTGCATTAATTTATTTCCAAGAATGAATATGCTGCTGATAGTGAAAAGTGAAATTGCCAATTTTTCCAGAAATATGTAATTTTAGTGCACAATACGTTGTACCCAGTTTGTGTCAGAGATGAAAAAGCTGTTGTACTTGGGACAACCTACTTAACGTGTGTTTCTCTGTTAACACAAGCTGGGCATATTGAACACTGAAATGGCATATTGCTAAAAAAAAATTACAATCAGCTGCACAATCAGAAGATCACTATGCCCCTTGATAAATTCCTTGAGGGGTGTAGTTTACAAGATGGGCGTCTTTTCTTGGGGAATTTTTCTTTAATTTACTTTATTGCATCCAAAAACCAGTCTCTCTAAATCTACACTCCTAAAGCCAAAAAGCATGGCGCGCCTTCCGTTCTGAGTCCTGTGGTGTCCTCAAACTGCTTATTTGCATCAACATATACAACTTTTTTGTACCTGAGATAACCTGCTTAAAATTTTAGTAGTGCATGTCTCTGGTGACACATAGTAGGTACATATAGGGCATATTTCTTTTAAAAAAATTATTTTCACTTTGCACATTAATTTTTGGGAATCATTCTTGGACTCAAAATTCTCACTATACTCCTTGATAAATTCTTTGAGGGGTGTAGATTCTAAAATAGGGTCATATTTTGGGGGTCAGTTTTTACATTTTTCCTCAGAGCCTCTGAATTGCGAGCCAATGAAATGTAAATGTCCAAATTAGGCTTCAAATGTGAATGGTGCTCTTTCATTTCTGAGCCCTGTCGTATTTCCAGGTAAAAGACTATGGTCACATATAGGGCATTTACAAAATCAGGAAACATAGCATAATAACAGGAAAGCTGACTTTTCACAGAACCAACCATGAGCTGGGGATGATATAGTGGGCACTAAAATAGTATATATCAGGGAAAAATTCTAATTTTTATTTGCACTATTCGCTAACATTTCTTTTTGGAAACCATCTCTTGGATCAAAATGATCGCTATATCTCTTGCTAAATTTCTGCAGTTTCCAAAATGATGTCACTTATTGGTACTTTCCATTACATTGGCACCTATAAATGATTCTGCCCTTCAATAGCCTAATGGCGTTCCTTACCTTCTGTGCCCTGCTATGTGTCCAAATAGCAATTTTCATCCACAAGTGGGGTATTTCCTTACTTGGGAGAAATTGCACATCAAATTCTGGTAAAAATTGTGAAAATGAAAAATTTGGAGCTAAATTGACACTTTACTGAGAAAAAAGTAGTTTTTCATTTTCACATCCCAAGGTTAATAAAATCTGTGAAACATCTGTGGGGTCAAAATACGTATTCCACCCCTTGATAAATCCTGTGAAGGGTGTAGTTTAAAATGCGGTCACTTTTTATGGTTTCCATAGTAATGTGACTTTTAGGGCTCTGCAAATGAGACATGACACCCAAAAACTATCCAGGAAAATCTGTCCTTCAAAACCCAAACAGCGCTCTTTCCATTTCAAGCCCGCCATGTACTATGTATTGCTGTTTTCAGGAGAAATTGCGTAATGAACTGTGTGGTGCTTTTTGCTCCTTTAACCCCTTTTGAAAATGAAAAATTTGGGACCTAACCGCAGCGTTTACGCCACGTGGGGGCCCTGGCCTTAGACAGCTTTCTAACATTCAAAATAAATTGAAGGATAATTAAAATATGATGCCAACATAAAGCAGAAATATTGTGGATAACATGTATTAATGAATTTAGGTCGTATGACTATCTGACAAACAGATCATTTCACATTTTGAAAATTGCAAAGTTTTCAAAATTTCCACCAAATTTCCTATTTTTTCATAAAGAAATGCAAAAAATATTGATCAAAGGTTACCACTAACATGAAGTACAATGTATGACATTATCACAGGAAAAAAAAAGCAGCAACAGTATTAATTAAATTTATAATATTTAATAAATATTCATTTTCAGGCAGCGAGGATATCATGAACTTTGGATCCAGGATGGTTTTATACGGGTCCGATCCACAAACCGTCGTGATCTACTATGTCCTAAGAATATTCCAAAGAAATGTGATTCAAATTTAAGATTTATTACCTCTTTTAATTCCAGGTGGTTTAATCTATATCACGCATTGAGAAAATATTGGGGCATTTTATTGAGGGATCCTGTTATAAAACAACACTTGAGGCCCCAACCTTCTGTTTGTAGGTCTACAAACCTTTGGGATCTCTTAGTACATAGTCACTTTGAAGGCAAAAAACATAGCAAGCTGTTTGGGACACGTGACCCTAAACCTGTCTGTCGGAGGATCAGAGTTGTGTATTGTCAGGGGTTAAGTCCCCCTGGGATGGATGTCACCGTAAGCCTAATTAAATAAATAACCAGTTTCGAGCGCTCGGGAAACAAGACGTACACAGGTATCGTGTATGAACCATTTCTTCTTTATTGTGTAGTTCAATACAGTTTTAAAGGTAAGCTCAGTTACATAACAGTCATGTGATCAATGTACATATATGGGTTTTCCATTTCCGTTACCAGACAAAGTTGTTCAGTTTCCCATCACCCCAGATGTTTCCTTTTCACCTAGTCTAAATGTTCTCCTTATCTTTCCTGAGAATGGCAGATCAACCTGAGAACAGCAAAACTGTTGATATTCATCCCAGACTCTGAGTCTGTATTCTATCTGTAAACTATACAGTCTGCATGGAGAACGTTTCACCCTGTGTCTTCTGTACTGCGTTATAGAATATAATACAAATTATGTTTTAACCCTTACAATTTCCCCATTTTAGGACTTTATTTTTAATCAAGTTCAATGAATACCTTCACACTGTTTGTGTGCCATCTTTGATGGATTCTCCATTGAAGAGGTTAAAAATAACATCCTATCTTACATATTGGTTAACTGTATTTCATTTCCTTCTCAGCGCTTCAACTTTCTTGCAATGTGAAGCATGTATTCAGGTAGATTTTCCCTCCAACTTTACTGAGGTGGCAGTTGTCAGCAATATCTGGAAGGGGCCATCATATCTGGGTTCAAGAGATTTCCTGGAGTGTCTTTTCGTGACTACCCAATCACCAGGCTGCAAGCTATGTGTTCCTGAAAAATCAGAAGGGTCTGGAATAGAAGAGAACACTTGTTTATGTGTTTCTTTCAGTTTTTTACACAAATTTTGTACATAGCTGGCAATGCTGTCATAGTTAAGCTGTAATGTCTGAGGGAAGTACAATCCTGTTTTGGGTGCACTTCCAAACAATATTTCAAATGGTGACAACCCTGTCCTCCTGTTAGGAGTATTTCTTACTGAATATAAGGCTAAAGACAGGCATTCAGGCCAAGGCTTTCCTGTCTCTGCCATGGCTTTCTGAATCTTTAATTTGAGTGTACCATTCAACCTTTCCACTTTGCCTGAACTCTGAGGATGGTAGGGTGTGTGAAAAGCTTGCTCAATCCCTAGTGCAGACATTATTTCTTTCATTATCTCACCTGTGAAATGTGTACCTCTGTCAGACTCTATCACCTCGGGCACTCCAAACCTACACACAAGTTCAGACATCAATTTCTTGGCAGTTGCTTGTGCGGTTGCTTTGCTCACAGGGTAGGCCTCAGGCCATCCTGAAAACAAATCCACACAGACCAATACATACTCGTATGTTCCAGACTTAGGCAACTGTATGTAATCTATCTGTATCCTCTGAAATGGGTACAGGGATTTTGGTGTACACTTGGTGGGTGTTTTAACTACCTGTCCTGGGTTGTGTAGAGCACATATGTGACATGCTTTTACGTGGTTACTAGCAGCTCTTCCAAAACCTGGGGCAAACCATAATTTACCCACTAATGACTCCATGGCATTTCGAGAGGCATGCACCTTACCGTGGGCCAAGCCAGCCATCTGGGGGTAGACTGCTGCGGGCAGACATAATCGATCCCCCATTTTCCACATACCATCACCTTCTGTAGCACCTGCTTTCTTCCATCTTTCAGTTTCCACACTGGTGACCTTTGAGTACAGTCCTTTTGGGTCTGTTAGGTCAATGTCCATTTTGCTCACCTGGTTGGGACCCCTTCTGGCCAGTAGTGCTGCAGCCTTGGCTGCTATGTCAGCTCTCTCATTTCCATGGCTTTCAGGGTCCCTTCCTTTTGCGTGAGCTCTAACTTTCACAATTGCCAGCTGCTTTGGGAGCAGTATGGCCTCCATCAGTCGACTTACCACATCTCCATTCTTAATTGGCTTGCCCTGGGCCATTAGGAAGTTCCTTGCCCTCCATATTGGACCATAATCATGTGCAATGCCAAAAGCATACCTGGAGTCAGTGTATATGTTAGCTGTTCTACCTTTGGCTATCTTACAAGCCTCCATAAGGGCTTTAAGCTCAGCTTCTTGGGCTGACATGTGTGGTGGAAGAGCTTCCTGGACTATGATATCATGTTCAGTGACTACAGCATACCCTGTAACAAATTTGCCTTCATCTGTCAGATACCTTGAGCCATCCACAAACATCTCATAATCAGGATTTTGTAATGGCACATCCGTGACATGGTCAAAGCCCACTGTTTCCTTTGACATAAGAGCCACGCAATCATGTTCATGCTGGCTGTCAAACAGTTCTTCTTCAGAGAGGGAATTTAAAAATAACTCATCTTCCACTCCCCCTTTTGAATCATGAACTCCTACAGGAAGAAGAGTTGCAGGATTCAAAGTTAAACAGCGTTGAAAAGAGATGTTTGAGGAGGACTGCAGAGCAAATTCCATTTTGCACTGCCGTGCCAAAGAAAGGTGACGTCTGTCTACCTGTGTGAGGATAGCATGGATGTCATGAGGTGTATACACAACCAATATGTGATCTAGGACAATGTCTGAGCTTTTCTCAAGCAACGCTTGTACTGAGAGGACCACCCGCACACAGGAGGGGGTCCCCCTGGCTACAGCATCTAACCGTGAGCTGTAATAGGCCACCGGACGTTTCTTATCCTTGTGTTGTTGTGTGAGAACTGCAGTTGCGTGCCCCATCATCTCAGTCACGTAGAGCTGAAAAGGTTTCTGATAGTCAGGTAGGCCTAGGGCCGGAGCACTGACTATCTGCATCTTCAGCTGGTAAAACGCATCCAAGGCCTCAGGTGTGAGGCTGAATGGCTTTGAGGAGAGGCTATCGTACAGAGGTTGCATGGTCAGAGATGCAGATCTGATCCATGGCCTACAGTAGGATACCAATCCCAAAAAGGTACATAGCTGAGCATGAGAGGTTGGCACCTGCATGTCTCTCACCACCTTGGTCCTCTCATCTGACAGGTGCTTGGTACCCTGGCCGAGACAGTGTCCCAGAAACACCACTTTTTGTTTGCAAAATTGCAACTTATCCTTGCTGGCCTTGCAGCCGTTCTGGCAGAGGAAACACAACAGGCTGATGGTCGCTGCTTCACAGGTTGGTTTGTCAGGAGCGTAAAGAAGAAGGTCATCAACATATTGTAACAAAATGACATCATCATGTGGAAAATACCAAGTACTCATGATAAGTGTGAGACACCTTGTGAATTGGTTAGGACTGTTTTGCGCCCCTTGTGGTAGTACTGTTCAGGTGTACTGTTTTCCCCTAAATGTGAATGTAAACAAATACTGGCAATCGGGGTGCAAAGGTACAGAAAAAAAAAAAAAAAAAAAAAAACATTGCAAAGATCTACAGCGCTGTAATAAGTGGTTCCAGTAGGGACAGCTGATAATTGGGCACTACAGGTGTGTCAAGTAATGTCACTTTGTTCAATTCCCTGAGATCATGAACCATACGGTACGTGTCTGGTTCTCCCTTTTTGCTCTTCTTTTTAACTGGGGAAAGAGGAGTGTTAGCTACAGAAGTACATTCCTCTGCTTTCACTAATTCCACTATTGTTACTGCTATGGTATCTTCTTGGGCATGAGTCAAAGGATATTGTCATAACAGGGGGTACATCCAATTTACCTAAATCTGTCTTCCCAGTTGCCCATAATGCTGTTGGCACTTGGGATAACAGTACATTTTCTTCTTCAGTAAGGACAAAAATACAACTTGGTGTACTTAACTCAGCCGATAACAAACACAAAATCTCATGGTTAGTATGTGTAACTTTTACATATGCTTCTCCTGATGGATGCAACATGATGTTACAACCTAATACTCCCATCACATCTGTACCAAGAATGTTATCTGATGTGTCGGAGACTAAATACCTAGTGAGTATATTGCTACCCTGAAATGAGGTTTCTACAGGATCAGTTTGATCTAAAGCATCCACCGTTTTAGTGAGAAGTCTTCCATAATAAGTTTCCACTGATTCACCTTTCTCTCTTTTAGCAGATACCTTACTTCAGGTGATAACAGGCAAGACAATAAATTCACATAACATAGTAAAAAACATAATTTCATATGCTTGAGTATTTTCTTGAATATTTTACACATATATATTGTCATTGTACCTTACTTTTCCATTTAACCTTAGGCTAACACTTTTATCAAAATATTTTCCCTTTGGGCATAAATAGTCATCATACACAGGCTGCGGACCCCGGAGGCCCAAAGCCAAGTTTCACTTTGTAATAATTGACATGTAACATTACTGGATAACACAGTATCATGTTCAGCTTGTGATTTTCTGCGTGCCTATCACATCAGATACAACGTCCTTGGAGCTACTTGGCAGTCAATTAATGTTTTGGTTATTCCCTGCAGAACATCTGCAGAGCGCTACAACAGAATACAGGAATACAATTCAAGCAGATAGCAGTTAATACTGACACCAAAATTACATATTACTATTTTTGTACAATTTTCAAATATTTCCCAAACCCCACAGACTTTAGAATTTTCTTCACTGGATTCCAACCAAAAGTTGAACCCCTGTGGAACATCACAATATCCTAGTTTCTTCTTTTTAGGGGACATTTCCTGAAAGCGGATTTAATTTTACAAAAAGCATAAAAGTTGAATCCTGGCATTGATATGAACAGAATGAATATTACAAATACAGGTTGACATATATATATATATATATATATATATATATATATAAAAAAAAAATACATAATCCAATAAACATCATACCGATGGTGTACAGTTTTTCTCTTTGCACTATATCAGATTCTCTGAGTATTTTGTTAAAGTAAGTAATATTTCATACAGAACTGGGAGATAAGATGGGTTAAATTAAACAATAATACTGAGAAGGGTGATGTCTCCCTTCAAGCCTGATTCTCGGAGTGAGGTGGGGGTGATTCATTATTTCCTGAACTATCATCCCCTTATCCTATTCTATCGCTTCCTTCCTTCCATATATGCCTCTTTGCAACTTATTGTCCTGAATCAATCCCGCATGATCTAATCTCCACTGATCCCAAAATCTACTGTCTACTAACCCAGTCTGGTGTATTCCTGCCTTTTTCAGAATTTTCTTTACCTGTGTGGCTACTTCTTTCCCTTCCCCTATCTCTATTAGTTCACATGGGGTGTACCATATCTTAGAGGGTCCCATCCCCATCTTGGCTGGTAGCTAATCAGCCAGTGAGCTTCTCACTCCTCTAGGGCAACCTTTGAGACAATAGAGGGTCACTTATGACTACTTAGTGAGAACTCCCAGACAGACTCTTCTGTCTTCTATGAACTACTTGTGCAACTCAGTGCTTCTCAGTTTCGAACCTTGTCCGCAACTCTAGACTCTAGGGGTTAAGAATAGAGAACTTTTCCCCATTCTTTGCAGCCTTATATATCTTATAACACAGGTAACATGCAAACATCAGTAGACAGGTAAGACAAAAAGCAAAGAAAACAATTCAATTTCCACATCATTTACAGGTGACATGTCCCTTTTAGGTTCTTCCGTACTGTTCAATTGGCATCAAGATGTCATATAAACATGCAGCAGCTTACCTCACTCATCGATACAGAGTATAGACACACAGGGGAGCTCAGATATACTAATTGGCAAGATAAGGTCTTACCTCACAGTACTGTTTTTATCTATCTGAGGTCTTCTGGTCCCGTCCTCAAGTCGATCGGTGAGTGGGTCGGCACTCTATCGGCTGCACATCAGACGATCTCGAGCCCCACGATGGTTCGCCAATTTCTGTCAGGGGTTAAGTCCCCCTGGGATGGATGTCACCGTAAGCCTAATTAAATAAATAACCAGTTTCGAGCGCTCGGGAAACAAGACGTACACAGGTATCGTGTATGAACCGTTTCTTCTTTATTGTGTAGTTCAATACAGTTTTAAAGGTAAGCTCAGTTACATAACAGTCATGTGATCAATGTACATATATGGGTTTTCCAGTTCCGTTACCAGACAAAGTTTTTCAGTTTCCCATCACCCCAGATGTTTCCTTTTCACCTAGTCTAAATGTTCTCCTTATCTTTCCTGAGAATGGCAGATCAACCTGAGAACAGCAAAACTGTTGATATTCATCCCAGACTCTGAGTCTGTATTCTATCTGTAAACTATACAGTCTGCATGGAGAACATTTCACCCTGTGTCTTCTGTACTGCGTTATAGAATATAATACAAATTATGGTGTATACACCATTAATCATAGTCTGATGTGTCACAACAGATGTTATATACTTAGACACATGCCCGTGCGACTTGATATATATTGGTTTGACCACTTGGGAACTGTGCCGTCGCATCAGGGAACATGTGCTGGGAATATCAAACGCAAGGGACGAAACTGACCTATCTAACTTAAAAGCCATTCCTAAACATTTTAAGTTACATCATAACTGTGATGCTTTTGTATTTCAGGTACGGGCTATTTACCAAATTTGCGTGGGTCTCCGCTCCGGCAATTGGAAAAAACACCTGGCACAAAAAGAGAACATATACACACTTACAGTTGTTCCGCTTGGTCTTAATGAAAATATCAGTTATGCTCCATTCCTTTGATTAATTTTTGTCCTGAGTATATAATTTTAGTTTTTTTTTTTTGCTTCAGGTTCTCATTTAATCTTTAATTAATTAACTTTTTTTAGTTGTCTTTTTAATTTTATTCTGTCGTGTTGTATGGTTCTTTGGTCTATACATTTTTAACTATATTTTTAATCATTTGTTGTTTTTTTCTTTTTTTTTTCTTTTTTTCACACCAGAATTGCTTGTTATTAGCCACAATGTATGCCCTTATGTTTACCTTGTATCTGGATTTATGGACTTATATATCACTATACCTTGGACTGGTGTCATCATTAACGGATGCTTTTTATTAACCATTTTTTCAGGGACTTTATGAAGTTTCTGATATTTTTACTTTTTCGTTAATTTTTTTTACTGCATTTTTATGCACTTACATGCTTTGCACTTTTTGTCTCCAATTTTTTTGGTGACATTATTATCTTTACAGTATGATTATTATGTATCACTCACATACTCAGTACACACTTTCACTGTATTTTGTTTCTGTTTTTGTACTAGCACTATTCACTTTATATTACTTATACTTGTATTGGTGCTCTGGTATACATTGCATCTGTATATTCGGTCTATTTATTAACTGCTGTTTTGTGATATGTAATTTGTCCATATCTGATTGCTTTCCACTGATTTTGATGCCTGCGCCGTGGGTATCCTGACCCACGGACTCAAAGACATCTCAAAAACATTGCCACATAAAGTGACACATGTCAGTTTTTAAAAATGGAGTTGTTTCTTTAAGAAGGTTTTTGGCAATATTCTTAAAGGGTTAAGTTACTTGCCTATCAGAAACTTGTAACTAGAGATGAATAATTTTACTATTCCTGGGGGGAGATGTAACTTGTATGTAACTAATGTTTTTTTTACTCACAAAACAGGCTAAGTTTTAATAACTGAGAACAACTTTTAGGAAAAAAAAAGAGAAAGTGGGGCCATAGTAAAGTATAGGCTTCAATAGTTATATAATGAATCTGCCAAAGAATAAAGCTAACTTAGCATTTTTACCACACAATTAAAGCCGTAAACACAAAACCCATAGGAAAATGGCAGTACTGCATTTTTTTTCAATTCCACCTCATTCTTAATTTTTTTCCTGCTTCCCAGTACAACGTACAGAATGATAAATGTACCATTTTGAAGTACAATTTGTCTCGCAAAAATCAAGCCCTCATAAGACTACATAACCAGAAAAATGAAGAAGTTATGACTTTCAGAATCCAGGGAGAAAAGAAGGAAAACACAAAATTTTAAAATGTCTGTGTCAAGTAAGGGTTAATTAAACCTAAGTCGTCTTCTCCAATCCTAAGTACACTACCGCACTGTATTATCTTTGTATTATTTTCTATCTATCTAATTCTGATTATTTGAGACTCTATCCCTCCAATCTCTCCCCTCCTTTTTCTTTCTGTCTGGGCCTTTTATACTACCTATGAGTCATCAGTGACCTTAGAACTATAGCTCCTTGTAATTGGCTACCCAATTATGGGCGATCCCACCTTGTTTATGAGGTCATGTGATCTCTTTCTCATTCTTGTCCACATTGTGGCACAAAATATTTGGATTTGCTCAAATTCGAACATTTTCAAAAATTTGTAACAAACCCAGGGTGTGACAAGCAAGTTCGCTGAACCCACTACTTGTACCCACTAAGCTGTGTACTCATCATGGACTTGTAACCATTAAGTAGTGTGTCCATGAAAGACTTATAGCTGCTATGTTGTGTGGTTTTTAAGAGACTGCAAACCACCAGACTGGGTACCCTATTGAGACTGTAACCTCTAAGCTGAGAGCCATTATTGTAACTACCCTTGTGTTTGACCAATTTGGAGTAAAGTTTTGTTTGCTAAAACTGCCCAGAGTCTCTCTCCATTTACATGACATCCCGGAATTGGGTCCAGTGTGAAGGTCAAGGGCTACATAAACAGAACTGACACTTTTACAGATTTATAAAGCATCAACAGTGTCCCTCCTAAACTGTTCTCTATGGAAATGAAAATGATAAAACAGCATTCTAATGAGGATTAATAGCTCTACTTGTTTCAATTACAACACACTCAAGGGAGCAGCGGTCACCAAAGCCTGATTCAAACATTTGGAAAGCTGTTGAATCTATTTTTGAGTAGATTTTTACAAACATATGTAAACTTATTTTAAAGAGTACAACATCCAAATACATCAGTGATGATACTTGACAGCTTACTGCGATACTCTTAGATTTCTCTGTTAGCTTACATTATTGCTGCCTGACCATAGATGGCAATATTAGACTGTCAAAGGCTGTAAAGGTTGGTGGTCTTAGTGACTGGGAAAGATGGCACTTATTTGTAATACGGTTGCATAGGTGGACAATCTTGAGGCTGCTAAGGCCAGCATTCTTTTTGAAGCCCATCTACTTTAAGTTGAGTTATGCTGCTGTCTTTTGATGATGTTGTTGAAAGGGAAATGCTTCCTTGAATTTTCTTGCGGAAAGGAGGAGAACAAAAAATAAACTTTTTCTGTTTTCTAATGGGCTGTAATTCTTCTATATATGGAACAGGAAAGTTTAAGGGGATAGTTTTGGAGTAGCATATTTGCCAAGTGAGGTAGAACAGGGAGCAGTTAGTCTCAGCATCACCACTGAAAGGATTATTGAAAAGTTGTTTGAGGAAGCTGAAAGGCAGATTGTCAAACTCAGCCTGTGTTCAGTTTACTCCCTCATTGGCAGCCTTGTGCTGTGGAAATGCAGGTATATAGTCTGTATCAAATAACAATATTATAAAAATGCTGTGATATTGACACTTTTTTATTTTGGATGTTTTCTTTAATACTCAGATTTAAAGATTTATATTGAGAAATTTTACTAAAAAATTCTCATTTGAATTTGAATAGATATATTGTGTAGTGGGTAAAAATATATTTTGGATTAACATAGGGTCAGGAGTATTAATCTAGCAATAGGGTTTTGTTGGCAGTTTCATTTTCATAACTAATTATCATGGTACTCTGGGGGATTTTGCTAATTAGCAATTTACAACTATGAAGGCCCAAAATGTTATTTTCACACTATAGTAACTATGAAAAAAAAAAATAAAAGGATGGGTTAAAAGAAGAAGCCAGACAGTGATGAGCCAGATTGAATGCAAGATGTCTAAGGATAAAAAATAACTTTATTTTTTTATTGCCCAGAATCAAATTGATTAGGCAACATCATTATTAGGTATTATTTATAAAGTAAAAATTATTACTAAATCATATAAATACTAAAAACAACCAAATACATAATCAGGTGATGGAGCAAATATCAAATAACATTAAATTAAATTATTCCATTATAAAAGCAAGTTATTGATTAATCTTCATAATGCAGTTAATAATTAAATGAATTTCATTTAAAAAAATTTCAAAAATACTTTGGAGAAACTATTATTTATTTCAAATTTATACCCGAAACACCTATATATTTTAAATGTACCAAGTTTAATATAAATGGTTTGAAATGCATGCATGTGCTATATACAATACATGCTATGTACACTGCTACTTTAGAACCTTGGCTCCCAATTTGTTTGTTGCAACCTCCTTAGGGGTCATGTAGAGTCCTATGGGGGGGAAGACCCATTCACAAATATTCTGGCTATGTGTCACTGTGATCCTAATATGACTGTTGATGAACAGTTTGGGTCTCTTGACCCTCCATCAGCTGAAACCACGGCATCACACAGCCACAATAGATTGAAATCTTCCACACTGTCATCCCATTCACAAGCACCAATAAACAATGAGGACATTTAGTAGCTCTTGCTAGTCATGTGATGGGTTCCCTGGTAAATGTAGTTCAGGCAGTGTTCCTTAATAATGGAGCCAGAGATCAATCATAGTGTCAACCGTATCACATGTCTGTGCAGGATGCCTTGTCCTGTAGACATGAGCAAGATCCATCAGCACTATTGTGAAGGTACAGGTGCATCTCAATAAATTAGAATATCTTTGAAACATTTCTTTCTTTCAGTAATTAAATTAAAAAAGTTCAGTATTGTAAATTCAGTGTGTCACCTGCCAAGGTTTCCTAAGCCTTTAAATGGTCCCTCAGTCTGGTTCAGTAGGACACATTATTATTCTAAATTATTGAGATGCACCTGTATGTAGTACACATCACTGTGAGAGGCAGAATACAGCGGAATAAAAAGCAGGATACAGTTCAATAAGGGGGTAGGACACAGCAGAATAAGACACAGAATACAGCAGAAAGGAATACAGCAGAATAAGAGGCAGAATACAGGTATTGTTTTGAAATAGTGCAAGTATTCTGTTGATGTAGAGAGAAGTCAGAGGCAGTTTGATTTCCTGGAGGCTGATTTCTCTGTTTACTCATATTGCTTCTGTGAAATTCTTAAAACAGGAATATATTTATGCATACTTTATATACACAATTCCATATTATACAATCCAAAACTCATCAAAAGTAAGCTTTCACTTATATTGTCAAAAGGTCACAAAAGCTGATAAAAATGTTAATTTGACGTGATGAGATAAAAAAAACTTTGATATGAAAGACACAAGAGGGAGATTTATTATTACTTTTTAATTTCGGCAGTATTTAAAAAAAAAAAATAGACTAGGCAGGTAGAAAATGTGCCAAACTTATCATTGTGGCCTTTACTGTTTGATAGACTTGTATAAAGGACAACGGATGGTGGATACACTGTGCCACCTAACCAGTGGCATTGGGACATTCCCAAGGGCGTTATCTGTATCCTCCCTGGCATTCACCCTTTAACACCCGTGTGTGCATGTGGACTTTGCTGCGGAAAAACTACCAATTTACTACCTCCTGGAGTGGTACAGGTATTGGTGGCAGCTGGACAGAGACCAGACAGAGTTCAGTACACAACACAGGTGGTAACATCCTCTATTATCTGAACCTCCCACTCCCGTATACAAGACTTCTCCCAAGTTGCACCACTTCTCTGGAATGCTCTATCCCGGACAATCAGATTAACTCCCAATTTCTACAGCTTCAAGCGCAAACTAAAGACATATCTTTTCAGACAGGCCTATTACAATTACTAATGTAAACCCTTCCGTAGTTAGAATCCCTAAAACGAATCCTCCTCTGTTCACGCTCCCACATTACCCCATAGGATATGATGCCGTTTCAGACTAACTTTATACCAGACACCATCTGCATGTTAAAGAACACGACTGGTGACGGCTCATACAGCTTTATATATGTGTAATGACAGTAACCTCTATTACAAAATTGTCTGATCATTGTATAAGCAATGCTACCTTAGATGCCACCCCTGCTACCTCTTGTGTCACCCCCTCTACCTCATAGATTGTAAGCTCTTGTGAGCAGGGCCCTCAGTCCCTTTGTGTTAATTGACTATTTCTTTGTAATGTATCTTTTTGTCTGTACTTGAACCCTACAAATTGTACAGTGTTGTGGAATATGTTGGTGCTATATAAATAAAATGTATTATTATTACAGTATTATTATTATTATTATAATTATTATTATTAACAACAGACAAATTGAAGGTTCCCAGGCTTGTCTGGCATTAATATGCAGTCTGTTATAGAAATGCCAGTATTTTGCATTATATTGCATTGCATTAGTGATCAGACTCCCTGTAATAAATACATTAAAAATTAAAAAAAAGAACACATATAAAAGTACATATTTATTGTCAACAAACAGTCAACAAACTTATAAAGATATTTTCCCACATGGTAAACGTTATAGCAGGAAAAAACAAAAACAAAAGAGACGAACCACTATTTTTTCACTGTTTTGCCTCTCAGAAAAATTAGAATAAAAAGCAATCAAAGCAATAGACATTCCCCAAAATGGTATAACTAAAAAGTACATCTGGCCCTGCAAAAAAAGACGCCCTTCTATCTTCCCCCATAAGCTCAAAATACATATACACAAACTAAATGGTTTCTTGTTAGTCACCAGATCTGTCATACCCAAGTTGCAGAAATCTACCTCCTCTCCCTCCACAGTGACTTGGCTGCAGGAGGTTCTTTACATCTGCCGTATGGAGGACCTTCTCACTGAACTCAAACAGGATGATAGCTCACATCAGCAAGTGTGGCTCTTGTGGAACACTTTTTATTACTCTGCTGCCTTCCAATCGGCCTTCCCAACTCATCTTCCCTCTTTCCCTATGTCACCAGCTTACTCCCCTGCTCTCCCCCTGACCTTCATCCCCTTTCTTCTAGTAAACCCTATCTCCTTAACCTCCCAAATACTTAACTACAAGCCTCCAATTGTTGAGAGGCAAACATCCCCCTTAGCTGTTTGACCTTGTTTGAATCCAACTTGCTCTCATGATGTATAGCTCAGCTGCGACAGAACCTTATGTTCCTTCCCCTCTCCCTTTTCCTATTGTCCGGTTTCCATGTTTTATCTTCCCTCCAGCTGCCTATCCGCACCCTCCTCCCTTCTCCCGACATTGTATTTGATGTCAGTTATATTTGGTTCTATCTATGTTAAACAAATTACTGAAAAACCTAAAAAATATTTAATGAGAAAAAAGATGCCCTGTGCATCCCAGAATATGGCGACTAGAGATGAGCGAATCGATTCTGCAGAAGTGGAATTCGATCTGAATTTCAGGAAATCTTCGATTCGCCACGATTTCGGATTTCCTCACGCTTTGATGCATTGAATCGCATTTTTTTTTATAAAATGGCCGCCGCAAATGTTAGGACAAGGGGGAAGGGACTCTAGGAGCGCGGGATCACCCACAAAGCCAAGCGTGCAGCTAATCAGCAGCCGGACCTGTGATGTCACAGCCCTATAAAAACCGTTGGCCATTTTAGGTACAGTCATTCCACATCGCTCTTACTGTAGGGACAGACGTCGGAAGGAGCAAGGGAAAGACTTTGAAAGCATATAGAAGTTCAGGGAAAGAGGCTGAGCCTTAGAACTGTAGGGAAAGCATAGGGAGGAATTGAGAGAAGAATTTGGGGTGGTTGCAAGCTCATTTACAGCAAGAATTTGCAGTATAATTCACATTGCAGCACTCACTGCCGTTATACTGCTGCTCATTACTTATATCTGTGTCTTCAAGGTGGAACACAACAAACCTTTTGCAGTGCAGTACAGCAAAAAAAAGTGAAATATCATACACTAATATCTGCACGTATCTGTAAGAAAAAGCCTTTTTAAAGGCTTTTATTATAAGGGGCTTATTCACTGTTCTTAAAAGGCACAGCCATATCTGCACGTATCTGTAAAAAAAGCCTTTTTAAAGGCGTTTATTATAAGGAGCTTATTCACTGTTCTTACAAGGCATAACATTATTCAGTACTATTGTGCCAAAGAAAACTGAATTATCATCCAATAATATCTGCACTTATCTGTAATAAAGGCCTTTAACGTGGGGAAAGACATAACGACCATATTTGCCATTTTGTTACCAGTATAAAGTTGCAGGCAATATTTTAAAACAGTATTGTCAATAAAAATTCAATAATTCAATAATTCTTAGCAGTTATCACTTATTTAAAAGTCTTTATTAGTGTCAAAACACATAAAAAGGACCATATTCGCCATTTTGTTACCAGTATAAAGTTGCAGGCAATATTTTAAAACAGTATTATCAATAAAAATTCAATAATTCAATAATTCTTAGCGGTTATCACTTATTTAAAGGTCTTTATTAGCGTCAAAACACATAAAAAGGACCATATTCACCATTTTGTTACCAGTATAAAGTTGCAGGCCATTTTTCAATACAGTATTATCAATAATAATTCAATAATTCTTAGCGGTTATCACTTATTTAAAGGTGCTTATTAGTGTCAAAACACATAAAAAGGATCATATTCAGCATTTTGTTACCAGTATAAAGTTGCAGGCCATTTATAAATAGTATTGTCAATAATTAAATAATTCTGAGTTACAAATCTCTGCCTTTAGCACACTTTTTTTTATTGGTGTTCATTAGTGGGTGAAGAAATAAGGGGAATATTTGCTGTTCTCTTCAAAGTAGAAAATAACAGGCCTTTTTGCCCTTTACAATTAAGTTTTTTCATTGAACAGTATGTCAGACAGAGAAGCGAGAGGCCATGCACAGGGGAGGGCCATAGGCCTAAATGTTTCTGGCACAGGCACAGGTCGCAGCAGAGTAAGGGGGCGTGGCAGCAGGGGTCACTTACAGAGGCCTAAGCTACCAGTGTCAAGTAGTGGTCGTGTCTTGACCAGCAACCGAACGGTTGTAGACTGGTTGACTTGGTCATCCAATTCATCCCAAGTCACATCAGACACCCCCAGCGAAGAGTCAGTGGGTTCATCAGACACAACCCTTAGTTGGCATGGCCCGGCAGCAGGCCCTGTGCCCTCACGTGTCCTCAACCTGCCTCTGTCCTTTTCTGTTCCCTCAGCTAGAGAACTACTCTATGCTGTGGGCTCAGATCCACTTTACAGTGAGGAGGAGGTACTAGAGGACAGTCAGCAGCTACTTCTCAACCAAGATGTGGAGGATACAGCCGCCGCCTGCTGTAGGCGGGCAAGTAGTGATAAGGAGAGTGGCATGGGAGCTGGAGCTGAAGAGGACATCAGTGACCTGCAGACAGTAGTGGATGATGATGTAGTCGATCGTAATTGGGAGCCGGGTGACGAAGGGGCCTCATCGTCATCAGGAGAAGAGGGTTGCAGCCTGCGCATGAGGCAGCGGGGGAGTCAGCAGGGAGGCAGCAGTGTGAGGTCAGGAGCTAAACGTGCCTGGGGTAGACCACCCGCTTCGCAGCAGCCTACCTGCCTGGAAAGCAGTGGTGCAGGGGTTCACGGAGGCAGTGGCAGTAGCAGTCAGTTATTGCAGAGTGTTGGGGGTAAAATCACCTACTCGGCGGTGTGGCTGTTTTTTGTAAAGCCGCCGGGAGAGGTGAATATGGCCATATGTTGAATCTGTGGGCAGAAGGTGTAGCGTGGCCAGGGCGCCAATGTTGGCACCACAGCCCTGCGCCAACATATGCAGCGTCACCATAAAGTGGCCTGGGAGAGCTGTGGCTCCAATGTGGTAGGCCAGCCTGCATTCAGCAACCACTACAGCACCCAGTGGCACGCACCCCATTTCAGGCAGTCAAGGCTCCACCACCTCAGCTGAAGAAAGCTGTGTGTCCTTCCCATCATCTGCTGGTCGTGATGCTCCTGCTCCTCCTCCTCCTCCTAATCAGTCACTGCATCAGCAATCGATCACAGAATCTATATCTGAGAGACAACAGTATGCGTGCAATCATCCAATAGTGCAGAAGCTGACGGTGCTCCTGTCCAAGTTGCTGGTGCTGCAGTCACTCCCTTTCCACTTGGTGGACTCTACACCTTTCAGAGAACTGATGGCTTGCGCCAAGCCGAGGTTGAGAGTCCCAAGCCGTCATTTCTTTGCCAAGAAGGCAGTACCAGCCCTGCACAAATATGTAGAAGAGAAGGTGGGCCAGTCCTTGAGCCTGTTGGTGTCTGCCAAAGTGCATGGCAGCGCCGATGTGTGGAGCTGTAACTACGGTCAAGGACAGTATATGTCATTTACGGCCCACTGGGTTAATGTGGTGCCTGCCCAGACACACCAGCAACTTGGCCAGGTGACGCAGCTTCTGCCTCCACGTTCTCACGCCGTTGGTCCTACAACAATGTCCGCCTCATCCTCCACTGTCTCCTCAGCCTCCTCTGCAGGAACAATTCCCAGTGTTCCTCCAGCATACCACATGTGCAGGGCACAGCGGTGTGACGCTATTCTACACCTCGTTTGCCTGGGTGAACAAAGTCACACAGGGGAGGAACTGCTCCGTGTCCTCAATCAAGAAATTGAATCCTGGCTTTCTCCAAGAGAACTTAAAATCGGAACAATGGTGACCGACAATAGGAAGAACATGGTGTCGGCCCTGCGTCAAGGAGGGCTGAGCCATGCGCCCTGCATGGCACACGTGTTCAATCTGGTTGTCAAGCGTTTCCTTAAGGGTTCCACCCATCTGCAAGACATCCTAAAAATGTCAAGGAAACTTTGCATGCACTTCAGCTACTTGTACACCGCCAAGTACACCCTCCTTGAGCTGCAGCGGCAGAACGGCCTCCCACAACATAGGCTGATATGCGATGTTTCCACCCGTTGGAATTCAACCCTCCATATGTTGGTTCGACTATATGAACAGAGAAAAGCCATAAACGATTTCTTGATGATCCAAGCGGACAGAGGTACTCCCCTGTGTAACTTTAACGTTAGCCAGTGGCACCTCATGTATGACACCTGCCGTTTGTTAGTTCCCTTTGAGGAGGCCACTTTGTTAGTCAGTCGCCAGGACTACGGAAAGAACAACGTCATTCCACTGATTCACATGCTGGAAAAGATGCTTTTCAATCTGGCTGGTCAGGTGACTGGAGATGTGGCGTCTACATCTCAAGGCCACATGAGCCCCGTGGGGGCTGAATTGGAGGAGGAGGATGAGAAGGACATTGGAGCACAAACAATGTGTAGTCAAATGGGTGGAGAGGAGGAGGAGGAGCAGGAGCAACCAGAACAGCCAGAGGGAGATGAGTAAGATGAGGCAGATGACCCAGACACACCATGGCAGTATGCAGTGGAGATGGATGCAGGGAGTCCCTCGGAGTCACTTGCGCAAATGGCCTGACTTCCTTGCGAATTGTCACCATTCGGCAGAAGGATGACTACTGGCTCCCCACCATGTTAGACCCTTGCTACCGGGGAAAAATGGGGACCTTTTTTACACCCGCTGAGAGGGAGGACAAACTGAACTACTATAGACATGCTATGTAGCAAGTTGGCCGCTGCCTATCTGTGCCATCGTCCATCCTCTCACATGTCCGACCGGGGGGGCCCTGAGCGCTCACCTTGCACTGGCATGGCAGCTGTGGGAGGGGGTGGGGGTGGCAGGAGCAGTATCGGCTCCATCAGCAGCAGCCTGAGCCTAGAGTCGCTGATGAGCAGCTTTCTTCAGCCACATAATAAAGAAGCTGCTCATCAGCAGCTAGACACAGAGCAGATGTTGAACCAGCAGGTGGTGGCATACCTAGAGTGCACCCTGCCAACTGTCATCGAAGATCCGCTGGATTACTGGGCAGTCAAACTGGATTTGTGGCCGCAACTGGCCGAGTTTGCCCTGGAAAAGCTGTCCTGCCCGGCCTGTAGTGTTTCATCAGAGCGGGTGTTTAGTGCAGTGGGGGCCATAGTTACTCCAAGGAGAACTTGCCTGTCCACCCAAAATTTGGAGAGACTGACCTTTGTGAAGATGAATCAGGCGTGGATCAGCCAGGATTTCCACCCACCAATGCCTGATGCAGCAGATTAAATGATCCATGCTGCCTCACCACACTCTGCCACTGGGTGACTGTATGGCCTCCTAAGGCTGTTGCTACCTACACATTATATCACCTTGCCACTCTGTGGCCTAGTCACGCTGCTGCCAACTCCGCACTCTGCCTCTGGATGACTGTATGGCCTCCTCACACTCCTGCCATCTCCTCACTCTGCCACTGGGTGACTGTATGGCCTATTAAGGCTGTTGCTACCTACACATTATATCACCTTGCCACTCTGTGGCCTACTCACATTGCTGCGACCTCCGCACTCTGCCACTGGGTGACTGTATGGCCTCCTCATGCCACAGCCACTGGATCACTGTATGCCCTCCTCATGTTGCTGCCACTGGGCCACTGTATGCCCTAATCATGTTGTTGCCACTGGGTCACTGTATGGCCTCCTCATGTTGCTGCCACTTGGTCACTGTATGGCCTCCTCATACCGCTGCCACTGGGTCACTGCATAGCCTCCTCATGCCGCTGCCACTGGGTCACTGTATGCCCTCCTCATGTTGCTGCTACTTGGTCACTGTATGGCCTCCTCATACCGCTGCCACTGGGTCACTGTATGGCCTCATGTTGCTGCCACATGGTCACCGTATGGCCTCCTCATTCCGCTGCCACTTGGTCACTCTATGGCCTCCTCATGCCGAAGCCACTGGGTCACTGTATGGCCTCCTCATGTTGCTGCCACTTGGTCACTTTATGGCCTCCTCATGTTGCTGCCACTTGGTCACTGTATGGCCTCCACATACCGCTGCCACTGGGTCACTGTATGGCCTCCTCATGCCGCTGCCACTGGGTCACTGTATGGCAGCCTCAGGCTGTTTCCACTGCGTCACTCTGCATCCTCCTCATGCTGCTGCCACTTGGTCACTGTATGGCTTCCTCATGCTACAGCCACTGGGTCACTGTATGCCCTCCTCATGCCTTTTCCACTGGGTCACTGTATGGCCTCCTCATACTGCTGCCACCTCCACATTATGTCGCCTTGCCACTCTGTGGTTTTCTGATGCTGCTGCCAACTCCACATTATGTCACCTTGCCACCTAGACATCTATGTGGAATCTGCAAATGAGGGTGTAAAAGAGGGGCGCTCTTTCATTCTACAGTAGGATGTTGGGCCTCTGCACGGTTCTTTCTACCTGACACTAACATGGACCTGTAAGGCTGGGTTCACACTTGAGTTAGTTGGACAGTTTTGGCCCCGTAACTGTCCAAATAAGTGAAGTGTGCATCGATTCTAAGAGCGACGCCTGTCATGGGCGTGTCATTCGGACTCACAGTATTGTTTGACTACCACAGTAGGCTCCCTATGCGTGTTACTGCAAGGCACAGTGTTCTACACCACTATACAGGCTCTCTGAAGCTAGGAAATAGGTGTTTTTTAGCAATATTCGCCGTGAAATAATGACAACCAAAAACATCAAAATGAGTCTGTTCAAAAGTTCACATACCCTGGTGATTTTGGCCTGATAACATGCCCAGAAACCAAACCATGGTCAAGTAGACCAACCAAAATTTCGGCCACAACTGCCCGGAAAATTGTTCGGGATGCAAAGGAAAACCCACACATAACATCAGCTGAAATATAGGACTCTCTGAAAACTATGAGTGTGGCTGTTTCAAGATGCACAATAAGGAGGCAATTGAAGAAAAACGGGCTGCATGGTCGAATTGCCTGAAAAAAGCCATTACTGCACAAATGCCACAAAGAATCTCGCCGTCAATACACCAAACAGCACAGAGACAAGCCTCAAAACTTCTGGAACAAGGTAATTTGGAGTGATGAGACAAAAATCGAACCTTTTGGCCACAACTATAAACGTTACATTTGGAGAGGTGTCATCAAGGCCTATGATGAAAGGAACACCATTCCTACTGTAAAGCACGGAGGTGGATCACTGATGTGGGGATGTGTGAGCTTCAAAGGCACAGGAAACTTGGTCAAAGTTGAAGGAAAGATGAATGCAGCACATTATCAGCAAATACTGGAGGCAAATTTGCACTCATCAGCCAGGAAGCTGCGCATGGGACATACTTGGACGTTCCAACATGACAACGATCCAAAACATGAGGCCAAGTCGACCTATCATTAGCTACAGCAGAAGAAAGCAAAGGTTCTGGAGTGGCCATCTCAGTCTCCTGACCTCAATATCATTGAGCCACTCTGGGGAGATCTCAAGCGCGCAGTCCATGCAAGACAGCCCAGGAATTTACAGGAACTGGAGACTTTTTGCCAAGAAGAATGGGCAGTTTTACCATCTGAGAAAATAAAGAGCCTCATCCACAACTACCACAAAAGACTTCAAGCTGTCATTGATGTTAGAGGGGGCAATACACGGTATTAAGAACTGGGGTATGTGAACTTTTGAACAGGGTCATTTTGATGTTTTTGGTTGTCATTATGATTTAAAAAGAGAAAACGCAGAAGTTCGACAATAAATCGCTTCAACCAACCACTAACCATGAGTGGAGAAAAAGTTTTTGTGTTATCATTCATATTCTCTGAAAAAGGCCAAAAAAACCAAAATCTGCCGGGGTATGTAAACTTTTTAGCACAACTGTAGGTACCTCTTACATACAGGGTAAAGCTCCCCTTCAGGTATTGATATTTAAAATGTCAAATTGTCCATTTCACTGTCCAACCCCATGGGCCACTTTTTCTTACACGTTATTATGGTGGAGCTATAATATAATAGTTTTATTACATATAAATCTAGGGACCCTTGCTGAATATTCCCCAATTGTTTTGTCTTGAGTCTCTAAGAATGTTCTAATATTTTCTAACTATTCATCTCGTAATCTAAATCTTATCTAAAGAGTTAATTTACGATCTGCCAAAACTGGATTAGATAAAATTATTTTTTAATAATTAAATAAAAAACTGTTACAGCAAAGATTCACTCCCTTTCCAAATAAACACAGTATTGTCTAGAAAACGATATCAGAGGACAAGGTTCACACTAAGTCCGCTCTTGGATATATGACCCTTACATTCCTACATATACAGTCATATGAAAAAGTTTGGGCACCCCTATTAATCTTAATCATTTTTAGTTCTAAATATTTGGGTGTTTGCAACAGCCATTTCAATTTGATATATCTAATAACTGATGGACACAGTAATATTTCAGGATTGAAATGAGGTTTATTGTACTAACAGAAAATGTGCAATATGCATTAAACCAAAATTTGACCGGTGCAAAAGTATGGGCACCTCAACAGAAAAGTGACATTAATATTTAGTAGATCCTCCTTTTGCAAAAATAACAGCCTCTAGTCGCTTCCTTTAGCTTTTAATCAGTTCCTGGATCCTGGATGAAGGTATTTTTGACCATTCCTCTTTACAAAACAATTCCAGTTCAGTTAAGTTTGATGGTCGCCGAGCATGGACAGCCCGCTTCAAATTATCCCACAGATGTTCAATGATATTCAGGTCTGGGGACTGGGATGACCATTCCAGAACATTGTAATCGTTCCTCTGCATGAATGCCTGAGTAGATTTGGAGCTGTGTTTTGGATCATTGTCTTGCTGAAATATCCATCCCCGGCGTAACTTCAAATTCATCACTGATCCTTATACATTATTCTCAAGAATCTGCTGATACTGAGTTGAATCCATGCGACCCTCAACTTTAACAAGATTCCCGGTAACGGCATTGGCCACACAGCCCCAAAGCATGATGGAACCTCCACCAAATTTTACAGTGGGTAGCAAGTGTTTTTCTTGGAATGTTGTGTTTTTTTTTGATGCCATACATAACGCCTTTTTGTTTGACCAAACAACTCAATCTTTGTTTCATCAGTCCACAGGACCTTCTTCCAAAATGAAGCTGGCTTGTCCAAATGTGCTTTTGCATACCTCAGGCGACTCTGTTTGTGGCGTGCTTTCAGAAACAGCTTCTTTCGCATCACTCTCCCATACAGCTTCTCCTTGTGCAAAGTGGGCTGTATTGTTGACCGATGCACAGTGACACCATCTGCAGCAAGATGATGCTGCAGCTCTTTGGAGGTGGTCTGTGGATTGTCCTTTACTGTTCTCACCATTCTTCTTCTCTGCCTTTCTGATATTTTTCTTGGCCTGCCACTTCTGGGCTTAACAAGAACTGCCCCTGTGGTCTTTCATTTCCTTACTATGTTCCTCACAGTGGAAACTGACAGGTTAAATCTCTGAGACAACTTTTTGTATCCTTCCCCTGAACAACTATGTTGAACAATCTTTGTTTTCAGATCATTTGAGAGTTGTTTTGAGGAGCCCATGATGCCACTCTTCAGAGGAGATTCAAATAGGAGAACAACTTGCAATTGGCCACCTTAAATACCTTTTCTCATGATTGGATACACCTGGCTATGAAGTTCAAAGCTCAGTGAGGTTACAAAACCAATTTTGTGCTGCAGTAAGTCAGTAAAAAGTAGTTAGGAGTATTCAAATCAATAAAATGATAAGGGTACCCAAATTTTTACACCGGTCAAATTTTGGTTTAATGCATATTGCACATTTTCTGTTAGTACAATAAACCTCATTTCAATCCTGAAATATTACTGTGTCCATCAGTTATTAGATATATCAAATTGAAATGGCTGTTGCAAACACCCAAATATTTAGAACTAAAAATGATTAAGATTAATAGGGGTACTCAAACTTTTTCATATGACTGTATTTGTTCATTTCACTCACAAATCTGAGAAAGCTTTTTCTGCTTCAAATACTTTTTTATCATGTTCAATAATAATGTACAGGGATATGACATTGAAAGTCCCTAATATATAGTGACTTTTCCACAGAATTTACTGTCTGTAACATATGTTTAGTATCTTGCAAGTAGGCTAGAAAAGCCTGTACACAAGTCTATAATTGTTTATCTACATAGAGGTGCAGCTCAATAAATTAGAATATCTTTGAAACGTTCATTCATTTCAGTAATTCAGTAATACAATCCATAATCAGCGTCTTCCATGATTGTGTGTCCTACTGAACCAGACTGAGGGACCATTTAAAAGCTTAGGAAACCTTGGCAGGTGACACACTGAATTTACAATACTGAACTTTTTTACAATATTCAAATTTTCTTAGATTTGGGTTTTCATTAGCTGTAATCCATAATCAACATTTACAGAAATAAAACACTTGAAATAGAACACTCTGTGCATAAAGAATCTAGAAAATATAGGAGGTCACTTTTTTAATTTAATTAGTGAAAGAAATAAACGTTTCAAATATATTCTAATTTATTGACATGCACCTGTATTTAAACAAATTTGCTGTCAGTCAATACATGCCTTATATAATAGGTCAACCAGTTGGTTAGATAACAGATTTGGGAATTTTGGGAATTTGATAAACACCAGGATTCTGGGGTATAGGTTATTAATAAATCTCCTTAGTTTCCTTTATCCCTTCCTAATTGTATCAATTCCTCTAAACAGCATATAAAGATCTTATGGAATGGTAAAGTACTTAATACCTAGCTGAACAGCTCATACAGTGCCAAACTATTCTGCCACAATTTTCTGAGGCTACCCCTCATTAGGGAACATCCTACAGTACACATTTGGTGGCCTTGCGCTAAGGTAAATAGCAGGAAAGCCAGGAATTTGGCCTCCTACAGAGCCCATTTGACTTTATTATATGTGAGGATCCTAGGGCAGCCTTCCTGCACCCCCCTCTTACAAACATGCAATTTACTCAGTTTTGTTTTACTAGAAGCTAAACAGATAATTGCATACACCTATAAAAAAAAAAAAAACATCAGTCTTTCTCTATGAAGATAAGTCTGAAATAGACCTCAATGTTTATATTTATGAGTACCTTCTCAGTATTCTCTAATATTAAATTTAAAAAAAAAATAAGCCCTTGGATCTGCTATGCTCATCCTCACATATCTGACCTCTACAAAGAAGTTGTTATTTCCATCTTCCCATTACCCCCTAAAGGTACAAAGAAGAAAAGGATCAATCAGCCCCTTCACTCCCTTTTTTCTTTTTAATCTACCCATCCTCTTCTCTCTTTTCCAACTCAACTTTCAATTTACAGATAACATTTACAGCTTAGAGTTCTTGTTCAGCCAACTGTTTCTTTATTTTTTGATGAATACCATTGTTATAACTTTTAAGAAGGACCATATTGATTTATTTCTTGGCAGACTTATTTGACTTTAATTTTGCAATTGTATAATTGACCATCCCAAGAACACATGGTACGCGATTGTTCATCTGCCCTGTGACATGCGGAATAACAAACTGAAGTAACTGCAGCTCAGACTTTCATCAAAGTCTTTAACAGGGCAAAGTGCTTCATAAGGCAAGGGGGAGAGACCCATGGAAGGCATACTCAGCAAGATATTTCAACAAACAATTAACTGGGATGCATAGGAAGTATCGGTTCATCAGTGATGCATTAGGGCAGCACTTCGGAGAACAATATGGGATTGTCAATACATAACACTGCCAGACACCCCAGATATAGGTGCTACACCACTGCATAGACCCAGCAAAAGGCCATAGCCAACACAGGGCTATACTGTAGAGTATGTCACTGAACTCCATCCACTGTGCAATGCTCAGCCTGTGCAAAGGTTCTGTTTCCCCAAAGATGCGTAGTGAGAGACAGGACCTCATCCTCAAATACTGTATAACATTAGCAATTTTCATGAAGTATCGATGGGAAATAAATTTAAACAAAGTGCAATAAATCAGTACATACCAATACAAAGTAAGATGCAGCGATACAGTGGGTACGGAAAGTATTCAGACCCCTTTAAATTTTTCACGCTTTGTTTCATTGCAGCCATTTGCTAAAAGCAAAAAAGTTTATTTTTATTTCTCATTAATCTACACTCAGCACCCCATCTTGACAGAAAAAAACAGAAATGTAGATATTTTTGCAAATTTATTAAAAAAGAAAAACTGAAATATCACATGGTCATAAGTATTCAGACCCTTTGCTGTGACATATTTAACTCATGTGCTGTCCATTTCCTTCTGATCCTCCTTGAGATGGTTCTACTCCATCATTGGAGTCCAGCTGTGTTTAATTAAACTGATTGGACTTGATTAGGAAAGGCACACACCTGTCTATATAAGACCTCACAGATCACAGTGCATGTCAGAGCAAATGAGAATCATGAGGTCAAAGGAACTGCCCAAGGAGCTCAGAGACAGAATTGTGGCAAGGCACAGATCTGGCCAAGGTTACAAAAGAATTTCTGCAGCACTCAAGGTTCCTAAAAGCACAGTGGCCTCCATAATCCTTAAATGGAAGAAGTTTGGGACAACCAGAACTCTTCCTAGACCTGGCCATCCAGCCAAACTAAGAAATCGTGGGAGAAGAGCCTTGGTGAGAGAGGTAAAGAAGAACCCAAAGATCACTGTGGCTGAGCTCCAGAGATACAGTAGGGAGATGGGAGAAAGTTCCACAAAGTCAACTATCACTGCAGCCCTCCACCAGTCTGGGCTTTATGGCAGAGTGGCCTGAAGGAAGCCTCTCCTCAGTGCAAGACATATGAAAGCCCGCATAGAGTTTGCCAAAAAACACATGAAAGACTCCCAGACTATGAGAAATAAGATTCTCTGGTCTGATGAGACGAAGATTGAACTTTTTGGCGTAAATTCTAAGCGGTATGTGTGGAGAAAACCAGGCACTGCTCATCACCTGCCCAATACAATCCCAACAGTGAAACATGGTGGTGCCGGAATCATGCTATGGATGTGTTTTTCAGCTGCAGGGACAGGACGACTGGTTGCAATTGAAGGAAAGATGAATGCGGCCAAGTACAAAGATATCCTGGAAGAAAGCCTCTTCCAGAGTGCTCTGGACCTCAGACTGGGCCGAAGGTTCACCTTCCAACAAGACAATGACCCTAAGCACACAGCTAAAATAACAAAGGAGTGGCTTCAGAACAACTCTGTGGCCATTCTTGACTGGCCCAGCCAGAGCCCTGACCTCAACCCAATTGAGCATCTCTGGAGAGACCTGAAAATGGCTGTCCACCAATGTTCACCATCCAACCTGACGGAACTGGAGAGGATCTGCAAGGAAGAATGGCAGAGGATCCCCAAATCCAGATGTGAAAAACTTGTTGCGTCATTCCCAAGAAGACTCATGGCTGTACTAGCTCAAAAGGGTGCTTCTACTCAATACTGAGCAAAGGGTCTGAATACTTATGACCATGTGATATTTCAGTTTTTCTTTTTTAATAAATTTGCAAAAATATCTACATTTCTGTTTTTTTTCTGTCAAGATGGGGTGCTGAGTGTACATTAATGAGAAATAAAATGATCTTTTTTGCTTTTAGCAAATGGCTGCAATGAAACAAAGAGTGAAAGATTTAAAGAGGTCTGAATACTTTCCGTACCCACTGTATGCAATCCTAATCCAACAAATAACACCATTAAAATAAAGGGTCATAGGAAATAGGAACTATCCTATCCAAGTTGCCCAGATTAGTATCTAGCTATTATCTAAAGGGTTCCAACACCTTAAATTAATAATAAAGAAGTCTTCACAAATGAGAGCATGTAGGAGTAGGGACAAAAATTATAATAAAAAAGTCACAACGGGGGCACCACATGACACTTTTTGACAATACTGATATGGTAATATATGGTATTATTTATCTGGTCATTGTATAGTACTATTCCTATGGTAAACCTGTGGCAGTATTTATATGAGCATGGTTTACAGTCTTACTCTTTTTATTTTTAGTATTTATAATGCACCCTTATACTATATAGTATTATCTACATGGACATTGCATGGCAGTAATTCTATGGGCATACTATATATCTGAAGAATGAATTGTGCATTTTTTTTCTAGGTACTATATGGAAAACTTAAAGGGAGTATATCATTGGGGAAACATGTTTTTAAATGACGCCACATTGGATTAGCCTTTATAAAGGCTATTCTACTCCTACCTTTACTGCTCTTCTCCTCACTGCCGTTTGTCCAAAAACACGTTTGGACATTCCCCCTGTGCTCCGAGCACACCACTGTCATCCCGCCAGCGCTGCTTCTTCACACCCCCTGCATCTTCTGTTCTTCCTCTTCGCTTCACAGCGAGCATGTGCTGTCGGCCCTGCCACTTCGGGTTTGGGCAGAGCCGACTGTGCATGCTCCGTTGGCCATTTTTCTTTAGTTTCTTACACAAGTGTACATGTGTACATGCTTCAATGTGAAGAGCAGAAGATGCAAGGGGAATGAAGAAGCAGCGCTGGAGGTGGGTTGTGGATATGACGATGATGTGCTCGGGAATTCCCCCTGTGCTCCGTGAGCATTATTCGCATATGAGAATAAAACGCTTTTTTGGACAAACGGTGGTGAGGAGAAGAGAAGTAAAAGTAGGAGTAGAATAGCCTTTATAAAGGCTTTTCCAACAAGGCTTCAGTTAAAAATATGTTTTCCTAATGATAAACTCTAGAGATTTTCCGATACGATTCGATCCGATCTGATCCAAATTCGAGGCGAAACACGTTAAAAAAACCCAGCTATTTCTTGGCTGCAGAGAGCCTGTATAGTGGAGTAGAATCGCTGGTTCAGCACTATAGACTGTGTATTGCAGTCTATAGAGGAAGTCAGCCTATGCAGACGCATAGGCTGACTTCCTCACTTCTGGACAGGATCAACCAGGTACTGGAGGCTACTAGCAGCCCGGGATCACTGGCCAGACCCCAGGCTGTAGAAGATGTATATCTGCACCCCCCGATCTCGTCACAGGGAGTGCTGAGGGGGACATCTTCCATGGCGGGAACCCCTTGGATTCCGCGGTCATGTTTGTCCTATACTCCGACCGGGGGTTATGGAGCAGGGTGTTAGCTGTCAGTTACAGCTAACACCTGCTCCCGATGCCGTGGGTGGTCGCGAAGGGAGTTAAAGGGCTGTGACATCACAGGGCTGGCTGGCTGGCTGCTGATTGGCTGCATGCATGGCATTGTGGGTGATCCCACATTCCTGAGTTCCTTGCCCCATGTCCTAACATGCAGCAGCTTTTTATATTCAATCAGTTTTGTTAAGTTTTTAAAGATTCTATAACAACACATAAAAGAAAGATATTAACATGTAATCGGATCGAGTAACTATAGGTTACGATGTATACGTAATGATCAGTGATGCAGCAGCTTTTTAGTTTAGTTTCCAGTGGCCGCATGTGTGTCATTTGAAGAGTAGTTAGTATACATAACCCTCCCTGTCTATGCTAAGTATGGAGACCAACAGCTGAGCATACTAATTTGGTTTCCTACTCTGGCTAGTCAGGCTTCAGTGGCCGCGTGCGTGCCACTATAGGGATAGTGAGCAGTGTCTTTCACCATAAGTTGATACACATAGATGGATGCGCTGTCTGTATATATTATTTCCTCGATAAAAACAATCATGTGGGGGTTATGGTACAGTGGGGCATCACTGAGGTGAGTGGTGAGGTTTTGGGGTTTAAAACCCATAAATGGGCAGATATTATGCATAAGGTTGGGCATTGTTGTATGGTCTACATAAAATAAGATTTATTGAGTCACTGCTCACCCCTATATTGGGTACCTTGTCTTAGGTAGGGACATTTTATTAGGAACTAAGCTCATTTATCCAGGCAGCTGGTCCATTCTTATGAAAATACGTTATCAACACCTATTGGTGTAATTTTATCTATTTATTTAATAAAGGTTATATTTTAGTGTACTTTTAATTTTCAAGGTTGGAAAAGTAATGGGTCCAAGTTTACCTAGGATCTGATGAAATCTGGACTCATGATTGGAGCTAGTGTGCTTGATTATGTAAGGACATTACATGCATATTTAAGTTGTTCATTATGTATGTAGAGAGGAAGAGAAAAGAAGAGTGATCTAGCAAGCACTGGTACATAACAGAAAAGAGAGAAGATTATGTTGCAAACAGTGACATCTATTGGCCAGAATATGCAGATTATTCTTCTTTCTCATAGTCAACAGCAACTGCTTTGTACTTCAAGCAGTTATTAGTGTTTTCATTTTTTCCTACTTCCTATTTCCATGCACTGCTTATCTTAATGGTTGTTAAGGAATCAGAGCTTTCTTTTAATGTTTGTCTATCAATAAAAATCACCTGTCACCTTGCATGAATGTGAAAAGGACAACGATTACATTCAGGAATGAGTAATAATTAGCTCTTAGCGGCTGTGCTTCCATGCTGAAGATACTAGGCATTGCATTAAGTGAGTCATTCACTGTAATACTGAAACACAAAAAGCAATTCAACAGACATTTTATGTCAGTATTTACATACAGGCCATTAGAACACTTCACTTTCCACATGCAACACTTAAATTGTTCAATGACATTTGTGAGGTCATGATGTACAATGATGGACATTCAATGAGCTGCATTTACAGATACAGTAATACCTCGTACACTCGCGTTTCCGAATTTGCGAATTCACAGATTCGCGATATTTTTTTGGCAACTAACATATATAGATTTTGCTCTTTTTTTTTTCAGATCTGTGAAATTTAATTAAAAAAACACCTTCGCTATTGGGTAGTAGCGTCCTGTTCGTTACGTACCCGGTAATTAGTTTCATTTTACTGTGAGTGTATAAGAAAAATGAATGAATGTATTAATATACAGTACTGTACAGTATACTTTAGTATACTGTACAGTACTGTAGGGTAAAGTTTATTGATATTTAGGGGTTAAACATTAGAAATCGGCATTGTAAGCACTTCTAAGCGCTTGTACCAAACATTCGCGATTCCTCGCGATCCGCGACCCACTCTGTCACCTGACCTCGCGAATGTACAAGGTATTACTGTATATTATTTTGATAATTGCTCTAGCACTACATAACATGGATATTGATTCTACTTGTCATTAATCACTTGCAGCATTCAGTTCATTTTATACCAAACATGATACATTGAATTGGCAATTTTTTTCTGACCACATTATAGAAAAATAATGAAGGCAACAGTGAAAGAGATATTTTATGTTATGTCGCTAAAGCTCTTTTATTGCTATGAATGGAAGTGACAAACTTATCAACAGTTATGGGGATATATTTAAAGGGAAATTGTTGCCAGACCTAGTGTTTAAATATTTCTTTATGCTAACCATATTTTTTAAGAATTCCAGGTGACGTTGTTTTTAATTTTCCATATTATTATCTATATTTAAAAAAAAATCTTAAAAATCTTGCAATTCTCAGACTGGGCTCATATCTGCGTTCTGTAAACGTTTGGGGATTCCATCCCCCATTCCGCAAGCAAGCAGGACTTTTTTTCTCTGCATTTTTCAGGCGGACCCCATTATAGTCTGCAGGTAACCGCTTTTTAAGGAGATAGGGTTTCCATTTTTTGGGTCCCCAAGCGGACCCGAAGAATGGAAACCCAAACGCTAGTGTGAACCTAGCATAACTCCTGCCACAAGCCTAAAATAGTTTGTTACTTGTCTCCTGGCTCCAGGAGCAGACATGAATTCTATGGGGGAGTTTTCTAGAAGTGAGATGCCTGCTGCACAGAAATTTCTTACAGAAAACAGGAAGCATTAACATATTAGTAGCCAGAGTAAGAACTGCAAGATTTTGAAAATGTTTTTAAATATAGATATTAACATGGAAAAATTTTAAAAACAAAAATTATTTAAAAACATATTTAACATAAAACTTGATATAAATAAAAAAATAGGTCATTTTCTGGCAACATATTCCCTTTAACCTTTTCCCAACATCTACCATACTATTATGGCAGCCATAGCTGCTGGGTCTCTGCTGTATTGTACATAGACATTAAGCATAGACATTTTACAATAAATTGCATTGAAGTGTATTGTATAAGTGATGAGACCTCCAGGGAGACTAAAAATAAAAGTTTTAAACAGTATATTTAAAAACAAATTTAAAAATATTATAATGTTAAATCCCCTCCTTTCTCTATTTCAGATATAAAAATAAATAAATAAATAAATAAATAAAGTAAAACACAAATGCATTAGGTATCCCTGCATGTCAAAATGCTCAGTCTACAAATGTATGCAATTATTTTTCCCATACAGTGAACGCCATAGCGGGGGGGAAAAAAAAAATCAACCAAATTGCACTTTTTTTTTATTGTTTTGCCTGCCTACTCCCCAAAATGGTATAGTTAAAACATACATCTGACCCCGCAAAAAAAGATACTCTTTGCAGCCCTATATACAGAAATATATATAAAAAAAAGTTACGGGTGTCAAAATATGGACAACTCAGATTCTTTTTAAGGTTTTAAAACATAACAAAAACTATATAATTTTGGTATGACTGTAATTTTGCCGACCTGTAGTATACAGGTACAGTAACATGTAATATTGGCTGCAAAGTGAACGCCATAAAAACGATACCTGTAAGAAGTTGAGCAAGTGCAGTCTTTCTCTAATTCTCTAATTATATTCAGAATTTGTTTCCATCTTCCAGAATATTAGAAGAAGAAGTGACCATAATAGATTGGGTGCAATGAATTAAAAAAAAGTCACCAAAACCATTAATAAGGCACAATTCGGGCGCATATGGAAAAATAATTCATCCCTACTGGATTTTTTTTAGGCCATGTGGCGGAAAAAAATTAATCCCATCCACATCTTGCGGAAAAATATGCGTAGCTGACATGCTGCAATTTCCAAAACCGTTGTGGAGGCCAGGAAAAGCGTTCGTTGCCATGGGGGTTGGGGGAGCCAAGTCAAAAGTTTGCTATGGGGCCCAGTCTTTGCTAGTTACAGTGTGTACCGCTTGATCTCCGGCACTGCAATGAGTGCTTCCATCAAAGTGCTGTAAGCACTCAATGCACCATGGCAGCTATTATAAAGTTCTGACAGAAATGCTGCCCAATGGCAAAACACTTTATATTCAGCTAATATAGAAAAAATGCTAATGCAAATTATGATCATGATAATCATGATAATAGCACATAAGAAACACGTGAAGTCCTTAATGGTAGAATGTCGACAGGGGTCTATAGAGACAGTTCACACCTGCGCTTGGGATTCTGTTCCTCGGGTCCACTTGGGGACCCAAAAAACGAAAACCCAATCTGCCGGGGTTTCCGCAAAGCTTCCGCCCAAAAAGTGCGGAAAATGCATTTTTCAAGCGGAATGGGGGATGGAATCCCCATACGTTGAGCATGCGCAGATGTGAATCCAGCCATAGGCAGCCACGGCACTCGCCAATCATACTTATCATACGTTTATTAGTGATTAGCAAACATGAAAAAGGCCATCAGCAATGTCACAAGGATGGTTAGTAGATTAGTTTTCCATAAATAAACTAACGGCAATTCCAAAGCACCAAACATTTTGGCCAGTACTTTGACCTTTTTGGCCTGTGGGTGCCAGAACCACATGAGCTGGTATGAACCTATGAACCACTGTGTTTGTGGAGATACTGGGTCATAGTGAAAGACATTGGATTCCTAGTTAGTAGTCTGATGGCTGAGAATTTGTTTTGTGTTGTTATGTACATATTGTTTGATTTGAAAAAGAAGAATAAAGCTGGTTGCAGACAATTTTGATTTGAATCCATTGTGTTGGAGTGAGAAATTATTGGAAATTTCTGATGTGCCAACCATCTTGACCAAGAGATGGCAATCCCTAAAACACATAAAAAAAATACAGTTAATATACTCACCTCTCCTAGCTACAGTGATGTTGCTTCTCACACAGTAAACCAGCCACTGACAGCTCATTGGTTGATTTACTGTACATCAGGTAATAAGAGTTACTAGAGTTTATTGACTAATGAATCTCGGGGGGGGGGGGGGTTGCCTGAGTGCAGGGACTCCTACTACAGAAGAAGTCCATGCACTGTGCATAAGTCATGGTCAAGTCAGAACCGCAATAAACCCTTTCTAGTGCAGGGACTTCTGCTGCTACTGACCATAGTAACTCCTTTGACATGGGGCAATAAATGTTTTCATCAGTTTGTTTGAAGCAATAACTGCAGGGCAAAAGAGAGATATAGTGATCTCAATATCAAAGACAACCCTGTGATAAAGGTTGCTTTTTAGAAATATAGAAAGATTATAACCATTGACGAAGGCTAGGGTTACATCTGTGTCGGAGACTCCGCCGCAGATTCTGCTGAAAATCAGCAAAGAGAACAGTCATGCATACTGGAACCGTCAGAAACCCAGCCGATATCCGGCAGACCCAATTATACTTTATGGGGTCCACGGGTGTCCGCAGGTAACTGCTGTTTTAGCAGACGGGCTGTCTGTTCTTTGGGTTCCCCCTGCGGTCCCCTACAATGGAGAGTTCAGTGCTAGTGTGAACCTGGCCTAACAAAATAAATGTTATTATTTCCTGTTTGCAATGCTGATCACAGAGTATAATTAACATTTGTGTAATAATAACAGTCACTAACAGAGTAATGTTGATGTTATGGCATTGGGACTTTCTGTCCAATTATTGAAAAAGCTGTGAATACTATATTGTACCAGAGAACTGTCATGTACAGTCCCAGACCTTCTGGATATACAGAGAATATGAGAATATGTACCTTTACTTGAATACTAACCTCAGTTATTATTGTTGTACGCAAGCATCATAAAGAACAATGTATAGATTGTATACAAAAAGGCACAAGCTTCAATAGTTGGACCAATTTTGTTATGTTACCACTAGTCCTTGCCAGGGAATCATCTGTTTCTCTGGTGGGCTGCTCTAAATATGAACAAATCAACAACAAAAAAGAATGAATTAAATTTGAGTGCTCAATAGGAAAAATCATGAGGCAAAGGATTTATCCAAATGCTTCACGGATATAGGTTATAGCAGGAGACAAATTAAAAGTGGCTTAAAGAGAGCCATTGGTACTAGTGGACACGACCTCTAAGACTAAAAGAGGCCCGAAAACAGGATCCATCTCATTACTAGTACTTCCATTGAACATTAGCATTATTTACAGTGGGGAAAAAAAGTATTTAGTCAGCCACCAATTGTGCAACTTCTCCCACTTAAAAAGATGAGAGAGGCCTGTAATTGACATCATAGGTAGAACTATGAGAGACAAAATGAAAAAACATATATAGAAAATCACATTGTCTGATTTTTTAAGAATTTATTTGCAAACTATGGTGGAAAATAAGTATTTGGTCACCTACAAACAAGCAAGATTTCTGGCTCTCACAGACCTGTAACTTCTTCTTTAAGAGGCTCCTCTGTCCTCTACTCATTACCTGTAGTAATGGCACCTGTTTGATATTGTTATCAGTATAAAAGACACCTGTCCACAACCTCAAACAGTCACACTCCAAACTCCACTATGGTGAAGACCAAAGAGCTGTGGAAGGACACCAGAAACAAAACTGTAGACCTGTATCAGGCTGGGAAGACTGAATCTGCAATAGGCAAGCAGCTTGGTGTGAAGAAATCAACTGTGGGAGCAATAATTAGAAAATGGAAGACATACAAGACCACTGATAATCTCCCTCAATCAGGGGCTCCACACAAGATCTCACCCCGTGGGGTCAAAATGATCACAAGAACGGTGAGTAAAAACCCCAGAACCACATGGGGGGACCTAGTGAATGACCTGCAGAAACCTGGGACTAACATAACAAAGGCTACCGTCAGTAACACATTACGCCACCAGGGACTCAGATCCTGCAGTGCCAGACGTGTCCCCCTGCTTAAGCCAGTACGTATCCGGGCCCGTCTGAAGTTTGTTAGAGAGCATTTGGATGTTCCAGAAGAGTATCGGGAGAATGTCATATGGTCAGATGAAACCAAAGTAGAACTGTTTGGTAGAAACACAACTCGTCGTGTTTGGAGGAGAGTCAATGCTGAGTTGCATCCAAAGAACACCATACCTACTGTGAAGCATGGGGGTGGCAACATCATGCTTTGGGGCTGTTTCTCTGCAAAGGGACCAGGACGACTGATCCGTGTACATGAAAGAATGAATGGGGCCATGTAAGGTGAGATTTTGAATGCAAACCTCTTTCCATCAGCAAGGGCATTGAAGATGAAACGTGGCTGGGTCTTTCAGCATGACAATGATCCCAAGCACACTGCCAGGGCAATGAAGGAGTGGCTTCGTAAGAAGCATTTCAAGGTCCTGAAGTGGCCTAGCCAGTCTCCAGATCTCAACCCCATAGAAAACCTTTGGAGGGAGTTGAAAGTCCGTGTTGCCCAGCGACAGCCCCAAAACATCACTGCTTTAGAGGAGATCTGCATGGAGGAATGGGCCAACATACCAGCAACAGTGTGTGCCAACCTTGTGAAGACTTACAGAAAACATTTGACCTCTGTCATTTCCAACAAAGGATATATAACAAAGTATTGAGATGAACTTTTGTTATTGACCAAATACTTATTTTCCACCATAATTTGCAAATAAATTATTTAAAAATCAGACAATGTGATTTTCTGGATTTGTTTTCTCATTTTGTCTCTCATAGTTGAGGTCTACCTATGATGTCAATTACAGGCCTCTCTCATCTTTTTAAGTGGGAGAACTTGCACAATTGGTGGCTGACTAAATACTTTTTTTCCCCACTGTACATCAGATACTTAAAAGAAATATCGTTTATCTAATTTTGAGTGATGACATTAAATCAGGGGTGCCCAAACTTTTTTCAAGGAGGGTCAGATTTGGTAAGGTGAAAATGTGTGGGGACCGACCATTCAGCCTGAAATTCTTTTAGGCTGTGGATCCATGTAGCTTAAAGGCCGCGGCAAAAAACGTGGCATTTTACAGTACGTGCAAAGTGGATGGGATTCTGGCTAATCCCATCCACACATTACAGAAAATATCTGCAGCGAACATGCTTCGATTTCAAAAACCACTGCGTTTTTATAAATCACAGCATGTCAATTATACCTACGGAAACCTACCGTTTTCTGTATAGGTATACTAGAAGCAGAAAGTCAGCAGAGAAAAACTTTGTGGATTTTCTGTGAAAAGCTCTGTGGGAAAACCTGCGTTGCTGCGATTTTTCCCGCAGCACTTTTTGGCTGTGGTTCTCTACGTGGGGCCTTAGCCTTAACCATTAAAGAGAACCTTTCACCTCTTTGAGGACATGAATGGTCCTCTTTAACATTGAATGCAAATGAACTATTTTATGAATTTTTTTTATTGCAAATGATATACATTTAATTTCTTCACACAGAGCTCAAAAATTAGCCCCCATCACTGCCCCCACACAATATAATGGCCCCATCACTGGTCCCAATGCATACAGTATTGGGGAGCAGTGAAAAGGCCACTGAATGGGGGGAGGCCATTGAAATGGCCACTTTATGGTATGGTATAGCAGTATTAACTCATTACTTACTTGTCTGCTCCCCGGTCCCGCTTTGTCTTCCTGCTCCAGGTGCACTGCAACAACTGGATCGACAGAACCGGGGAGAACCAGGCTGCATTCACTTACTGCTCCCTAATCCTGCTTGCAGCCTCCTCTTCCCTCTTTAGCCTTCAATGGGACCTGTGTGCCGCATATCAGGTCTCAATGACGTAATGTGTGGTGCATGGGGACTCCCTGGTGGTTGAAGAGGGAAGAGGAGGCTGCGAGCAGGAGCTGGGATAGATAAGTTAATAGGGGCCTTTACCGGACCTCCACTGTCTATTAAAAAAGCAGTGAGGACCTGGTAGGGCCCCCTAAAGGCAACAGTGCCGGTGGGCCGGGTGATATTTGAACACGGTCCGGAATTGACAGGGAGTCTGCCAGCAGTCAATTGGTTATAAATCTTATTACAGTACCTTTTAGAGGTGATTCTACAGTTTCAAAATTAGTGGAAAAGTGACTCTGCTTGTCAGGGTTTTAGTCCTAGCTCTAGATTCCTGAACAAAGCTTTTTTAATTTGCATTTGAATAGGACAACAATTTACATGACAATGGGGCCCCAAAGGTGCATAACAAAGGCATATTTGGAAACTGCAGAATCACAGCTACAATTTACTGCTGACAGACTTCCTCTAAATCAATAATGGAAGAAAAACATTTAGTGGTTAGATGTTCCATGTGCCACTGTGCATTAAAATCTTCCACATTGCTATTATTTAGGTGGAAAAACTTTATTAGATCCTTCCTTATATGTACAGTGGAGGGATTGCAAAAGTATTCATACCCCTTGAACTTTTTCACATTTTGTCACATAACAACCACAAATTTAAATTTATTTTATTGAGATTTTAAGTGATAGACCAACAAAGTAGCACATAATTGTGAAGTGGAACAAAAATGATACATGGTTTTTAAAATTTTAATCAAATAAAAATCTGAAAAGTGTGACATGCAAAAGTATTCAGCCACCTATACTCTGATAGCCCTAAATAAAATCCAGTGCAATCAATTGCCTTCAGAAGTCTGGGAGAGTGTAAACTTAGAGGGTGCTGGAGAGCGACCCAAAAACAAGATTGAAAAGGTCCTTGACCACATCCATACCTGGGGGCTTCACTCCAGAGGTGAGAGTGCAGGAGAGTGCTGCTGGTAACCTGCAGAGAGCAGCTGGATGGTGGAACCAGCTGGAGACGGACAGGTGGTCTGTTCCAAGAGTACTGGGTTCCAGAAGGGACTGGTTAAGCTCAGTGTGAGCCAGACCACTAAGAAGAAACCTCAGTAAAGCTTGCCCTCAGCAGTTAGACAGGGTTCAAGTAGTGAGGTATTGCCCTGTATGCGGGCAAGGCTGTTTTGCTGTTTTTGTTCCTGTTTATTTTTACAAGCTGAATAAAACCATTTATTTTGGATCGCTCTTATCTGCTCTGCAGTTTATTTGGCACCCAGCGCCACAAACACCTCTGTAAAGTTCAGGAAGCTGCTACCTTTGAAGTTAAACTACCCCCAATTGTCACAAGTCACATAATTAGTTAATAAAGTCCAGCTGTGTATAATTTAGTCTCAGTATAAATATACCTGTTCTGTGAAGGCCTCAGTTGTTTGTTAAAGGTCACTAGTGAACAAACAGCATCGTAAAGACCAAGGAACTCACCAGACAGAGATAAAGTTGTGGAGAAGTTTAAAGTAGGGTTAGGTTATAAAAATATATCCCAAGCTTTGAGCATCCCAAGGAGCACTGTTCAATCCATCATCCAAAAAAAGTATTTTACAACTGCAAACCTACCAAGACATGGCCATCCACCTAAAATGACAGATCAAGCAAGGAGAACACTGGTCAGAGAAGCAGCCAAGAGGCCCATGGTCACTCTGGAGGAGCTCCAGACGACCTCCTGACGAAGTCTTCTATAGACGAAACGCGCGTCGGGGTTCCATAGTGCTGTGAGAGGGGGTTCTCCCATGTTTAACATGTCTGTGGCTAAGCTGATATCACTTTGTAATTGATCTTTATTACCAATAGAGCTGTTACCTCAGCAGACATATTTATATCTGTATTATCTGCCAGATTACTTTAATACTTATCATCTGCTTTGTGTTATATATTTTCAGTTTGTCTGTTATAACTGGTATGACTCACTGGATTAAAGTTTAATGTTATTCCATGTAAATGTGATAGATAATCCCCTCATCACCGTTTGTTTTCTACCTGTCGTGTGGAGACAGGTTATATTTTATGCCTTTTTCCTATCTATATATTTGCACTGATGTGTAATGCTCAATTTTGATAACTATATATATTTTGTTATACCTAATAAAGATTTGTAATTTTATACATATACGTATTTTGCTCTTGGTTTTTGGTCTTTTCACTCTGGAGGAGCTGCAGAAATCCACAGCTCAGGTGGGAGAATCTGTCCACAGGATAACTATAAGTCTTGCATTCCACAAATCTGGCCTTTATGGAAGAGTAGCAAGAAGAAAACCATTGTTGAAAGAAAGACATAAGAAGAGCCATTTGCACTTTGCCACAAGCCATATAGGGGACACAGCAAACATGTGGAAGAAGGTGCTATGGCCAGATGAGACCAAAGTTGAACTTTTTGGCCTAAATGCAAAGTGCTATGTGTGGTGTAAAAGTAATACTGCTCATCACCCTGAACACACCATCCCCACTGTAAAGCATGGTGGTGGCAGCATCATGCTGTGGAGATGCTTTCCTATAGCAGGGACAGGGAAGGTGGTCAGAGTTGATGATAAGAAGGATGGAGCTAAATACAGGGGAGTCCTGGAAGAAAACCTGTTGGAGGCTGCAAAAGACTTGAGACTGAGAAGGAGATTCACCTTCCACCAAGACAATAACCATAAACATACAGCCAGAGCTACAGTGGAATGGTTTAGATCAAAGAATAGTCATGTGTTAGAATAGCCCAGTCAAAGTCCAGACCTAAATCCCATTGAGCATCTGTGGCAAAACATGAAAATTGCTGTTCACAGACGCTCTCCATCCAATCTGGCTGAGCTTGAGCTATTTTGCAAAGAAGAAAGGGCAAAAATCTTAGTCTCTAGATGCACAAAGCTGATAGAGACATACCCCAAAAGACTTGCAGTTGTAATTGCAGTGAAAGGTGGCTCTACAAAGTATTGATATAGGGGGCTGAATATTTTTGCACGTCACACTTTTTCAGATTTTTATTTGATTAAAATTTTCAAAACCATATATAATTTTTGTTCCACTTCACAATTATCTGCTACTTTATGTTGGTCTATCACTTAAACTTTCAATAAAATACATTTAAGTTTGTGGTTGTAAGGTGACAATATGTGAAAAAGTTCAAGGGGTATGAATACTTTTGCAAGGCACTATAGGTGCACCCCTGACTGCACCCCATAAAAAAGTCAAAACACAGGAACAAAAACAAAATGAAGGTGAAATTACATATTTCAACTTCTTTTACTAATACATTAATTTAGCCTTAGAATTGACAAATTCATAAAAGGGTAAAGCAGAAAAGACATCCCACACTTTGTAATGCAAGTTCTCCCGACTACCAAAATACCCCACATGTGGATGTAAACTAATATATACGCACACAGCAGGAGATAGAAGGGAAAGAGTGCCAATGTGCATTTGGAGTGCAGATTTTGCTGTGATCAGTTTCAGTAGCCATGTTGTTGTACCAAAACGGTGGAAACCCTACAGAAAGTGATCCAATTTTTGAAACTAGAACCTCAGGGAATTTATCAAGGGCTATAGTGAGTATTTTGACCCTACAGTTTTTTTTACAGAATTTATTACCATTGGGTTGTGAAAATAAAAAAATACTTTTTTAGCCCCTTATTTTTCATCTTCACAAAGGGTTAAAGGAGAAAAACAACAGTTCATTACACAATTTCTCATGATTACAGCAATAAAACATATGTGGTGGTAAATTTCTATCCAGGCACATGGCAGGGCTCAGAAAGGAAAGGGCAGTATTTGGCTTTTGGAGGGAAGATTTTACTGGAATATTTTTCAGGTACCATGTTCCATTTTCAGAGCCCCTGATGTGCCAAAATTTATCAAGGGGTATAGTGAGTATTTTAACCTTACAAGTCTTTCACAGAATTGGGCCATGAAAATGGAAAATTACATTCTTATCTATAAAATGTTTTAACCAAATTTTTTTCAATTTTACAAGCAATTAAAGAAGAAAATGCACTCCCAACTATGGAAATGCCCCACATGTGGATATACATTTCTGTATTGGCATACAGCAGGGAAGGAGCTTTTCGGTGGGTAGATATTGATGCAGGCTCCTTGTCACATTTGCAGAACCCCTAAGGTACCAGCACAGTGGAAACCCACAAGAAATTACCTAATTTTGGAAACTAGACCCCTTAAGGAATTTATAAAGCATTTTTACCCCCGAGTGTTGCATTATTTTAATTTCCAGAAGTGTATTTGCAGCTGCAATTTTTCCACATATGCAATTTCAGAGACACACACTCCAAAAACTGATAAGCAGTTATCCCAGGCACAACATTTGGAGTGCCTGAAATTATGTGTTTTTGAAAAAAATTGCAATTTTTACTTTGCACAGCTGATGGTCCTTTAGTTTCTGGAAAATAAATGAATGCAACACAAGGGTGGGTAAAAGTGCTCAGTGCAGCCATGGATAGATTCCTTGAGGGGTGCAGTTTCCAAAATGGAGTCATATGTCAGGGGATTCCACTTTACTGGCATTTCAGGAACTCTGCAAAAGTGGCATGGTATCCAAAAACCAAGCCATCCATCGAAATTTTTGCTTTAAAAAACAACTAGTGTTCCTTCCCTTCTTGCCTGGCTGTGTGCCCAAACAGCTGTTTATACCCACATACGACCAGGGGCGTAACTATCGGGGTAGCAGCGGTAGCGGCTGCCACAGGGCCCGGGACATTAGGTGCCCCGGATCCCTGTGACAGCCGCTACCGCGAACCCCACAAACAAGAACGGACCCGGCAGGGTACAGAGCCTGCGGCCAGCTGGAGATGGCCGGGCCCTGGACCATATATATACTGTTATTGGAAAGGGGCCCTGGCATATTGTAGGCCCCTTTCCAATAGCAGCCCAGGGGAGGTGACTGAAAATAATAAACACATATTCTCACCTCTCCTGGGCTCAGCGTTCTCTCCGGCGCTCCTCCGTCATGACTGAGGCCTGTGATTAGGCCCCAGTGCGCCCCCATGTGACCGCTGAGGTCCAATCATAGGCCTCGGCAGCGACGTCGGAAGAGGGCCTGAAGACACTGAAGACTGCAGGATGGAGCGAGGATGCCAAGCAAAGGTAAGGCAAGGTGAGTATGAATGTTTGTTATTTTTAATCACTTCCCCTGGGCCTCCGATTATTATACTCTGGGGTCTGAGGAGACCCCAGAGTATAATAATAGCACCGAAGCAGAGGGGGCTGTTGGGAGCATATAATACTGTGTTGGGGCCACTGTGGGCATATAATACTGGGTGGGGTCCACTGTGGGCATATAATACTGGGTGGGGGCCACTGTGGGCATATAATACTGGGTGGGGGCCACTGTAGAGCATATACTACTGGGTGGGGGCCACTGTAGATCATATAATACTGGGTGGGGGCCACTGTAGAGCATATAATCCTGGGTGGGGGCCACTGTAGAGCATATAATACTGGGTGGGGGCCACTGTAGGGAGCATATAATACTGGGTGGGACCCACTATGGGGGGCATATAATGCTGGGTGGGGCCCACTGTGGGAAGCATATAATACTGGGTGGGAGCCACTGTAGAGCATATAATCCTGGGTGGGGACCACTGTGGGGAGCATATAATACCTTGTGGGGGCCACTGTAGGGAGCATATAATACTGGGTGGGGCCCACTATGGGGGGCCTATAATACTGGGTGGGGCCCACTGTGGGAAGCATATAATACTGGGTGGGGGCCACTGTAGAGCATATAATCCTGGGTGGGGACCACTGTGGGGAGCATATAATACTGTGTGGGGGCCACTCTAGGGAGCATATAATACTGGGTGGGGCCCACTATGGGGGGCATATAATACTGGGTGGGTACCATTGTGGGAAGCATATAATACTGGATGGGGACTACTGTGTTGAGCATATTATACTGTGTGGGGCCACTGTGGGTACCATATTATACTGTGTGTGGGGGGAGCAATGTAGAGCATATAATGCTGTATGGGGGCCACTGTGGAGCATATAATGCTGTGTGGGGGCCACTGTTGAGCATATAATACTATCTGGGGCCACTGTTGAGCATATTTTACTGTTTGGGGACCCGTAACTGGTTTGGGGGGGGCCCATGTCAAATGTTCGCCTTGGGGCCCAGCCATTCCTAGCTACGCCACTGCATACGACATTGTTGTACCTGGGATACCCTACTTAATGTTATGCATATGGGCATAAACTGCTTTGAGCACAAAGCAGGACACAATAAAAGAAGAGCTGTTTGGCTTTCAGAGTGCAGATTTAGATGGTCAGGTGTTTGGACACCATGTCATGTTTGCAGAGCTGCTAAGGAGCCAGTAAAGTGGAATCCCACAAAAAGGAATTTATGAAGGGGTGTGGTGAGCATTAGTTTCCCAGAAGTGAATATGTAAGCTGTGCAGAGTACATTGGGTACACAAAATCCCACGCTATTTTCCCACTAACTCCTATGACTGGAGTAAGGGGGATTCCGTGGGGATCAGAGCTGGTGTCTTTTCTCTTGTAAATTCTAACAATAGGGCATATCCTGATGTACGCTTGAACAGCTTACGTATTTCCCTTCCTGCAGCAGCCAGTTTTGTCCTAAAGATGCAGCAATTTTTGTTTATTTTTTCATCACATTGTACAAACCATGTTTTTTTTTTTTTTTTTCTGGTGATATAGCTATATGAGGACTTTTTTTTTCGAGGGATGAGATGTACTTTAGAATTACACCATTTTGGTGTAATTATAACTTATTGACTAAATTTTATTAATTCCTTCTAAATGGGATTTAAAAAAAAATTTGACATTGCTTTTTAGTGTTTAAATTTTTTGCCGCTCACTGTACAGCATAAGTAACATGTACCATTTATTCTATGGGTCGGTACGATTACAGTGATACCTAGTTTAGATAAGTAAAATAAATTTTATTGTACGGATTGTTACAGGGAGATGCCACATACATATTTATTTTTATTTTTCTTACATAATCAAGCATTTTATATGGGAAAAAAACATTTTTGGGAGGGCTTTATTTATTTATTCATTTTTTTTTAACACTTGAATTATTTTTCTTTAACCTCTCTTACCTTTGTTTTGTCCCAATAGAGGAAACTGAACCAGCAATCTTCTGATCGTTGCTTCGGTTTGTATCCACTGCAATATTCAATAGGCAGTATCAACCAGGTATGTTAACTGGCAGAACATGGGGTCACTGATCAGACCACGGGCTGCTGTATAGGAATATTGGCACACCCTGAACACGCCAGAGTAGGGCCAATTAGGACCCCAATTTACTGATAAACCCGTTAGAGAACAGTGTCAGCCGTATACCCCTCTCGACATGACAATTATGTTTCTGTCATAATAGTATAGCGGTATGCGGAAATCCCTTCCTGGCGTTAAATTTACCTCCAGCCATTTAAGTCAGCTCAAAGCATCAATTGACCCCATCTACCGTGTTTCTCCAAAAATAAGACCTACCCAGAAAATAAGCCCTAGCTACGTTTTTTGGAGTAGGCTTGAAATATAAGCCCTACTCCAAAAATAAGCCCTAGCTAATTTAACCCCTTCCTGACATCTGCCGTGCGATTACAGCGGATGCCGGGTACTTAAAGATGGCGGCCGCTCTGCTGCAGAGTGGTTACCATAGCTGCCGTACCGGGTCTCCGCAGAGACCTGGAGTTAATGCCCCCTCTCCTGCCCACCAAAGTAGTAGAACCACCGGAGTTAATGCCCACGATCAGAATGGACTCTGACCGCGGGTATTGCGTGACCTCCGCGCTTCCCCCCCGCAGTCCCCACGGTCGGTCCCCACCCTGTATATCTGCTATACCGGGTCTCCTTGTACAGTGGAGACCCGCAGTTAATGCCCACGTTCAGAGTCCGCTGATCGCGGGCATTGTTAAGTGTGCAAGTCCGTGACCCCCCCTCCAAATCGACCCCCCAAAGCAGATAAACTATCCCCGGGGCCGGTCCTCACCGGCCCCGTACCTTTGAAGTTGCAGGCCAGCTCCCACGGGTGAGATCGCAGGAGCCGACCTGTTCCTTTGACAGCCAGGAGCCTTATGAAGGCTCCCAGGCCTGTCATAGGAATATTGCTATTGCCTCAATAGTAATGTAGATAATCTCCCATAGACTGCAATAGGTTGGGATGATTGCAGGTTCAAGCCCCCCTAGGAGAGGTTAATAGTAAAAAATATAAAAAACACAAAATAATAAGTTCAAGCCCCCTCCCACTTTCACTAGAATACATATAAAAATAAAATATTACTGTGACACACATACACATTAGGTATCCCTGTGTCCGAAAACTCCCGGTCTACAAACTTATAAAAATGTTTTACCTCTATAGTGAATGCCGTAGCAAAAAAAAAAAAGATCAAAAGTGCCGAACTGCTGTTTTTTCGCTGTTTCACGTCTGATAAAAGTTGAAATAAAAAGAGATCAAATGTGTAATTGTTCTTCATGTCAAAAATTAAGACCTACCCCGAAAATAAGCCCTAGCCCTTTTTTCAGAGCAAAAAATAATACAAGACCCTGTCTTATTTTCGGAGAAACACGGTATGTGTCCAGAACTTAAAGGGGTAGTCCGGGATAAAATGAAATTTATACTTTAACCTAAACACCCTGCCCCTGAATACTTTCTAAATTACTTAGTTTAGCAAAACTGTAAATTTACCAGTATCGCTGGGATGGTCATGTGACCTCCCCAGACGCATTTTCTGATTATCTGGTGATGTTCCGTTTCCCCGTTTCCGGAAACAAAACGTCACCAATACTACCCCCCCCCACCCCATCATACCTGTCTTCCTGTTCTGAGCACGGGAGATGACTTCCTTCTATGGGGATGGCTCCTCCTCTTCTTTGACATCTGCCAGAGGAGCCTCCCACGCCTGCACAATAGACATGGAGTGCTAGCTAAGGAAGACAGGTAAGTATGATGGGGTTGGGACGTGGGCTGAGTTAGTTAGTTAGTTAGTTAGTTGGGAAGGGCTAGTAGTGGGTGGGATAGATAGGGAGACAGGGAGGGGGTGTGAGGAAGTGAGAGAGGGAGGGGGAGGGAGTGAGAGGGAGGTAGTGTGAGTCAGCTCATGCAATGCATCATGGAAGTTGTAGGATAAAATCACAGGAAAAACACCATGTAAACAAATGTAGAGGATGCCCGGAGCTCCCAGACAAACCCAAAAATCACTCAAAATACTTCTAAAGGTATTTGGGTGCACTTATTAACCCATTAACAGAACTTTTTTAAAAAAAAGATTTTTGGCCCGGAAAACCCCTTTAACTAGGAATGAGTGAACTGATTTGGATCAAATCTGTTTCAATCCAAACCCGAAACTTTTGTGGTACGTCACCAAAAAAAACTATTTTAAACTGATGTCTCTTAACAGGCCCAGGGGAGATGAGTATAAATAAACATATGATATTTATATATATATATATATATATATATATATATATATATATATATATATACTCGGCCCTCCAAAAGGTTTTCATACAAAAGTCGGCTTTTTATTTATGATTAACGTTTCAGTCTACGCATTTGAAGTCAAGCCAAATACAGCTGGTACAGCCGCACAGGAAACTCATACTCTTCTTGACATTCTTGCAACATAAGATGTAATCAAATCTGTGGGTCACAATCTCCTAGCTGTTGGAAAGTTAATGGCACAGACGAGTCCACTTCACTATGCACACTCATGTCACTGGTCTCCTCCAGGTCAGACCTTTCTGGGGCAAGATCCACTGCTCAAACCACTTTTACTGTATAGGAACCTGGCTCAGGATCAGCATGTTCTTTGTCTTATCAATCCCAGGAAGGCCTCTCTGCTCACATAGACACATTAGAGTGACTCAGTAGTGCTTCTTGTAAAAGCTTGCCATCTTTGTTGTTTGCAAAATAAAAGCTAGAATAGAAAAACAAAATGGGGTAATTGTTTGCAGTATGTCTTAGTAGAGTAGCACTGAGATTGTCCTTTGTAGGCTTGCGAAAATCTCGCAAAGATTCAACTAGCCCTTAAAGAGGTTTTCCAAGACATACAGTTTTCTGCAAGGAGGCCGGACAAGGTAAAAAAACAAATAAAAAAAAACATAGTCACCTGTTCCTGGCGCTCCGGTGTATCCCACCGCTGTCCATTCCTGCTTCTTCTGGGGTCTTTTTCCGCAGGAGGTCAAATAAGACCAATGAGGTCAATTAGCAGCTTAAGGAAAGGACACGGAACATCACATGTGATGTATGTGAGTGACCTCCAGACTCCTTTTTCTTAGGACTTCCACCGGAAGACGCATCAGCATCAGGGCTCGGCTGGACTGGATAATAGTGGGGGACACCTGAGCATCAGGGACAGGTGATTATGATTTTTTTTTTTTTCACCTTCCCCGGCCTTGTATACCCTGAACAACCCCTTTAAGTGCAATGGTTAATTACTTTACTAAGACACTTAATGCTCTAATATGAAAATATACCCCACCAACTGCCAACCAATTTGTCACCAATCGACTCTCATACAAGATATATCTGACTCGCTGTATATAAATTCTGCCAGGTATCTGTACACCTTACTCACCACACACGCACCCTGGATGTGACCGTAAAAAAGGAGAACTCCACTTTCACACTCCCTTCCAACTCACCTATCACACTAGGCTACACAAGAGTAAAGCGACCGTCTACAATCACATTTTCACACAAATAGCTTCCATCACCCTACACTTATGGTAGACAAGACATCAACATCCTCAAACTATGTGCAACTGGCAACCAAAAAGTTAATAAGCCTAAGCGATATTTACTCTTTTCAGAATTGTGGGGATGTTTAGAGCCAGGGACAATCTTATTAAATTTCAGATTTAAAATACACAAAATAGGACAGTGCTTAACAGAAAAGATGGAACTAAAAGACATATACAGGCAAACAATGTAAAATAAAAAAGAGAATATCAAAGAACAGACCTGTTTGTAAATGTGGCTGTTGGAGTGCGGCATAGGAAATGGATAGATCAAATGCTAAGCTGTGTCCCCACAGAATCTGACCCTGAATTCATACACCTCATCAATTTTTAAACAACTCCTTCCATTCCCTGGAACCACCCACCTGTGATGTCATAATGTTTCTTTGTTCAATATACTGAGCCCTGGCCATTCATGCCATTCGCTCAGATTGGTGACCACACCCAAAAGACCTTTGTACTGAATGCACTTCCTGGGACATATTTGACTATCTGTATCCTGGCTTGTGGATTTAAATTAAAATATAAATTACACAAACTCTCACTACAACACAAAAGTTAAAACATAACTAGACACATATCACAACATAATATAATATGTACATATTTTATCACACTCCTGTTTCAAATGGGCCCCCAGTGGGCCTTCACAAAAAGCATAGGCTTCCCCTTTGGCAGAATTGTCCAACCACAAAGTGTCATCCTCTCTAACCTTTTCTTTATATTTCTACCTCCTCTGATCCTTATGTTCTCCTGAGGTTTGTGTCAATCCTGCCTCCACCTGAATAGTCCACCAAACTCCCAACCACATACTCCCTGTGCACTGCAAAAGCCTCATACATAGGGAACAGTAAATTGTCTTGCTGTCAATTGACCAAAAAATCGTGACCTAATGCCAAACGCCACCTTTCTTGCATCTGAGCCTATACTGGCAGAACCCCTTGACAACCCTTTATTAACTGCTTAAGACTCCCTAATAATTCTAACAGGTCTGCACCTATCTCGCCAATATGACTGCTCTCATCCGAGACAAGTAGCATATAGGAAGGACAGACCCACACTTACCTAACTACCTAGATGCTGTGAGCCCACCAGTGTCCAGAAGATGACATCCATCTGAGCCACTCTGCTAAAGCTCTGTGCTGTCTGCACTCCCTGCAGGAACAGCTGAGAAGTCTTTCCAGTGCCATGTTGCTGGAGGATGGGGAAACTGAAGGGCCTGCTGTGTATGCACTACTGAAGTCAGGACCTGCTTTCTGCTGCCCACTAGAAGTGGAAAGCTCTATTCACTCTATGCTAACCTGCAGAACTGGTGGGAAGGTCTCTGGAGGGGCTGTGTCTGCAACATTGGACTTGAAATACCTCATCAGAATTAAAGTTTGCCAAATATGTGGTCCTCTGTAGCCTTTGGGCTCCCTGCAGGAGCCCCTGAAGGTGGGACTCTAGCCATTGTAGCCCCAGGGCATCAGCAACTGCCTGGAACTGGGTAAAGGTATCTTCAATCCTGGACATATGGAGGTAAGTGTAACACAGATTTTGCCTGTTTGCCTTTCCACCTAAATTGGCAGTTAGTCTTTCATGGACTTTTCTATTTAAACTCCTCTCAACCCCCATAACTATGAAGGACTACCCCAGTCCCAAAATGGGCCTATAATTTCAGTTTATCCAAGTTTCAGCTCAGTATCACTTCTATTGTCCTGTATGATGGGTGTAATGTCCAGTATCTGCTTTTTGTCTGATTAGACTGTAAGGACAGTATATAGTGCCACGTCTCTTGTCCTGTATGCTGGGTGTAATTCTTTGACAGGGTTTTGTATTCTTGGATCTGTATTTATTTTGAGCTGGGGTCTGTACTAGTTTTGTGGGTCTGGTCCAGGATTTGTATTTTAAAGTGGTCTGCAAACTGTAACTTTAATCAGCAGCTTGGTCTGTATTAACTTGGGGAGTCTGTTATGGTAGTCCGTATTCTAGGGTATTGTCTGGTTTTCGACTAAGTTCTGTATTCATTTTAATTCTGGGCTGAAGTAAGTTTTTATTTTGGGGTCTATACTTATTCTGGGATCTGACTATATTTTGGTGTCTGGTTTGGAGTTTGTATTGAGTTTGATGTCTGGTTTGGGTTGTGTGTTTATTTTGTGGTCTGGAGAGTGTACTTATTCCTGAGTCTTGTGATTAGGTTAGCAGTGTCTGAAGTACATGACTTATGTAAACAGGTGTAACATTCTAAAAATTTCAGTGAAAATGTCTGTGCTTCACCTAACAAAGTGTGTCAGAATCTCCATGATATAACTGTTAAAAGTATTGAATTTTGGTGTGCGGATATGCTGTACATGTGTGCATGTTACTAGTGTAAGCCTGTCCCTGACTGTTCAAATGAGTGTCATAGCATGAATCTACCTGACTGCCCCTGTAAATGTTAGCAACTATGCTATTTTTCATAACTGTTCCTATGAGTTTTTGTTTCGGTATTGCTCTACCTGAATGTCCCTAATTATCTGTAGTGTATTAGTGTTACTGCACACCAGTTCCTGGTCATCCATATGTCAGAATCTATGCGCCATCAGGCATAGCCTCTCTGCCCACTGCACTACTTTCCCAGGTCATAGCTGCTATGCTCCAGTCCCAGCCAGTAAGGTGCATTTGTTGGCCCTTTAAAAAACTTCATTGTAATCCATTCCCAGCCAATCTGTTACACTAGCTATTTAAAGCAAATCACCCGACTGAAAGATGCCTGAACAAAAAGGTTCCCAGCATGCTAGTTTTTTTTTTCTAGAAGGTGTTTCTCTGCTGGTGTATTTATTAATTTCCTGGGTTTGATCTTGGATTATTAACTGACTATGATCCTAACCCAATGCCTGTGTTTGTGATTGAATGAACACTGGCTGGGAATAGATTACAGGGCAGGAAATTCCCTATACCTGATATTTAAAGCTTCTTCCCCCCTGGGAAGGTTCCTGAGCAAAAAGGCTCCCAGCTTGCTAGTCTCTTTGAAAGTGTTTCCTTGCTGATGTATTTCCTAATTGCGTGGATTTGACCTCAGCTTATTACCTGCCTCCATTTCTGTTCTGCCTGCCCTGACCCATTGCCTGTGTTTCAGACTGAATTAACTTTACCTGCTCTTACCTCATTTATTGACCACTCATTTGCCTATCCCACTTACGTGCCACACATCACTGTCTAGATCAACTGGGTCAATTGCCACTATACTGTGGCTAGTCCCAAAGGTTTTGACCTGGTGGGTCCCTGCAGCGACGTCTAGATACCAGTATGAAATTTAAAGGGTAAATACCAGGTGACCACTTAGACAACAGCCTCAGGAGTTTCCCCAAGACAAGTGAGACAAATTGCATTTAGTAGAAACTTTATGCTGAGTACATGCCCCCAAAATACCCAACAAAATCTGAATATCTTACCTTGCGTTTTGTGATAGGCTTTTTCAAAATGTAATCACAAAGTTTACTCTTCATTCTGTGACATACAGTACAGGAAATTTTTATCCAGAGTATGAGGAGAGGATGGAGGTAAATCTTATTCACTTGTATGAAAAGGAAGGGAGGTGGCATTTCACATTTTTAATCAGGCAGCAGAAAAACTAGATACACCTCTGACCAGAGCAATAACCTAAAATTGTTTAATGGCGGTGCCACACAGCATGACCGTAGTTATACCTGCACAGAGTTCTGGGGCCACAGGTGCCTAATAAGTAAGTGCAACACAGATTAATTTCAGGTTATTTCTCATTACTCACACTTAGACTATTGTGCACAATTCTGGGCCCCAGTATACAAGAAAGACAAAATCGAACTAGAAAGAGTTCAAAGAAGGGCAACCAAAATTATTAGGGGAATGGGTGGATTGGAGTACAACGATAGATTAACAAACTTGGGGTTATTCAGTTTAGAGAAAAGACGTCTACGGGGAGATCTAATAACAATGTACAAATACATGAAGGAACAGCACAAAGAACTTTCTAATGATCTTTTTACCCCTAGGCCAGTGACAGTGACAAGGGGACATCCTCTATGACTGGAGGAAAGAAAGTTTCACCAGCAACATAGAAGAGGATTCTTTACAGTAAGAACAACAAGGCTATGGAACTCTCTGCCCCAGTGGGTGATGGTGGATTCATTGAACAAGTTCAAAGAGGGCCTGGATGCCTTTCTCAAACAGAACAACATTACGGGTTATGGGTTTTAGATTTTAAGGGCACGTTGATCCAGGGTTTTATACTGATTGCCAGATTGGAGTCGGGAAGGAATTTTTTCCCATGAAATGGGGCAATTGGCATAAGCCTCATGGGTTTTTTTGCCTTCCTCTGGTCAACACTGTAGGGGACTGTAGGGTTATAGGTTGGATTTGGTGTACTGATGTCTTCATCCAACCTCATCTACTATGTAACTATGTAACTTCACAGACAGTAATAAGAAATAGCCTTGAATCAGTGTTTCACTTGCTTATAAGGGAAAACACCTGTAGACCCCAAATTGTGTACAGTTATAACTTTGTTCAGAACACAATATGTCACCACTCTGAGGTCCCATGCACATGTGGCAATCCAGACAGGAAAATTTGTGTCTTACATTGGCCAGATTTCCTAGTGAGAACCTACTCTGGAGACAGGAATCCTTGCATTATAGTGATCTATGAGCTGGGAACCCTTGCCTCCTACTTAGTCTATTTGGGCTAGGTACCATATACAGTGCTGGCCAAAAGTATTGGCACCCCTGCAATTCTGTCAGATAATACTCAATTTCTTCCAGAAAATGATTGCAATCACAAATGCTTTGGTAATAATATCTTCATTTATTTTGCTTGCAATGAAAAAACACAAAAGAGAATGAAAAAAAAGTCAAATCATTGATCATTTTACACAAAACTCCAAAAATGGGCCGGACAAAAGTATTGGCACCCTCAGCCTAATACTTGGTAGCACAACCTTTAGACAAAATAACTGCGAACAACCGCTTCCGTAACCATCAATGAGTTTCTTACAATGCTCTGCTGGAATTTTAGACCATTCTTCTTTGGCAAATTTCTCCAGGTCCCTGAGATTTGAAGGGTGCCTTCTCCAAACTGCCATTTTGAGATCTCTCCACAGGTGTTCTATGGGATTCAGGTCTGGACTCATTGCTGGCCACTTTAGAAGTCTCCAGTGCTTTCTCTCAAACCATTTTCTAGTGCTTTTTGAAGTGTGTTTTGGGTCATTGTCCTGCTGGAAGACCCATGACCTCTGAGAGACCCAGCTTTCTCACACTGGGCCCTACATTATGCTGCAAAATTTGTTGGTAGTCTTCAGACTTCATAATGCCATGCACACAGTCAAGCAGTCCAGTGCCAGAGGCAGCAAAGCAACCCCAAAACATCAGGAAACCTCCGCCATGTTTGACTGTAGGGACCGTGTTCTTTTCTTTGAAGGCCTCTTTTTTTTTCCTGTAAACTCTATGTTGATGCCTTTTCCCAAAAAGCTCTACTTTTGTCTCATCTGACCAGAGAACATTCTTCCAAAAAGTTTTTGGCTTTCTCAGGTAAGTTTTGGCAAACTCCAGCCTGGCTTTTTTATGTCTCTGGGTCAGAAGTGGGGTCTTCCTGGGTATCCTACCATAGAGTCCCTTTTCATTCAGACGCCGACGGATAGTACGGGTTGACACTGTTGTACCCTCGGACTGCAGGGAAGCTAGAACTTGTTTGGATGTTAGTCGAGGTTCTTTAGCCACCATCCGCACAATCTTTCGTTGAAATCTCTTGTCAATTTTTCTTTTCCGTCCACATCTAGGGAGGTTAGCCACAGTGCCATGGGCTTTAAACTTCTTGATGACACTGCTCACGGTAGACACAGGAACATTCAGGTCTTTGGAGATGGACTTGTAGCCTTGAGATTGCTCATGCTTCCTCACAATTTTGCTTCTCAAGTCCTCAGACAGTTCTTTGGTCTTCTTTCTTTTCTCCATGCTCAATGTAGTACACACAGGGACAAATGACAGAGGTTGAGTCAACTTTAATCCATTTCAACTGGCTGCAAGTGTGATTTAGTTATTGCCACCACCTGTTATGTGCCACAGGTAAGTAACAGGTGCTGTTAATTACACAAATTAGAGAAGCATCACCTGATTTTTCAAAGGGTGCCAATACTTTTGTCCACCCCCTTTTTTATGTTTGGTGTGGAATTATATCAAATTTGGCTTTTTGACAATTCTTTTTGTGGTTTTCCATTGAAGACAAATTAAATGAAGATATTATTACCAAAGCATTTGTGATTGCAATCATTTTCTGGAAGAAATTGAGTATTATCTGACAGAATTGCAGGGGTGCCAATACTTTTGGCCAGCACTGTAGTTGCTATTCCAAAACCTCATAGAACAGTGTTATACCATATTTTGTTACAGCTACATATTCCATTGCTTAAGACTGGTCAAGCTCTATCCCCTCCTTAGCCAATATAATTATAAGAAATAAATAACAGCTACAAATATGAATCCACATTTGCTTGTAATCAACAGAAACGTGCAAAACTTAATTATACATGGAATCGCCGTAAAACTAACAATTTTGCCATTCTTTTACTGTTTTGAACTTGCTCTTTTTGAGTTGATCCTGTCTGCAACTTTTTACTAACCTTATAATCTGCAGTATTGTATATATTTTTTCTCATTTTATTGTTCACGTTTTGTAGTTACAAGATGTAAAGTTTAACAAACTTTTTTTTTTTAACTTTTGTGTTGTTTATTGAGAAGTGAAACTAGTTTTGTTATATTCCACTGATTTACTGTCTATGTACTTCTGTACATTTGTACACTACATTGAAAACAGAAATCTGACTGCTATAAATATACTGTTAGGAATCTCACTGTATTGGTCTGATTGCTACGGCTGCTGCGTTAAGGTTGTCATGCCAACACATGAAACTTTCGGCAGCTGTCAGAGCTCTGCTATACTGAACCTATCAGCAGTTAATGAGGGATATTTAAGGCCTGTTCTCTATGTCCCAGGTGTCTGGTATTAGTTAATTATTTCTAAGTTCGGCTTCAGAACTCTGTTCACATGTTCATATCTATTTGTTGCTGTTACACTGACTTTGGCTTGATATTTGCTTGTCTTCTGATTTTGGTGTTGACTCTGACCTTTTGGATTGACCCCAGCCTGGATATGTTTACTATTTTAATTCAGCTTACCTAGTAAGTAGTACTGTGGGACTTGGTTCTATTCATATTGCAGAGCATCTATTTTTTGCACTAAGCTACTGGGACAATAACCTGGGTCCAAATTCAGCATAAGTTCAATCAGATTCATTGTAGACTCTGGTGAAGAACATTTGGAGAGGCTTAAATCTATCTCCCAGCGCAGTGTGAGATTTAGGTTGCTTGTTCTACTGCTTTCTATTATCTGCCATTTCCCGAATTTCTTGGGAATTGCTCCAGTGGCATTTCCCTAACATTCATATTATGAAATGAAAATAAAAACTAAAATGATTAGGTCAACATTAACTTTAAATAAATAAAATGATAATATTGTGCATTTACTTAATAATAACCGCAATAAGTTACAGTATAAAGCGAATAATGTCAGTTCTTGTAGATGTGTTTGGAAAAAAGATAAGCAAGCATAAGCATCTAAGTGATTCTGACAAGGGACAAAATATGGTGGCTCCACAGGTGGATCAGAGCATCTCCAAAATGGCAGATCATGAGGGGTAAGTAGTGTTACTACCAAAAGTGGCACAGGGAAGGAAACCATCAAGCCATAATTGGTTAAGATTAAGGAATGTGGCTAACCTATCTGGTCTGGTTAAAAGGTTGTGCCAGGTTATACTATACAGTGGGGAAAAAAAAGTATTTAGTCAGCCACCAATTGTGCAAGTTCTCCTACTTAAAAAGATGAGAGAGGCCTGTAATTGACATCATAGGTAGACCTCAACTATGAGAGACAAAATGAGAAAACAAATCCAGAAAATCAAATTGTCTGATTTTTTAAGAATTTATTTGCAAATTATGGTGGAAAATAAGTATTTGGTCAATAACAAAAGTTCATCTCAATACTTTGTTATATATCCTTTGTTGGCAATGACAGAGGTCAAACGTTTTCTGTAAGTCTTCACAAGGTTGGCACACACTGTTGCTGGTATGTTGGCCCATTCCTCCATGCAGATCTCCTCTAGAGCAGTGATGTTTTGGGGCTGTCGCTGGGCAACACGGACTTTCAACTCCCTCCAAAGGTTTTCTATGGGGTTGAGATCTGGAGACTGGCTAGGCCACTCCAGGACCTTGAAATGCTTCTTACGAAGCCACTCCTTCGTTGCCCTGGCGGTGTGCTTGGGATCATTCTCATGCTGAAAGACCCAGCCACGTATCATCTTCAATGCCCTTGCTGATGGAAGGAGGTTTGCACTCAAAATCTCACGATACATGGCCCCATTCATTCTTTCATGTACACGGATCAGTCATCCTGGTCCCTTTGCAGAGAAACAGCCCCAAAGCATGATGTTGCCACCCCCATGCTTCACAGTAGGTATGGTGTTCTTTGGATGCAACTCAGCATTCACTCTCCTCCAAACACGACGAGTTGTGTTTCTACCAAACAGTTCTACTTTGGTTTCATCTGACCATATGACATTCTCCCAATACTCTTCTGGAGCATCCAAATGCTCTCTAACAAACTTCAGACGGACCCGGATATGTACTGGCTTAAGCAAGGGGACACGTCTGGCACAGCAGGATCTGAGTCCCTGGCGGCGTAGTGTGTTACTGACGGTAGCCTTTGTTACGTTAGTCCCAGCTTTCTGCAGGTCATTCACTAGGTCCCCCTGTGTGGTTCTGGGATTTTTGCTCACCGTTCTTGTGATCATTTTGACCCAACCGGGTGAGATCTTGTGTGGAGCCCCTGATCGAGGGAGATTATCAGTGGTCTTGTATGTTTTCCATTTTCTAATTATTGCTCCCACAGTTGATTTCTTCACACCAAGCTGCTTGCCTATTGTAGATTCAGTCTTTCCAGCCTGGTGCAGGTCTACAATTTTGTTTCTGGTGACCTTCCACAGCTCTTTGGTCTTCACCATAGTGGAGTTTGGAGTGTGACTGTTTGAGGTTGTGGACAGGTGTCTTTTACTACAGGTAATGAGTGGAGGACAGAGGAGCTTCTTAAAGAAGACGTTACAGGTCTGTGAGAGCCAGAAATCTTGCTTGTTTGTAGGTGACCAAATACTTATTTTCCACCATAATTTGCAAATAAATTCTTAAAAAATCAGACAATGTGATTTTCTGGATTTGTTTTCTCATTTTGTCTCTCATAGTTGAGGTCTACCTATGATGTCAATTACAGGCCTCTCATCTTTTTAAGTTGGAGAACTTGCACAATTGGTGGCTGACTAAATACTTTTTTCCCCACTGTAAGTAGAAAGCAAGTTGACTGAGGCAGTGTGATGTTCTGTGCACTGTTTCTACAGGGAAACCTTGAGTTCTTTATTTTGACACATACTTCCTACCCAAGCATTATTGCAGACCAAATATACCCCTTCATGGAACAGTATTCACTGATGGCAGTGGCTTTTTTCAGCAGTGTCAATGTAAAAGAAACAATTTAGATCTGTTTCTGTCCATTTTTTTGAAGGATACAAAAATGTGGTATACCATACTTTTGTATTTGTCAGCAAAATAGACAGAAATAGATCAATTTTTTATGTTGCTATAAACTATACATTATCAAGTTGTGATTCATAATCTGTAATATTACACTTACACTACACTACATGCATGGACATCATATATAAAGATTTTCCTTTTCAATAATGATGAGAAATGTTGACATGACAACTCCAGCCTGTGTAATCAAAAATCAGAAATTGGACATAATGACACAAAGAAGAATTTAATAATATCCATGCTGTCTTTTTGTCTGCAAAGCATCATTATTATTTTTTATTCTGTTAGGAGGATGCAAAATACAAACTGCCAAAAATTTTCTACACCTCCAAGCCATATAATTATAGCCTGTAAAACTCTGCAGTGCTGACAGTGCTGAGCTATTGACTCTTGACACTCTCTAAAGAGTCTAATTATCTTTTCACTTACGACCCCTTTCATCCCTGTCAAATCCTCTGCTTTGTTTATGGAAAAAAGTTACAACAATAAAAGTTTTTCCAGAAGATACTGCCAATATGCCATAACTGAAAATCATTAGTCGTAATCTGCAGCTTATATACATCGATATCAACACACATGTGGACATTTATGGTAAGAACTATCTTGCCAGTGTCATCTATTGGGGGAAGCTCCATTTATGTCAATGCCTCTTTAACAATGTCTAACTCTTTAAAGGGTACCTGAGTTTTCATGAAAAGTTGAACTATGTGCAGGATCTTGCAAGGCAGTCTGTTCTCTGGCTGTATAATTCTTCATATATGATGCCCAGTGATGAACCTAGCCTCTTTGCTGCCTGAGGCGGACTATAGAAAGACGCCCCCCCCCCCCAAAAAAAAAAAAAAAATTGAGTTTTCATGCTACTAGTTTAACACACTGTTATCATCGCATAATATACACAATACACAAAGTTATAAAACAGTTTATAAGAATTCTTCCTGTATTACTTCAGTATCAGATCAACAACACGGCATTAACAATGAAAGTAACTTCACACATCTTCTGCTTGGTGAATGGACGAGCCCACGTGGCCCCCATTCCCTATAATAGGAGCCACGCAGATAGCTGAGTACTGGACTTCGGGTATCTTTTGCACTCCCATCGAAGTGAATGAGAGCCACGCGGATTCGTCCTTCCACCAAGTGACACACCTATATATATGGATATATGGCTGCGATCAGGCTGAATTCCCACCCAGTGGGGGGGAAAAAAACCAATTCTCAGGCTCAGTGGGGGTCTCAGCAGACAGACCCCCATCACTCAGGTATTTATCCTTTATCATTTAGGTGAATACAGTGTAGTAACATTTTGTGACTTACAGGTGACGCCTCTGACTAATCCTTCACATTTCCCTTCTCTTCCCTTTGGGCCGCCATGACCACTTCTTCCAGCTGTGACTTGTCTCTGTAAAGTTTGCAACACAGACATCTTTGACTCCTCACTTTTCCAGGCATCCAACCCACATTGTTCTCACCTGCACACCCATCCTGCTACTACCCACAATTATAAAATATATGAAAACCCCCCATAATGAAAAATACCCCCAAGTGCATCTTTATATTAATAACATCCGTGTGTACCTTGTATAAATAGTGCCCCTTATTAATAATGCCCCAGGTGTTAACTAATTAAAAGGTTTTCCAGGTCATTAATAAACTAATCAGTGGGGCTCAAAAACCCAGGACCCCCACTGATCAGCTGTTTGAATGATATCTGTGTTAGCGCCATGACCGCTTCTCTGTTTACATAGTGTCATTCATCTCATAGCGGCCATGTAATGTAACTACAGCCTTGTCCTGTACATGTCTACAGTATGTGACAAGGCTGGAATTACATCACACGGTCACTATAAACAGACAGCTTGTGATATAAACAGGCGCCATAGCCCCTGTTTATAGCGCCCCATTTACACACACAGTATTATGGCCCGCAGCGGCCCCTGCACATTGTATTATGCCTCACAGTAGCCCCTGCACACGGTATTATGCTCCATAGTGGCCCCTGCACACAGTATTATGCCCTGCAGTGGCCACTGCACATGGTATTATGTTCCACAGCAACTCCTGCAAACAGTTTTATGCTCCCTAGTGACCCCTGCACACGGTATTATGGCCCACATTGGTCCCTGCACACGGTATTATGCTCCACAGTGGCCCCTGCACACGGTATTATGCTCCATAGTGGCCCCTGCACTGGTATTATGCTCCATAGTGGCCCCTGCACTGGTATTATGCTCCATAGTGGCCCCTGCACTTGTATTATGCTCCATAGTGGCCCCTGCACTTGTATTATGCTCCATAGTGGCCCCTGCACCCGGTATTATGCTCTATAGTGGCCCCTGCACTCGGTATTAGGCCCCATAGTGGACCCTGCACTCGGTATTATGCTCCATAGTGGTCCCTGCACAGGGTATTATGCTCTACAGTGGCCCCTGCACACGGTATTATGCCCCATAGTGGGCCACCCATGAACTATTATTATACTCTGGGGTCTTTTCAGACCCCAGAGTATAATGATTGGAGACCCAGGGGAGAATACAAACATAAAAATCAGTGTTACTTACCTATTCTGGACACCGGTGCACTCCTTGCAGCTTTCGGCCCTGTTTAATTGCGAACAGACGTCACGTGATCAGGCCGGCGACGCAACCTGATGACATCACCAGAGGCCTCAAGCCTGCTCGGAGTTACATCGGATCGCAGGAGGTGAGTAACACTGGTTTTTATGTTCCCTCACCTCCCCTGGGTCTCCGATTATTATACTCTGGGGTCTGAAAAGACCGTGGAGTATAATAATAGTAGTATTTGCAGCCCGCAGCCTCACTTACCGATGCCCACGGCTGCTCACAGCAGCATCCACTTCCCTTTCTGCATCCCATAGCAGAAGGGGAAGCGGGGGGCAGCCACAGCAGACGCGGGGTAGGTAAATAAATAGGCCGTTACCTGCTGGGGATACTCCAGCAGGTCACGGCCTATTTATATATAAAAAAAAAGTTATACTCACCTGCGATGCTTTGATGCAGCCGCCGCCGCCTCCTCTTCTTGTCCGCGATGTCTGTGTCTCAGCATAGGCGGCGTGATGACGTCATTGTATCGCCGCCTGCGCTGAGATGCGACGTCTCGTAAACCAGGTCAGGACAGGCCGCGCTCAGCTTTGTTTGTTTTTTAAAGCGGCCTGTCCTGGGCTGGTTTACATTAAATAGTAAAAATGCCGCCCCCCATAAAGTGACAGACAGTGCCGCCTGGCGCAGCCGCCTCACTTCGCCTCATTAGCGGTGCGCCCCTGATGACCCCCCCCCCCTTTTTTTTTTCTCTTTTTTTCCTCTCTTTTTCCCCTTTTTTTTTTTTTCTTTTTTCCCCCCCCCCCGGAGGAAGCAAGCAGCCGCCCCCCCCCCCCCTCCCTCCCCCTTTTTTTTTTTTTTTTTCTTTTCTCCGCAACAACAAAAAAAAAAAAAAAAAAAAAAAAAAAAAAAAAAAGAGAGAAAAAAACCCCACCCCCCCCCCCCCCGCCCGCCGGCCCCCCCCCCCCCCCCCCCCCCCCCCCCCCCCCCCCCCCCCCCCCCCCCCTCCCCTCCCCCCCCCCCCCCCCCCCCCCCCCCCCCCCCCCCCCCCCCCCCCCCCCCCCCCCCCCCCCCCCCCCCCCCCCCCCCCTACACAAAAAGGGGGGGGGGGGGGGGGGGCCCCCCCGCGCCCCCCCACAAAAAAAAAAAAACACCCCCCCCCACACACCCCCACCCCCCCCCCCCCCCCCCCCCCCCCCCCCCCCCCGGGGGGGGGGGGGGGGGGGTCCCCCCCCCCCCCCCACCCCCCCCCCCCCCCTTTTTTTTAAAAAAGGGGCGGGGGGGGGGGGGGGGAAACAAAAAAAAATTAAAACCCCCCCCCCCCCCGGGAAAGCCCCCCCATCCCAGGGGGGGACCCCTTCCTGGGACTTACCCATGAAGTACAGTTAGTAGCCTTAACAAAGATTACTGTACTAAGGGTCTCACAACTCTGAAGGGCAATACATACAGATACCACATAAGGTTATAACAGTAGCTGTATAAGAGTCAAAATGATAATAGTACATACATGCAGTATACTGAGAACACAGCAGTACTACAACAACCAGCAATTCTGCAACAGTCTTAAGTTATATACCCGGGTATATATATATCGCAAGAGTCCTGTGCACAATACCTCCAAGCAACAGAAGAGATGATACAGGTGCAGGGGCCCCTGTGGATGACTGTAGATCCTCAGATTCTTCCAGGAGATCACAGACAGCCGATCAGGAGATGATGATGATGATGCTTGATGAAAGGATTTCTTCCAGGCAGCAAACAGGGCAACCACAACAGTAGTAGATACAGGCCTCACTACCCTAACACTGAGTCCTTAACCTGTCAACTCATATACCAGTGCAACCGGGCCTCTAACTATCTAGTTGGCCATTGGAAGCCTAACCTATCACTACCCTGAACTATATACTGATCCCTAACTACAATTACTAAATAGATCCTGTGAGTATATAGGTAACAGAGCAGAACTACTAGCTCTATATGAGGGGGATAAAGTGGGATAGGTGGCAATCTATTCCTATACACTCCAGCTTCACTAGCTGATCTTAAGGATATAGATGCTCAAAGATCTGCTTATCTATTCCTTCTAGTTATAAAGATTACACCTGCCAATTGCCTTAGACTGTATCTGCTTAGGAGATGTGTCCTCACTACAGCTAGTCCCTCATGGTTCTGACTCACACTTATTTACAAAACAAACCTTGTATTGAATCCCTGGGGTTTCTGAGGCAAAGCAGCAGGGGCAGAGAGGCTAAATACACTATATCTTAGTAGTACTAGTAGTACCCTACACTAGCATCTACCATGCAGACATGACACAGGACAAGAACAATCTATGAGTACAGTCAGTAAAGCTGCTGCTGTCTGTGAATAATATCCCATCTTTAACCACACAAGCAGCCAGAAGTACATACCAGTACATAGTAGACTATTCTCACATTGTAAGCTGTGAGATGCTGCATAATGTTCAGTTTCAGCAGTTTGCAGACGTGCTGTGAGGAGTCTGTGATAAGAATCAGCCCCTCATCTGCATTCGCTGTGTGAAGAGACAAAACCCTCCCCCTTCTACTCACTCTAATCCGTCTTGCATCTATGCAGACAAATCTAGCCTAGCAACAGAAAGTGAACTGTAAAATAGCTAGAAGGGAGACACGTAGTGGGAGGGACTTTAGAGAGATTTTTTCAGGCAAATATCAGCCACATTTTTAGTTTAAGTGAATTACGTTTTGGTACAGAATCGTATTCTCTATTAAATGAGACTAAGTTGTTTGAAAAGTTATTGACCATTTAACAAGCTTTGGAATATGACTAGGGATAGTAGCTAAGCCATACATGCTTGAATTTTGGGGTGTTTTCCCCTTTTTAGTGCAGACTATGATTCTCCATACCAAACTGCATGGATGGATGCACCCAGGAACATATACAAACTCCTAACTCATTCATTGAAACAGACCTGGATTTCTGGTGGAATGTCTCACACAATCACCATGATAGAAAAGTTTGATCCTGAACTGATCCATCTGGAATTTTTCAATGAGGGTCTCTTATTGTAGAGATTGGCAAAGAAAAAGAAAGCTACAATTGACTAGCTCCTGTATTGCTGATCAAATGCAAGTCCCTGTAAGTAAAATTGACAGCATTATTATATGGTCCCTATCACAATCTAAAATAATTAAGGATTCACTAGTAGGGTCATTTAGTAAATGCAGGATCAGATGAGATTATATCAGGGTTAAATATGAAGGGGTGGCTATGGAAGAGGCTAACATCTGAATAATTATAGTAGAGGGGTTAGAGGGAGATCAATTATTGAGGACTCTATTCTATTTAAAGAGTGGAGAGCAACTTACAAAGAGTGTCTCTCTCTCTCTCTCTCTCTCTCTCTCATATGAACCCAACATGTCTGTGGTTACATGGTAAATGGATACAATGTAAAGTGTTTTATTTTCTCTATGCACAATCAGACATAGAGGGATGAATAAATTATAAAATTTAACTTTTACTCATGCCAGTTTAAAACAGATCAATAGGTACTCATACTTGTACAATGTTAAGACCAATGTAACAGTATATCCATAAACACATTATCCCCAAACTGATCACCACAATTTGATAAGTAGGGGATTCTAGTTTCATGGGCGCAGAGCTTTGGGGTCATCTTGAGATGCCTTTTTTCACCCTTTACACTACCTTAAATACCATAGTAAAAGACTCTTACCCTTACAAGATTATCCCTTATGGAATATCACTAAAGCTAAAACTCCTTTCCAATGCATCACATATAACTATGATTAGTCAGGGAAAATGTTGAGGAGATATCAACCTCCTATGCCTGACATTAAGTCCTTAGATGTACAGTCTAGTATGCCCACCGTACATAAGGATATTGGACCTAGATGCCCTCCAGCATATGCTAAAGGGTGCTCCCTCATCTATTTGGTGGTAACATAGGGCAACCTATTTTAACTGTGTGTCATTTCTCTGCTGTTTTCTCTTTTCACACTGTTTACAGTTTCCAAATTGTAAATCACTTTGAATACATGGAATAGTTTAGTTTGGTTCACTATACCAAACCTTTAGAAAATGGAGACCCCCAATAGATGACATAAAACTCGTTTGGCTTCACATGTATAATGACTATGGGTCCAATAAATGTATGTGCTGGGAGTTTTCCTGGCTCATTGGCAACATACATTGCAGACACAGTCTAAGAGGATCCTCTATGCCATAAGTGAAAATGCTATATAGAAGCTATCCTTTATTGTGTCTCCAGAAATGCAAATAACAAATAAGCTAGCCTGTAGGAAGACAGACATTGGCCATATACTGTAGATTAAAGGGTTTATCTAACTGAAATAATCCTGGAGATTAGTTATTACCAGAGAAAGTTGTGCCCACCCATACATTTCCCCTGCAGCAGTAATGTGTAAGAAGTACATATGTGCAAACATTGTACAGTTATAGAACTAAAAATGTGAAGAGGGTACGCTTTCTACCAGGTAGAGATTCCCTTTAAAGTAGAATTATGTGTTCATGATAGTTCTTTTAACCTGACCCAATTTGACAAAGACAATGCAGTCTTGTGTTCATTTTTCTATTTAGTACCACTTATGCTTTTCACTAAGTGTCCGACAACCTCCTCTATTATATCCACTCATTCCCATCCACAGGATTTATTTTCTGCTTCATTCATTCTCTGTATGCCCTGGACATTAGACTTGCTACTATTATTCCAAGTTTTCAGAGTGGCTTGAAAACTCATATCTTCGAGGAGCCATGAGTCGTATTACCATAGCCCATAGCCATATACAGAGGTATTCTTCTAACGTTTCTCACATCTCAAGATAACTTTGCATGATGCAAGAATGATCATTAGAAAAAAATGCTCTATAGGATGCTGTGTGGTGTTTATGTTATATTATAAAATTTAATTAATCAACGGCCAGGTAAATATAGTCAAATGAATTGGAGGAATAATACTATCACAAAGCACAATCTCTTGAAACATAACCTTTAATATAAATATGCTAAAAATATGTGAAAAAACTATTCAAATAAACCACCACCTAGTGAAAAAATCAATAAAAAAATACTGGAAGGAAGAATGAAACTTAACGCATTCCCTCTCAGTCAGAGATATAGCCCCCCCTTATATGTTTTCCCCTTAAAATAGCCCCCCTTATATATAATAATTTTCTCCCTTATAAATTATAACCCCCTTATAAATAGTTCCTCCCTTATACATAACAGTTTCTCCCTTATAACAATCCACCTTATATATAATAGACTCCTCCTTATATATAATAGTTCCTCCCTTTCACATAATAGCCCCTTACATAGGTCTCCCCCTTATAACAGCCAACCTTAGGTATAATAGTTCTCCCTTATAATAGCTCCCTTATATGTAATAGTTCCCCCTTATAATAGCTCCCTTATATATAATAGTTCCTTTCGAATAATAGCCCCCTTATATACAGTATATCAGTCCCCCCTTATAATAGCCCTCTTTATATGTAATAGTTCCTCTACTATAAAATGTATGTGTGATATCCTGGCATCACCTGACAGTCTCTCAGCCAATAGTCAGCAGCAGGTGGACACATTACTGTGCTGACGTCTCAGACAGTACAGTGCCTTGCGAAAGTATTTGGCCCCCTTGAACTTTTCAACCTTTTGCCACATTTCAGGCTTCAAACATAAAGATAAAAAATTAAAAGTTTTTGGTGAAGAATCAACAACAAGTGGGACACAATCGTGAAGTGGAACGAAATTTATTGGTTATTTTAAACTTTTGTAAAAAATAAAAAACTGAAAAGTGGGGCGTGCAATATTATTCGGCCCCTTTACTTTCAGTGCAGCAAACTCACTCCAGAAGTTCAGTGCGGATCTCTGAATGATCCAATGTTGTCCTAAATGACTGATGATGATAAATATAATCCACCTGTGTGTAATCAAGTCTCCGTATAAATGCACCTGCTCTGTGATATTCTCAGGGTTCTGTTTAAAGCGCAGAGAGCATCATGAAGACCAAGGAACACACCAGGCAGGTCCGTGATACTGTTGTGATGAAATTTAAAGCCGGATTTGGATACAAAAAGATTTCCCGAACTTTAAACATCCCAAGGAGCACTGTGCAAGCGATCATATTGAAATGGAAGGAGTATCAGACCACTGCAAATCTACCAAGACCCGGCTGTCCCTCTAAACTTTCATCGCAAACAAGGAGAAGACTGATCAGAGATGCAGCCAAGAGGCCCATGATCACTCTGGATGAACTTCAGAGATCTAAAGGTGAGGTGGGAGAGTCTGTCCATAGGACAACAATCAGTCGTACACTGCACAAATCTGGCCTTTATGGAAGAGTGGCAAGAAGAAAGCCATTTCTCAAAGAGATCCATAAAAAGTTTGCCACAAGCCACCTGGGAGACACACCAAACATGTGGAAGAAGGTGCTCTGGTCAGATGAAACCAAAATCGAACTTTTTGGCCACAATGCAAAACGATATGTTTGGCGTAAAAGCAACACAGCTCATCACCCTGAACACAGCATCCCCACTGTCAAACATGGTGGTGGCAGTATCATGGTTTGGGCCTGCTTTTCTTCAGTAGGGTCAGGGAATATGGTTAAAATTGATGGCAAGATGGATGGAGCCAAATACAGGACCATTCTGGAAGAAAACCTGTTGGAGTCTGCAAAAGACCTGAGACTGGAATGGAGATTTATCTTCCAACAAGACAATGATCCCAAACATAAAGCAAAATCTACAATGGAATGGTTCACAAATAAACATATCCAGGTGTTAGAATGGCCAAGTCAAAGTCCAGACCTGAATCCAATCGAGAATCTGTGGAAAGAGCTGAAAACTGCTGTTCACAAACGCTCTCCATCCAACCTCACTGAGCTCGAGCTGTTTTCCAAGGAAGAATGGGCAAGAAATTCAGTCTCTCGATGTGCAAAACTGATAGAGACATACCCCAAGCGACTTGCAGCTGTAATCGCAGCAAAAGGTGGCGCTACAAAGTATTAACTTAAGGGGGCCGAATAATTTGGCACGTCCCACTTTTCAGTTTTTTATTTTTTAAAAAAGTTTAAAATATCCCATAAATTTCGTTCCACTTCACGATTGTGTCCCACTTGTTGTTGATTTTTCACTAAAAAAATTAAAATTTTATATCCTTATGTTTGAAGCCTGAAATGTGGCAAAAGGTTGAAAACTTCAAGGGGGCCGAATACTTTCGCAAGGCACTGTATATAAGATGCTGTGGGCAGGAAGATGATTATTTTTTGTGAATTTAGAGAACAGGTGTGTTAATCATCACTGCATGATTCAAAGTAATTATTCCATTTTCTTCTGTAATACATTAGTAAAACATTAGTAAAACTTGAAATTACAACTAGAGAATGATAGGAATAGGAGAAGTAGAATGAAAGTTAGTCAGATTTAATCAATTGCAGACAGATAGATAAATCATAGGGAGGGAGAATATCTTCACTGTGCTGTGAGCCTAACTTCTGCAGTACAGACAGTGGACAGTAAACTCTTTCATTGCCAAAAATCTAATTTTGTCTGTTTTGCAATATAGCAGTTTGATCTGGTATTGTCCAGAGAGTGTCTTATATTGTTTTACTGACAAAGTCAGTCCTGTTAGTGTATAATCTTTTGTTAAGGGTTTTTTTTGGCCAAGGGTTTTTATTTTTTTAGTTAAATACATATAAACTGCCATTCTAAAGGAAAAACACTAATTCCGGTGCTAATCTGAAAAATCTCAATTTCTTAAGAGGTTTTTTTTGTTACCCAATATACATACAAACTGCCACCATTGTAACGGCAAAACAGTAACGCAGTCTGTAGGTGATATCCGAAACACTACCTCTGGTCTTGACAGCCCCGCCATTAGCCACAGTGTTGTTATACTTCCTGAGAATAAAAGACGTTTTTGAAAGTGGTGACACAGAAATGTTGAGTCAGGGTTCTTTGTTCTTCCTCTTCCACCTCCTCTGTTATAACACGCAATTTACCATGATGTCTTTCTGTACTGTAAACCATGTCTTCTTCTTTATCTTCACTGACATAGATCCCATTCTCTAATATCAGTGAAGGTATTCCTCATAGCCCAGGACTTCCTCTTCTTCCACTTCTTGATGCATTGTATGAGAGGGCATGGAGGAATCCCATTGCCATGATAAGTCACAAAATACTGGGGAAAATGGGGAAATTACTGAATCTATGATCATTCTGTTGCAGATAAGACCTGGAAACCTGGTTAAGTTGACATCAGAGGAAGAGGGTATTGGCAGCTGCAATAGTAAGAAGTCCATCTGCTGTGCAGCCCTGACATCCAAAAAACCTGCCAGGGGTAGGTCTAAGGCAAGATTGGGTGGTGGTGGCACACGTCAGACACGTTTCCACTGCTGCAGGTGGTGGCGGCAACAGCTACATGTGGTCTCCCAGATGGGAATTTTTTTTTTGTAAATGTCCAAACAAAGAAATTCGGTCAACACTCTGTGGTTAAAAACAAATCCAATCTTTATTTCATATTATCAAAGAGTAAAAACAGCATGACAGTTATGTGAACGTAAGTGTGGAAAACTTCTTATGCGATTCAGATCACATAGATCCTTCATCTGTCATAGCATAAAGAACACACCTGAATCAGAGTATTTAACCCCTTAAGGACACAGCCATTTTTCGTTTTTGCATTTCTGTTTTTCCCTCCCCACATTCCAAGAGCCATAACTTTTTAATTTTTCAGTTCACAGATGCACATGATTGTTTGGAAAACAATTTGTACTTTGTAATGGCACCATTCAATATGCTGTGAAATGTACTGAGAAACTGGAAAAAAATTCAGAATGAGGTGCAATTGGAGAAAAAATGCATTTGCGCCAATTTCATGTGGGTTTAATTTTTACGGCGTTCACTGCATAGTAAAAATGACATGTTACCTGTATTCTGCGGGTCAGTACGAACACGGCGATACCAAATTTATATAGTATTTGTAATGTTTTGATACCTTTTAAGAAATGAAAAACTTTGCAAAACAGAAAAAAAAAATTTGGTGTCGCCATATTATGACACCTGTAACGTTTTCATATTTACATGTATGGAGCTGGGCAAGGCGTCTTTTTATGCGGGTCTAGATGATATTTTTACTGATACCATTTGGGGAAAGATCTGATGGTTTGATCACTTGTTATTCAATTTTTTATAGGAGGGAAAATGTTGAAAAAACGATATTTGGCTATTTTGATTTTGTCCACTGCTACGCCGTTCACCGTATGGGATAAATATTTTAATATTTTAATAGTTCAGGCATTTTGGAGCAGGGGAACACCTAATGTTTACTTTTATTGTCTACTTTTTTTTTACTTTTAATGTTTACTTTTGTTTATTTTTATATGTGATCTAGGGAAAGGGGGGTAATTTGAACTTATGTGTTTTTTTATTTTTTTTACTTTTAAAAACTTTTTTTTTCTTCTTTTACTTTTATGATCGGACCCCCCCTAGGGACCTTGAAATCTGATCACTCATACTATTCACTGCGATACTACTGTATCGCAGTGAATAGTAAAATACCATCACTTCTATTAGACGGTTTTGGAAATCGCTGCGCGTATTTTTCTGCAATGTGGATTCACACTGCAGTGACTGTGAAACGCCGCATTAGCGCCACGTGGGGCCCAGGCCTAAGAATGGAAAACCACTCTCTAAAGTGGGGTTTTTTCCTTCTATCACCTCCTCTGGCTGCACTATGAACTTGCTCAAGGCAACACAAATGAAAGCCAGTAAGATTCCCATTATGGATATTTTGAAAATGCTTTGCAATATTAGATGGATTACCACAAAAAGGATTCCATGATCCACTAACATGCTCTCTAATCCTATCTTGCAAACGTTGACTCATACAACCGATATACTGCATATCACAATCCATACACTCAATACAATAAATAGCAAATTTTGTGTTACTTTGGCATAACTTTGGCTATGTTTGCCTTAGAGAGCTAGAAATGGATAGATAGGTTCCTATGATCCCTGACAGTGTTATACACTATGTTTTAAGCCAATTTAAGCTCTGAACTTATGTGACCAGAAAGAAATCTTTGGACCTCACCACCCGAACAAATCTTGAGAGGTACGTCCATCTCTAATTTACACCAGCATATCTACAGTACCTATTTATCTTAATTGGAATGAAGATGATTTAGGTGTGTAAGAGACAGCCAATGTTGTCCTAAGCTTTATTTGTCTGTATAAATTGTTAATGTTGAATGTATTTCTGTGATTCTGTTCCTTTAAGACAGCAGCCATTGTAATTGTGACATGATGCTGGAGTGAGACCCCCCCCCTTTTATGTCAGCTTGCCTGTTCTGCAGACAGAGTGTGAGCAGAGAAGCAGGAAGTGACGAGACAGAGAGCAGCAGCCATCTTGGCAAGAGAGAAGACAGGTGTCTGTGCTATATTGAACTGGTGTGGATATTTTTCTGTACAGCTAAGCTGTATCTTGGTCCAGAGACAAACAGAGTGTAAAGAGACAACAGGACTAGTGAGTCCACGTGAAAGGAACTGTGCTCAGTGGCTGATCAGTGAGACTGACATTGTGACTGTGTATATGGATACCACAGATAGAGACTCGCAGTGCTGTTGATGTACTGGACAGCACCTGCTAAATCCCGGCTTACATCCCAGCTCAGTGTATGGATTCGGCAGGACTGTCAGTGTGCTGAGTGGAATCTGCTGTTGGATTACATTGCATTCATTGGGTTTCCCTGTTAAAGAGGACTTCATTTCTCCTGAGATCCTGATAATCGTGAGGAGAGGACGCTTCACTATAAAAGAAAGGAACGACTTTGGGCCCCACCGCGCGCTTCTACGGACTGTAAGTGGTCCACCTGGACCACTGGGGAAAAGGGGGTGCACCCAAATGTGATGTCAGGGTCAGTTAGGGATAGTTTTGAGTATATTGTTCATTCAGTGTCCATACTGCAGAAGTGGACAGAGTAAAAGTAGAAACCATTGCAGAATTTGCCTTGAAATTGTTCATGCTATATTGTATATTTTGCTTGTCTTTATCCCTGTCATTTTACCTTCAAATAGCCTTTATTAACTTATAGTAAATATATATTCTTTTCTTGAACTACCGCGTGTGCGTTCATTTCTAGTTGCGGAGTCCAAACCACCTGCCTTGCTCTCGGTTCACAAATTGGCGTAGTCGGCAGGATCCGCTTACCAGAATGGACGGTGACGCACCCGTTCGGGAGAATGGTGCTGGAGGAAGAATGCCAGCAGGGGCTATAATGAGTCAGTTAGCTAAATTTGATGGCAATAATATGTCAGTGAGTATGTGGGTGGAACAGATACGAATGATACAGCGAATGTACCAGACCACACCAGAAGTACTAGTAGAGCTAGCAATATTGACATTACAAGGGGATGCTAAGACCACGGTGATACTGAGGCCATTTGAACAAAGGCAGACATTTGAGCAAGTAGTCCAGATTCTAGAAACCATCTTTGGAGAAACTGCATTGCTGGGGTCTCTGCAGGCTCGGTTCTTCCAGAGGGTACAACAGGAGAATGAAAGCCTTCCCCAATATGCAAATGCCCTACAAGAACTGCTCCGAGATATTCAAGGGAAGGAAAGAGGGGGGCTCGCCAGCCTTCTGTAACCCTGATCGGACTCTCCGTGACCAGTTTGTCCTGGGGATACGTGACGGCAGTTTAACTGTGACTATGCAGGATTTTATACGACGAGAGACTGATGCTAAATTCCATGATGTACAGGTAGAGGCCATCTCCCGTGCCAATAGTATGGTCCCGAGGCCCCAGACTGCAGTTGGAGTTACTTTGTCACAGGGGGCTAGTTCTGGCTCAGAGACAGTAGAAAAGGGGACGGTTAAAGAAATTCTCACAGTAATGCAGAAACTGCAAGAGCAAATGGAACACTTGCACACCCGTTGTGATGAACATTCTATGAAAATTGCAGACTTCCAGAAAACTGGAGGTGAAAGGGTGAGCCGTCCATACCCAGAAAATCAGAATCACCCACCACCCCGCTGGAGGGATGAGGATAGGACCTACCGAAGGGGTCCAAATCATTTAGTGCAGTGCTCAGGAGAAATCGAAGGGGCTTACCGAAGGGGCCCAAACAGATGGCCAGAACGACGGGAGATACGCTGCTGGGAGTGTGGACGGATGGGCCACGTTGCTGCTAGATGTCCAGAGCAGCGACAAACTTATGAGAGACCGCCGTTAAACTGAAGTCCCCTGCTGCTGTAGGGCGTGTAGTAGGGGAGACTGACAAGAAGACTATGTGGGGAGAATGCCCTAATGATGACCTGATCGCTGCAAGTCCTGTTATACAGGTGGAAATGGAGGGTATTCCGGTTACCGGGATGATTGACACGGGTTCCCAAGTAACGACCTTGAGTAGAGACTGTTATGAACGGTACTTCCAGCAACATGTGAAATATGATCCCCATACATTCGTACGAGCGGTCGCAGCTAACCAGTTACCAGTTCCAGTCGTGGGAGTTTCCTGGATGAATGTCCGGGTATGTGGCCAAGATCTAGGTAGGAAAGGCATTGTGGTGGTACAGGAGTCACATGAAGTAAAGGTCCCTGTCATTTTGGGGATGAATGTGTTAAAAGAATTAGATCAGATCCTCTTTGAAAAGAAAGGTCACGGTTATTGGAAAGAAACCACCACCCATCGGCCTACTCAAACAGCTTTCCAACGGCTGATCCGGACATGTGGCTTACAGAAAAGTTCGGATGCACAACGTCCTCTGGCTCGAATTTCAGTTCCTTTGCATACAAAAGTTACACTGCCACCCAGTCGGGAGACAATAGTGTCCATGCGCGTAGGCTCCTGTCGGAAACTAGAGGGCATAGCTGTGTTGGTAGAACCACTGCAGGCAGCCGAAGGAGGTGTTGATCCGCTAGTGGCCCGTTCCTTGGCAATAGTTCGCAATGGAAGAGTACCACTTCGATGTGTAAACACTCAGGACCAAAGTGTGGACCTGACCCCAGGGAGGCAGCTGGCTAACATCTATGTGACTCCGGAGGAAGTAAGGAAAGTAACTCCAATGCAGCTGAAGCCAACTGAAAGGGATGAGTGGACCGTAACTGTGTCCATGGGAGAAGATGAGGAACCCACCTCTGAATGGAATGGCCGTGCAATTCGAGAACAGATGAAGATGGATGCAAGTTCATGTTCTCTGGAATGGGTGCAGAAGGTAGATGAGCTGTTGTGGGAGAACCGAGCCGCCTTTGCATGGTATGCTGAAGATTTTGGATGTACCACAGGGATCTACCATGAGATTCCCACAGGAGACACCCCTCCAATTAGAGAGCGCTACCGACAAATTCCTCCACAGTTGTATCAGGAAGTGAAAGAACTGTTAGCTAAGATGCTACAGGGAGGGATCATCCAAGAAAGCCAAAGTCCCTGGGCGGCTCCTGTGGTGTTAGTAAGAAAGAAAGATGGGTCCATCCGATTTTGCGTAGACTATCGGAAGTTAAACGCTTGCACCGTACGAGATTCCTACCCCTTGCCACGGATTGAGGAGTCTCTCTCAGCGCTGGGGAGAGCCCGGTACTTCTCCTCACTAGATCTGGCTAGTGGGTATTGGCAGGTGCCGATGGCCACAAAAGACAAGGAGAAGACGGCATTCATCTTGCCCATGGGACTATACGAATTTAACTGGATGTCCTTCGGGTTGACAAATGCACCCGGAACGTTTCAGCGGTTGATGGAGAAATGTCTCGGTGACTTCAACTTTGAGTTCACTCTCATCTACTTGGATGACATTATAGTGTATTCTGCGACCTTTGAAGACCATCTCCACCAGTTGGGGCAAGTATTTCGAAGATTGCGGGAACATGGGCTCAAATTGAAACCCAGTAAATGTCGGTTGTTCCAATCTGAAATTGATTACTTGGGTCACCGCGTATCAGGAGAAGGGGTGAGACCATCAAAAGAAAAGATAGCGGCTGTTCAAGATTGGCCAATACCGACTACCCTGCGAGAAGTGAGGGCGTTCCTTGGAGTAGCCGGTTACTATCGACGGTTTATTAAGGATTTCGCCAAGGTAGCAGCACCACTTAATGCTCTCCTACGAGGCACATCCGGTGGTCCAAAGAACCGGTCCGTGAAGTGGGGACCTGAACAGGAACAAGCCTTCCAGGCATTGAAGGATGCACTGACAACAGCCCCAATCTTGGCATATGCTGATTACCACTTGCCGTTCCAGCTGTATACAGATGCAAGCCTGTATGGTCTTGGAGCAGTGCTTTCCCAGCTTCAGGATGGCCAGGAGAGGGTCATAGCGTACGGCAGCCGGTCTTTGAGAGATTCTGAAAGAAACCCTGAGAATTATAGTTCATTTAAGTTGGAGCTGTTGGCACTGGTATGGGCCATGACCGAGAAATTCTCTGAATATTTGACCGGTGCTGAAGTTTTAGTACTGACTGACAACAACCCACTAGCTCACCTGGAAAATGCCAAGCTCAGGGCGTTAGAGCAGAGGTGGATAGCCCGAAGGTCTAAGTTCAATTACCGCATTAAGTATCGGTCCAAGACAGAGAACCAGAATGCTGACGGACTTTCTAGGGTAACCACCCAGACCCCCACAGTAGACGTGGATCATGAGTTGGAGCATGTGGAGGTGCCCGACTTCAGCAGATTTTCACAGGCCTTGGTCGCCGCTAATCAGTTTGAGATGGAGGGGACTGAAACGGCTCCTTTCTTTGGTCCCTCACGACAGGAATGGGCACAGATACAACAGACCCATGAGGGGCTGGCGCAGATGATCAAGTGTGTTGAGAAAGGCCAGAAGCCCTGTAGAGAGGAAAGAGAACGACTGACACGTGAGATATTATCTGTTCTGAGTCAGTGGGAAAAGTTGGAGATGAAAAATGGAGTGCTATGCCGAAAGGTCTATTTACCTTCTGAGATCGACATTTGATACCAAATTGTGGTGCCTAGTGAACTGGCTCGCTCGTTGGCAGTTGAGGCTCATAATAAGAATGGACATTTTGGTCATGAGAAGACCTTTCGTTGGTTACAGCGACTGATTTACTGCCCTGGTCTTCGTCAAATGGTCGAAGAAGTATGCCGCAGCTGTCGAACTTGTGAGATCCATAAGGCAATAGAACAGAGAGCTCCCCTGCAATCCATCGTGACCCAGGAACCTTTAGAAATCGTCATGATAGACTATCTAATGGTTGGCCCATCCAATAGCGGACACCAGTATTGCCTCGTAATGGTGGATCACTTCACCAAATTTGCGGTGGTAACCGCCACCAAGGACCAGACAGCTGAGTCAGCAGCTCGTGCTCTGTGCCAAGATTTCATTCGAGTATATGGGTGTCCCCAACGCATCCACTCCGACCAGGGCGCCTGCTTTGAGGGACACGTAATGAAAGAAGTTCAACGTATCTACGGGATAAAGAAGTCGCACACGACTCCATACCACCCTCAGGGAAATGGGGCCTGTGAAAGATTCAACAGAACTCTGCTACAGATGCTGCGGACTCTGGAGGAAGACAAGAAGTTACAGTGGCCTCAGTTCTTGTCTGAAATGGTGTGGGCCTATAACAATCAGGTCCATTCTACAACGGGGTACTCTCCTTATACACTTCTCTTTGGGCGGTCTGGGCGAAGTATAGGAGAATTACAGTTGGATGATGTGGATGGGTTCCCTCCGAGGGATCCAACCTCTTGGGTGCGGGCGCACCGGCAGAGACTTGAGACGATCCATCGATTGGTGCGGCAGCGCCTGCAAGAACATCCCCATCCTGATAAGACCCCAGTGCAAGAAGCACCATTGCAACCAGGCGACCTGGTGCTAGTTCGTGTCAAGAAACCCCAAGGGAAATTGGAAAGCCGATGGGAGGCTTTGCCGTATCGTGTTGTTGGCCGCAAGTATGCGAATGGGCCAGTGTACCAGGTCCAGAAAGAAGGAACTGATTGTGTTCGAGTACTTCACCGAAATATGTTGCGCCTGTGTCATTCTGAAGGGACAAATCATGATGGGCCTGCCAATGTGAATGAGCTCCCACAGTCAGAGAATGGAGGTGCGGAATGGGCCTCCGACGAGGAGGATGATTGTTGGCCGATCCCTGCTCCTGGGGATGTTCCACCTGTGACTACTGTATCTCCGGCCTGTGCCCCCTCTGGTGCGGAATCCACTGGTCCTTCTCAGCCCATAGCTGCAGCACCCCATAATATACCATCGGTCCTCAGACGGACCACTAGGCCAAATGCTGGTATTCCCCCTGTTCGGTATGCGCAGGATGAGTTTGTTTGGCCTGCCATACATCGGTATACTACCACCCTGTGCATAAAAGTACAACCCTCTGGATATACAGTCATAGGCAGGGACTGCCAATCTTAAAGTGGGGGGGAATATGTAAGAGACAGCCAATGTTGTCCTAAGCTTTATTTGTCTGTATAAATTGTTAATGTTGAATGTATTTCTGTGATTCTGTTCCTTTAAGACAGCAGCCATTGTAATTGTGACATGATGCTGGAGTGAGACCCCCCCCCCTTTTATGTCAGCTTGCCTGTTCTGCAGACAGAGTGTGAGCAGAGAAGCAGGAAGTGACGAGACAGAGAGCAGCAGCCATCTTGGCAAGAGAGAAGACAGGTGTCTGTGCTATATTGAACTGGTGTGGATATTTTTCTGTACAGCTAAGCTGTATCTTGGTCCAGAGACAAACAGAGTGTAAAGAGACAACAGGACTAGTGAGTCCACGTGAAAGGAACTGTGCTCAGTGGCTGATCAGTGAGACTGACATTGTGACTGTGTATATGGATACCACAGATAGAGACTCGCAGTGCTGTTGATGTACTGGACAGCACCTGCTAAATCCCGGCTTACATCCCAGCTCAGTGTATGGATTCGGCAGGACTGTCAGTGTGCTGAGTGGAATCTGCTGTTGGATTACATTGCATTCATTGGGTTTCCCTGTTAAAGAGGACTTCATTTCTCCTGAGATCCTGATAACCGTGAGGAGAGGACGCTTCACTATAAAAGAAAGGAACGACTTTGGGCCCCACCGCGAGCTTCTACGGACTGTAAGTGGTCCACCTGGACCACTGGGGAAAAGGGGGTGCACCCAAATGTGATGTCAGGGTCAGTTAGGGATAGTTTTGAGTATATTGTTCATTCAGTGTCCATACTGCAGAAGTGGACAGAGTAAAAGTAGAAACCATTGCAGAATTTGCCTTGAAATTGTTCATGCTATATTGTATATTTTGCTTGTCTTTATCCCTGTCATTTTACCTTCAAATAGCCTTTATTAACTTATAGTAAATATATATTCTTTTCTTGAACTACCGCGTGTGCGTTCATTTCTGGTTGCAGAGTCCAAACCACCTGCCTTGCTCTCGGTTCACACGTGTTTTTAAATATACTTGTATATTTATGTATTTATTAGTCATCCTAATTAGTTGATTTATTTGTATACTGTATTTATTTGGCTTCATTTATTGCTTACTATACCAAAATAATGTGCCATACTATAACCAAAGAATATGGTAAACATTTCCCAAAATATATGTCATAATGGATTTCAGGGATACAAATAACCTATACACACACACACCCGTGACCCTAGATGTGACATTTGTTAGTGTACTAATCTCTGGTGAGCTGAATCATTGACTACCTCATGTTCAGATCCCAAATAGTTAGACTGGGAAAGTGCTTTTCTGACCTAACATTGAGTAAGATAGAAGTGCCATAATGGACTGTGCTTGCCCTCTTTCCCTTTAGCATATTTATGTCTGGCTTTCAATATGGCCCCGGCTCTTGCTTCCTCCAGACGTTTTCTGACAACTCTGCGGTGGTTGGCTCAACTGAAGGGGACAGTCCTTCAGCACAGAGTACAGAGTTGTGTTGAACATCTCACCTTGGTGTGATGGCCTCATCCTGAAAGTAGGAAAAACGAAAGAGTTGATAATCGACTTTGGCGGGCATAGGACGGACATAACTTCACTCAGGAAGTGAAAATGATCACGTCCTATAAATTCTTAAAGGGGTTTTCCAGGCAAAAAAATATATTTTTTAAAAGGTCTATTAGTGCTATTAATGAGTTAATAAGTACACCCATATACCTTTAGCAGTGTTTTCAGTGATTTCTGGATTTCTCTGGGAGCGCCTGGCTTCTTCTGCATTTGTTTACATGGTTTAGCTCCCTGCTGTGTAGCTTCCTGTGTAGCTTTCCACACTACCTCCCTGTCACTGCCCCCCCTCCTCTCTCACTCTGTTACACCCCTCCCTGTCTCCCTAGCTATCCTGCCCACTACTAGCCCTTTAAAATTAACTAACTAAGCCCAACCCCCAACGCATCATGCTTACCTATCTTCCTCTCTGGGAGACGGCTCCTCCTTTTCGTTCACTGTGCGCAGGCTGGAGATGCTTCTCTTCCTTTCTACCAGTGCATACAGAGACCAGAAGTTCCTCTGATGCCTGCGCTGTAGAGATGGAGTGCTATCTCTACTGCGCATGTGTCACAGGCACCTCCAGACTGCACAAGCACTTACAGAGAGGAAGAGGGGAGGAGCCGTTCCCAGAGAGAAAGGTACGTATGTATGATGGGGTTGGGGAGGATGGGGGAGAGTAATGGTGATGTTCCGTTTCAGAAACGGGAAAACGGAATGTCACCGGATTATCAGAAAGTGTGCCTGGGGCAGTCACATCACCGCTCCAGGGATATGGGTAATTATAGATTTTTTTTTTTAATATAAGTAAATTAGAAGTTAGGCGGGGGGAGAGAGTTTAGTTTAGGGGTTAATTTTTGTTTCATCCAGGACAACCCCGGGATTAAGTCTATACTTGGGCAACAAATTAGACTTGAAGCTTAATGCAGATAAAGCATACAAGAAGGGAACCAGCAGATTATTCTTCCTACAGCAATTACAATCACTGGAAGTGTGTGGCGAGTTGTTAGAAATCTTTTACCAATCTGTGATTGCTGGGGTCAGTGGCATAAGTGTCACCATAGCAGCCGACCTTAGGGGGCCTGGTGGGCTCCTGGTGCCTTTTTTTTATTTAATAGGCCATTACCTGCTGGAGTAACCCCACCAGGTAACAGGCCCTATTTTCTTACCAATACCCATTCCTACTCACAGCAGTCTCTACTTTCCCTTCTGCCCTCCAGGGCACTCCATGAGTCCCATATCATGTCACTGGGGCCCCCTCGAGGGAAGAAGGTGAAGCGTGAGCAGGAGCGGGGATCGGTAATTAAGGCTGCGGGCCTGCAGCAAGAGTATTTGTTGGGAGAACCCCAACAAATATTGCTATTATTATACTGTGGGGTCTCTTCAGACCCCAGAGTATAATGATCGGAGGCCTCTGTAGTTACGTCACATGGGTCAGGCTGTGGATTGCAGCCCATAATGACGCTGGTATAACCCACGTCTGGTACGTCGTTAAATAGGGCTGAAAACAGCAGGGAACTGCACTAGAACGCAGTAGAAGTGAGTAACACTGGTTTTTATGTTTTTCACCTCCCCTGGGCCTCCGAACATTATACTCTGTGGTCTGAAATATAATATTAATAATAATAATAATAATAATAATAATATAATAGTTTGTGGGTGGTGTACCCCAAAAACTTTGAGTTCTGTCAAACCCGAAATTTTTGCAATATTTGCAACGAACATTGTAGGGGCCATGATGGGACATAATACTGTGTAGAGGGGCCACTACGGAACATTATACTGTGTGGAGGGTCTACTATATGACATTATACTGTGTGGAGGGGCCGCTATGGGACATTATACTGAGTGGAGGGGCTACTATGGGACATTATACTGTGTGGTGGAGCTGCTATGGAACATTATACTGTGTGGAGGGGCCGCTATGGAACATTATACGGTGTGGAGGCCACTTTGGGACATTATAGTGTGTAAATGGGGCATTATACTGTGTGGAGGCCAGGAAAGAGGGGACTATGCCGTGGGCAGCCAAGTCTTTGCTAGTTATGCCCCTGGCTGGGGCACTATTCTATGGGGTCTCGCTTAGAGGGGCAATGCCGGAATGAGACACTAAACAGATCAATAAACAGATCAAAATGGCTTATTTTGCCAGCTTGACAGCTTGGACATCAGTATGCAAAAGATGACCTTAAGGAAATTCCAAGCCAACATTAGCAATCTGTTGCACCCTCTCTATATAGTTCTTGTTAGGCTGAGGCCCCGCTTTGTGGTGATGTAGCTTTTTTTTGTTGTAGATATTGCTGCCGTTTTTTGAGCCAATGCTAGGAATGGGTGATATATAGGAAGTTCTTATACTTCTACCTTCTGCTCAATCCACTCCTGTCTTTGGCTCAAAAAACAATCGCAAAATCTGCAACAAAAAAAAATTTGCATTTTCGCAACGTGGGGCTTTAGCCCAGCAAGCTCTTTCAGTGACAGGTTCATACAGCTATATACTCTGGTTTCTCTTCAGACCAAATAAATCTTTCGCCTTTAGGTTCATACAGCTGTGTTCTGGAAAGACTCAGAAAGTCTTTTATTATCTCTGCGATCTTGCTTTTCAGCCACACATTAAACAACTAGATGTGGACCTCTAACCTTGCACCGAATACCTGCACCACTACCTCTAGTATGAATCAGAAAAGACATATGCTACTTGATTGAACTCACTATTGCTACCAACTATGTAGCTGAACGACTATATAACATGGCTATCATGCTGTTGTACAAGTATGACCTTATGGCTATGTATCACGTTGTTGTTGTTGCTGTTGTTGTAATATTATCATTATTACGTTTATTACTTACTGGTACATATCCTATAACTATTGTGTCCAACACAAAGTCCTCAAATTATCCAATTTCCCCATGGGTATCAATAAAGTATTCTATTCTATTCTATTCTATTCCAAAATGTCTTTGAAATGAAGAGTCAAATGGGAGAGGAATGTTGTCCCATTCTTGACTGATGTAGGATTCTAGCTGCTCAACAATCCTGGGTCTTCTATGACAGATTTTTAGTTTCGTAATGTGCCAAATGTTTTCTATTGGTGAAAGGTCAGGACTGCAGGCAAGCCAGTTCAGTACCTCATACTTTTCTTCTGTAAAACTATGCTCTTATAATTGATGCAGTATGTGGTTTATCATTGTCTTGCAGAAATATGCAAGGCATTCCCTGAAAGAGATGTTGTCTGGATGGAAGCATATGTTGTACTTAATCCTGTATATATTGCTCAGTATTGACAGTGCCTTTCAAGATGTGAAAGCTGTCCATGCCATAGGCACTAATGCAACCCCATGGCATCAGATATACAGCTTTTGAACTATGTACTAATAACAAGCTGGATGGTCCCTCTCCTTTTGAGTCTGCAGAAAATACCATCTATGGTTTCCATAGAGAATTAAAAATTTTGATTATTCTGACCACAGAAAAGTTTTCAATTTTACCTTAGTCCATTTTAAATTAGCTTTGGCCCAAAGAAGACAGCAGCGTTTCTAGAATATGTGTAATGGTCTTACCAAACGAAGCAATACCCTGACACTACTGCAGGGGACTGGGAGGAAGGACAGAGACAAGTGAGCCCTAATCTCACCCCAGCCACTGTCCCTTCCTATTGCCACAGTTACCCTAAATGGTAAAAGGACAACCTGAAGACAAGCCCTATACTGGGTAAGTGACACAGAGAACAGGACAAGACAAAAACAACACAGAAGCAGAGTGAGCAAGCCAAGGGGTCAGTAACAAACGAGCAAAGCAGTACAAAGTCAAAATCCAAAAGAATAGTCAAAAGGCAAGCCAAAGGGTCAGAGAATCAAGTAACAAAGTATGAAGGAGTATAGAAAGAGAGCAGGCAAAACACAAGTGTAATAACAGGCAACCTGCTGAGAAATGACATCCTGTATATAGAAAGTCTGGGCCCAGCCACAGATCTGATAGGTACACAGGCTGTCAATCACACAGGCCAGGAAGAGATTAACTCTATGCAGTCCAGAGAGAAATGTTCCTAATTACACGGGTGTGGCTTTACACAGCAAGGGAACTAGGACCATGTTCAGACTGAGTATCAAGAAACTTAAACAAAGAACCAAACTGAAGACACCTCCTTCGCCACAGTGTGCGAGCGGAGGGCGGCGCTGAGACCCGAAACGGCAGAGACGTTACAATATGTTGATATGCTTATATATACTTATTTGCATGATACAGCTTTAACTTGCATTTGTGGATTTCACAGCGAACTGTGCTCACAGACAATGATTTCTGAAAGTATTCTTAAGCCTATACAGTGATTTTCATTACTGATTCATACCTATTTTGTATTGCAGTGCTGCCTGAGGGCCTGTAGAGCATGCACATACAATATTGACAGCCACTTTGTCTCTTGTACACATGGATTTCTTCAGACTTGCTGAATCTTTTGGTGATATTACATACTGTAAATGGTGGGATATTGTGATAAAGTGTTTGCAAATTCACATTGAGAAAAGTTTTTCTGAAATTGTTCCATAATTTTTAGACACAGTTTTTCAGACTGGTTAACCTCAGATCATATTTGCTTCTGAGAGACTCTGCCTCTCTAACAAACTGTTTTTCATTAGTACCACTGGCTCTTCTAGCCTTAAGTTAACAATATCTCAACTTTTTGAAATGTGTTGCTGCCATCAATTCTAAGTGAGTTAATTTCTTCAAATGAAATGGAAAAAAATGTCAAACTTTCTACTTCTAATAGATGTTCTATGTTCTATTCTGAATAGGATATACAGTGCCTTGCGAAAGTATTCGACCCCCTTGAACTTTTTAACCTTTTGCCACATTTCAGGCTTCAAACATAAGGATATAAAATTTAAATTTTTTTGGTGACGAATCAACAACAAGTGGGACACAATCGTGAAGTGGAACAAAATTTATTGGATATTTTAAACCTTTGTAAAAAATAAAAAACTGAAAAGTGGGGCGTGCCAAATTATTCGGCCCCCTTAAGTTAATACTTTGTAGCGCCACCTTTTGCTGCGATTACAGCTGCAAGTCGCTTGGGGTATGTCTCTATCAGTTTTGCACATCGAGAGACTGAAATTCTTACACATTCTTCCTTGGAAAACAGCTTGAGCTCAGTGAGGTTGGATGGAGAGCGTTAAAGAACAGCAGTTTTCAGCTCTTTCCACAGATTCTCAATTGGATTCAGGTCTGGACTTTGACTTGGCCATTCTAACACCTGGATACGTTTATTTGTGAACCATGCCATTGTAGATTTTGCTTTATGTTTGGGATCATTGTCTTGTTGGAAAATAAATCTCCGTCCCAGTCTCAGGACTTTTGCAGACTCCAACAGGTTTTCTTCCAGAATGGTCCTGTATTTGGCTCCATCCATCTTCCCATCAATTTTAACCATCTTCCCTGTCCCTGCTGAAGAAAAGCAGGCAGGCCCAAACCATGATGCTGCCACCACCATGTTTGACAGTGGGGATGGTGTGTTCAGGGTGATGAGCTGTGTTGCTTTTACGCCAAACATATCGTTTTGCATTGTGGCCAAAAAGTTCGATTTTGGTTTCATCTGACCAGAGCACCTTCTTCCACATGTTTGGTGTGTCTTCCAGGTGGCTTGTGGCAAACTTTAAACAAGACTTTTTATGGATATCTTTGAGAAATGGCTTTCTTCTTGCCACTCTTCCATAAAGGCCAGATTTGTGCAGTATTCGACTGATTGTTGTCCTATGGACAGACTCTCCCACCTCAGCTGTAGATCTCTGCAGTTCATCCAGAGTGATCATGGGCCTCTTGGCTGCATCTCTGATCAGTCTTCTCCTTGTTTGAGATGAAAGTTTAGAGGGATGGCCAGGTCTTGGCAGTGGTCTGATACTCCTTCCATTTCAATATGATCGCTTGCACAGTGCTCCTTGGGATGTTTAAAGTTTGGGAAATCTTTTTAATAATAATAATAATAATAATAATAATAGTCCTTTAATAGTCCCACAATGGGGAAATTCAGTGTGTTACAGCAGCAAAGATAAGCAGATACAAATACAATACAACATGTACAGGAATGTTCCAAGGTAAGAGGCATTACATTGATAGCAGACAGATATATAGGAAGTAGCGGGGGGAGGGGGGGATTTAACAGGCAGAGAGATATTTCAGTTCTCTGTATGGCCTGATCTCCGCTTAGGTCGGTGTTGGTTGTACAGCATAACCGCGGTGGGGAGGAAAGACTTCCGATAGCGCTCCTTCTCACACCTAGGGTGGAGCAGTCGGTCACTGACAGTACTGCTCAGCGCGATCACAGTCTCATGCATGGGATGGGACTTCTTCTTCTGCATGGAGCTCACCACGGACAGTATCCTTCTGTCACCTACCACCTGCACTGGGTCCAGTGGGCTCCCCAGGACAGAGCTGGCCTTTCTAATCAGCTTGTCAAGTTTATTTCTGTCCCTGGTTGATATACTGCTCCCCCAGCAGGCCACTCCAAAGAAGATGGCTGATGCCACTACCGAGTTGAAGAAAGTTCTAAGAAGTGCCCCCCGGATTCCAAAGTCTCTCAGCTTCCTAAGCAGGTAGAGCCTGCTGTGGCCCTTCCTGTACAGGGACTCCATATGATCTGCCCAGTCCAGCTTATTATTAAGGAGCAAACCCAGGTACTTATAGGTGTTCACAATCTCGATGCCCGTCGCCAGGATGTCCACTGGTTTAGGAGGGCTTCTGCCTTTACGGAAGTCCACCACCATCTCCTTGGTCTTCCCCACGTTAATCTTCAGGTGGTTCCGGTGGCACCAGTCCACAAAATCCTGGTTCAGTTCTCTGTACTCCCTATCATCATCATCTGTGATGATGCTACCCACTATTGCAGAGTCGTCAGAATACTTCTGTAGGTAGCAGCTGGATGAGTTGCACCTAAAATCTGCAGTGTACAGTGTGAAGAGGAAAGGAGCGAGAACCGTACCCTGAGGTGCCCCCGTATTACAGATCACGGTACCTGACACACAGTCTTGGGCTCTCACGTATTGAGGTCGATTTGAGAGGTAGTCTATCCAAATCCGGCTTTAAACTTCTCCACAACAGTATCACGGATCTGCCTGGTGTGTTCCTTGGTCTTCATGATGCTCTCTGCGCTTTAAACAGAACCCTGAGACTATCACAGAGCAGGTGCATTTATACGGAGACTTGATTACACATAAGTGGATTATATTTATCATCATCAGTCATTTAGGACAACATTGGATCATTCAGAGATCCTCACTGAATTTCTGGAGTGAGTTTGCTGCACTGAAAGTAAAGGGGCCGAATAATATTGCACGCCCACCTTTTCAGTTTTTTATTTTTTACAAAAATTTAAAATAACCAATAAATTTCGTTCCACTTCACAATTGTGTCCCACTTGTTGTTGATTCTTCACCAAAAAATTTTTTAATTTTATATCCTTATGTTTGAAGCCTGAAATGTGGCAAAAGGTTGAATAGTTCAAGGGGGCCGAATACTTTCGCAAGACACTCTAGTTATAGATTTCCAAATCATTGCATTCTTGTTTTCTATATTTTACACAGAGTCCCCATTTTTTGGAAATTTGGGTTGTAAAAAAACATACATACAGCCAAACATTATACAAAATAAAAGGGAATAAAATTAAGAAACAGGCCTCTAACTAATGGGTTTGGTTAAGGGAGCTAAATGTGGAGATCAGTGGAAAGAATTCAGACAGAGTACAAGCTTGGTTGCATCTCCAAGTATCTGACAAAAGGGGTCCTGTCCCTGGCCAAATTTGTAGGAAACCCTAACCCAGCCCCTTTTTGGCAATCTTTCACCTGTGACCACAGCTGGCTAGCTACATGCACCCAGTCAACAGCGATATTACTTAATTTATTGAATATGCCATAACTCTGGGTGGGTACCTCATATTGGAATGATAAGCCCAGAAAGTGATTCAGAATAATTTTACCAGTCCAGGCATACCAAACATGAAGATTAAATCATAATCCCTTCAGCAAATACGTAAATTGGGGTAGTTTGCAAGCTTGATAGTCCTGGTGATTAAGTGAAGAAATCAGGCGATACCTTTTAGAGGTTAACTGAGTATATTTGATAGTGAGCTTTTGAGAGTACTAGCTCTCTTCTTCTATGTGGGGGAAACAGGGCAGAGACTAGTCAGCGCATGAACTCACACACAATCACGTTTAAAAACAGCAGAATAGATCTCCCAGTGGCCGCACATTTCTCCGGAGAAGACCACTCTATTGAAGACTTTCGGGTTGTGGTTTTAATGGGACATTTTAAAACGCAGAGGGAGAGAAAAGAATGGAAATATAAGTTAATGCAAAAATTTCAAACTCTGCAATTTGGACTTAATATTCATGCCAGTTTCATGTCACACTATGTATGAACTGTGAGGGTCACAAATCACCACCTGATTGCAAACAGATAACAAGAATTACTGATCCCTCCGTCATGCCCCACAAGTTTTCCAAATTGTTTATTTCTTGACCTGTTGTAAATAACTTCTATATTTATATTGCATTTTGTTATTCTAATATCCTTTGAAGATCCATGTCTTGTGTGTGTATAAAGAGTGTGTGAATTTTCAGTTTCTTGTATAACACAATGTCGGAAGAAGAGAGCTAGTACTCTCGAAAGCTCGCTATGAAATATACTCAGTTAGCCTCTAAAAGGTATCGCCTGATTTCTTCACTCTTCCACTATTTTCTATGGCTAAAACGGCACAACTTTATACTACTGGTGATTGAGGTCAGAGACTCGTTCATGTTCGAAGATCATATTGCTGTATGCAGATGTTATAAAACTTGAATTATGACATCCACGCATTTAAAGTCACATTTTCTCCTTTGTTCCATATACAGATTTTTGATGTTTCAGGATTCCAGGCTACAATCATCTAGCTAAGATTTGTTGCCTGCCTCCCACACGAAGCCATTTGTCTTCTTGGTATTTGCTTGCCAATGAGCTTGATTATCTACAAATGAATTAATTATTTAGTTACCTGCAACTTGGGATGCGTATTGTGAATTGAATTAACATACTGTATACAAAAGACACACTCATACTTAAAACCAAGCATAACTACAAAAATGAATGAATGAAAGACATAACTAGACACAGTAGCATATATACATAACTCATAACACTGGACCTAAAGAACTAATACTCAGGCCTCATGAAGTCCAAATAGCAATGCCATAAACTGCTTAAATAAACCCACTGTATGGTGCCAAATGTTAACACCAAATATTGTTCATATTAACACCATCCAACAGTACTGAAATATTGCACCATATACTGTGGTAACCAAATGACATCACAACACTGTAAACAAATATTGCACCTCATCTTTTTATACTCTTATTTTACTTCCTTACTTTTAACTGTTATTTCTTTCATCAACCCTGGCATCTAGCTATGCGAATGTGCTTATTATAATTGAACAAGTAGAAGCAATTCACCCTCTTTAATTTTATTCTGTGTATCAGACTAATTTTATATCCTAAAAGAATTGCGGGGAGAATTGAAAAGATTTGCAATTTTTCTTTCTTTAAATATGAACATACACTTATGCATTAATCTACATTGATAATTATATATTGAGCAGCTATACTGAGTAAAATATATCTGTATTATATTATCACATTGGAGTATTTTTTAACTATGGCTCATTAATTTAAAAATGCTGAAAAAGGAAACAACATGTCATTGTTTGATGAGTGGAACCACTGCATAATTTGCAAGATATTTTAGACCTAATTAGATAAATGATCCATGTTTTTGGCACAACACAATTTTATGATAATATCTGTGTATGAAAGGAAATGTACTTGAGAAAAACAAGTTTTCAAGTCAGAACTTCATTCAATAATTTTGTGAAATTATTGTCTTAAAAACTTTGAAGTACTGTATGTGATTATAAATGAATGGCAACAGAAGCTATTGCAAATTGTATACAGTTCTTAAACACTAAAGTTTACCAGTAAAAAAAATAGAATTTTCAAGATAGGTTCACCCTGGGTATATTTGCAGTGAAATTTCAATGGAGACAACCACAGAAATTGCAGTGCAGTACATGTGGATAGTGGGGTGAACAATGGAATAATATATATATATATATATATATATATATATATATATATATATATATATATATATATATATATATATATATATATATATATGTGTGCTAAAAAGTTTACATACCACGGTAGGTTTGGCCTTTTTCAGAGAATGAATGATAACACAAAAACTTCCCACTCATGGTTTGGTTGGTTGAAGCCATTTATTGTCAACCTTCTGTGTTTTCTCTTTTTAAATCATAATGACAACCAAAAACATCAAAATGACCCTGTTCAAAAGTTCACATACCCCAGTTCTTAATACCGTGTATATTGCCCCCTCTAACATCAATGACAGCTTGAAGTCTTTTGTGGTAGTTGTGGATGAGGCTCTTTATTTTCTCAGATGGTAAAACTGCCCATTCTTCTTGACAAAAAGTCTCCAGTTCCTGTAAATTCCTGGGCTGTCTTGCATGTACTGCGTGCTTGAGATCTCCCCAGAGTGGCTCAATGATGTTGAGGTCAGGCCACAGAGATGGCAATTCCAGAACCTTCACTTTCTTCTGCTGCAGCCAATGACACCTGTCCACAACCTCAAATAGTCACACTCCAAACTCCACTATGGTTAAGACCAAAGAGCTGTGGAAGGACACCAGAAACAAAATTGTAGACCTACACCAGGCTGGGAAGACTGAATATGCAATAGGCAAGCAGCTTGGTATGAAGAAATCAACTGTGGGAGCAATAATTAGAAAATGGAAGACATACAAGACCACTGATACTCTCCCTCGATCAGGGGCTCCACGCAAGATCTCACCCCGTGGGGTCAAAATGATCACAAGAACGGTGAGTAAAAACCCCAGAACCACGTGGGAGGACCTAGTGAATGACCTGCAGAAAGCTGGGACTAACGTAACAAAGGCTACCGTCAGTAATACACTACGCCGCCAGAGACTTAGATCCTGCAGTGCCAGACATGTCCCCCTGCTTAAGCCAGTACATATCCGGGCCCGTCAGAAGTTTGATAGAGAGCCTTTGGATGTTCCAGAAGAGTATTGGGAGAATGTCATATGGTCAGATGAAACCAAAGTAGAACTGTTTGGTAGAAACACAACTCGTCGTGTTTGGAGGAGAGAGAATGCTGAGTTGCATCCATAGAACACCATACCTACTGTGAAGCATGGGGGTGGCAACATCATGCTTTGGGGCTGTTTCTCTGAAAAGGGACCAGGACAATTGATCTGTGTACATGAAAGAATGAATGGGGCGATGTATCATGAGATTTTGAGTGCAACCCTCCTTCCATCAGCAAAGGCATTGAAAATGAAACGTGGCTGGGTCTTTCAGCATGACAATGATCCCAAGCACACCACCATGGCAACGAAGGAGTGGCTTCGTACGAAGCATTTCAAGGTCCTGGAGTGGCCTAGCCAGTCTCCAGATCTCAACCCCATAGAAAACCTTCGAGGGAGTTGAAAGTCCGTGTTGCCCAGCGACAGCCCCAAAACCAGGGCCGGCGTTAGGGGGGGGGGCAAACTTGGCAATTGCCCAGGGCCCCGTCCCCAAAGGGGCCCCCAGGATCCGGAACCTGATGACTCCAGATCCCGGAGTCAGGCCCGGCCAAAGCACTAACGGAAAGTGAGTAAATATAACAAACATTTTTACTCACCTGTCCTTGTGTCCGACGTCATCTTCTGGCATTCCGGACATCACTGCAGAGGCGCTGAGGCCTGGCCTCAGCGGTCACGTGGGGCGTGCCTCATGTAATCGCTGAGGCCCAATCACAGGCCTCAGAGGTGACGTCCACAACGCGTGACGTCAGCCGCAGAGAAGAAGAAGCAGTCGCCGGCGGGCATAGCGGAGCAGCGCGAGGAGGTCCAGGAGAGGTAAGACAAGGTGAGTATAACTGTTTGTTATTTTACCTTACTTACCCCGGGCCTTCAATTATTATACTCTGGGGTCTGAAGAGACCCCAGAATATAATATAATAATAGCACTGTAGGGCCCCTGTGGAGCATTATACTGGGGGGCCCCCTCTGGATAGCATATTATACTGGGGGGCCCCCTCTGGATAGCATATTATACTGTGTGGGGCCGATGTGGAGCATTATACTGGGGAAGGGGCCCCTCTGGATAGCATGTTATATTCTGTGGGGCCTCTGTGTGGGGGGGGGCCTCTGGAGATAATGTTATATTCTGTGGGGCCACTTTGGAGAATTATGCTCTCCAGAGGGGCCCCCCAGTATAATGCTCCAAAGTGGCCCCACAGAATATAACATGCTCTCCAGAGCCCCCCCACTTTATAATACTCCATAGAGGCCCCGCAGAATATAACATGTTCTCCAGAGGGCCTCCTCCCCAGTATAATGCTCCACAGTGGCCCCACACAGTATAATATGCTCTCCAGAGCCCCCCCCAGTATAATGCTCCACTGTGGCCCCACACAGTATAATATGCTCTCCAGAGGGGCCCCCCAGTATATTATACTGTGCGGGGCCACCGTGGAGCATTATACTGGGGGGGGCTCTGAAGAGCATGTTATACTGTTTTGGGCCACTGTGGAGCATTATACTGGGGGGGGCTCTGGAGAGTATATTATACTGTTTTGGGCCACTGTGAGTATTATACTGGGGAAACCTCTCTGGGCAGTATATTATACTGTGTGGAAGCCATTCTGGAGCATGTTATACTGAGTGGGGTCACTGTGGAGCATTATTCTGGGGGGGACATCAGCAGAGCATATTATATTGCGTGGCGCCACTGTGGGGCATTATTTGGGGGGGACTAATGAGCATTATACCAGGGGGCCCTCTGAGGAGTATATTATACTGCGTGGGGCCTACTGTGGAACATTATACTGGGGGGACACTCTGGGGAGCATAATATATTGCGTGGGGCCACTGTGGAGCAAAATACTGGAGGGGGCACTGTGGAGCATTATACTAGCGGGGGCCCTCTGGGGAGCATATTATACTATGGGCCACTGTGGAGCTTTATACTGGGGGAATGGACAGTGTGGGGAGCCTGTTATACTGTGTGGGGCCACTGTGGAGTGTATTATATTGTGTGTGGTTTTTCGGGAGCATATTATACTCTGTGGGGCCATTGTAGAGCATTATACTGGGGGGGACTGTGGGGAACATATTATACTGTGGGGGACCACTGTGGAGCATTATACTGGGGAAACCCCTCTGGGGAGTATATTATACTGTGTGGAGGTCATTATGGAGCATGTTATACTGTGTTAGGCCACTGGGGAGCATTATACTGGAGGGGCATTGTGGGGTGCATATTATACTGTATGGAGCATATTATATTGTGTGGGGCTGCTGGGGAGCATATTGTACTGTCTGGGGCCACTAAGGGGTAGTATACTGTGTGGGCCACTGTGGAGTATTATACTGTGTGGAGCCTTACAAACCATGTGGGACCACAATGGGGGGCTCAGGGGAGCATTTTATACTGTGTGGGGTCACTGTGGAGCATTATATACCATGTGGAGAAACTGGAGGGCTCAGGAGAGCATTTTATACTGTGGAGCATTATATACCATGTAGAGCATTATACTGTGGGGGGGGGGGCTCACAATTCCTGCTGGCAGCCCTGTGTGCTATGTCTGCATCACAGCTCCCTCACTATAATCTTGCACATACGTGTAGTGCTCCATGGCCATGTCATTCCCCATACAGTACTGTGCATGAACTGGCCATGGAGTTATTGGGGCCTGCACAGTACTATAGGGGCTAACTATACTGGTAACATACTCAGTAACACCAGATAGTCAGCACATATGTAAGACTTCAGTGAAGGAGCCGTGGTGTAGGCTATTAGCAGGAAGCTGTTGGGTGGGGCCCCAGAACAAGTTCCTTTGGTGGGCCTAAGGCCCTTCAGTCCTACACTGTATAACGGAGAACTATTATATATAAGGGTGGGTTACTATATATAATTGGGAAACTTAAGTATGAGGGGGCTATTATTTATAAGAGGGGAACTATTTATAAGGGGGGTATAATTGTTAAGTGGGCTTATTTATAAAGGGGGCTATTAGTGATAATGGGGACTATTATTTATAAGGGTAACTATTATTTATGAGGGGGCTATTATTTTTAAGGGAGCAGTATTATAAGGGAGCTATTATTAATAAAGGTGTAATATTATTTATAAGCAGGGACTATTATTTATAAGGAGGCGCTATAAAAACTGATGACTGGGTGCAAAAATCTAATAGGTGGTACAAAGGTGCTCATTTGAATTGTGTGTGGTAAAATAGGGCTTGTTATTACTTTTTTGTTGGCAGAAAGGAGGCGTTATTATAGGGGTTGTCACTGGAAGACGATGGTGTTGTTTGCATATCAGCATTTGGGGCCCCGCTTTTAATTTTTGCCCAGGGCCCCACTTTGTTTAAAACCGGCCCTGCCCAAAACATCACTGCTCTAGAGGAGATCTGCATGGAGGAATGGGCCAACATACCAGCAACAGTGTGTGCCAACCTTGTGAAGACTTACAGAAAACGTTTGACCTTCGTCATTGCCAACAAAGGATATATAACAAAGTATTGAGATGAACTTTTGTTATTGACCAAATACTTATTTTCCACCATAATTTGCAAATAAATTCTTTAAAAATCAGACAATGTGATTTTCTGGATTTGTTTTCTCATTTTGTCTCTCATAGTTGAGGTCTACCTATGATGCCAATTACAGGCCTCTCTCATCTTTTTAAGTGGGAGAACTTGCACAATTGGTGGCTGACTAAATACTTTTTTTTTTCTCCACTGTATGTATATATATATATATATATATATATATATATACAGTACAGACCAAAAGTTTGGACACACCTTCTCATTCCAAGAGTTTTCTGTATTTTCATGACTATAAAAATTGTAGATTCACACTGAAGGCATCAAAACTATGAATTAACACATGTGGAATTATATACTTAACAAAAAAGTGTGAAACAACTGAAAATATGTCTTATATTCTAGGTTCTTCAAAGAAGCCACCTTTTTCTTTGATTACTGCTTTGCACACTCTTGGCATTCTCTTGATGAGCTTCAAGAGGTAGTCACCTGAAATGGTCTTCCAACAGTCTTGAAGGAGTTCCCAGAGATGCTTAGCACTTGTTGGCCCTTTTGCCTTCACTCTGCGGTCCAGCTCACCCCAAATCATCTCGATTGGGTTCAGGTCTGGTGACTGTGGAGGCCAGGTCATCTGGCGTAGCACCCCATCACTCTCCTTCTTGGTCAAATAGCCCTTACACAGTCTGGAGGTGTGTTTGGGGTCATTGTCCTGTTGAAAAATAAATGATGGTCCAACTAAGCGCAAACCGGATGGAATAGCATGCCGCTGCAAGATGCTGTGGTAACCATGCTGGTTCAGTATTTCTTCAATTTTGAATAAATCCCCAACAGTGTCACCAGCAAAGCACCCCCAAACCATCACACCTCCTCCTCCATGCTTCACGGTGGGAACCAGGCATGTAGAGTCCATTCGTTCACCTTTTCTGTGTCGCACAAAGACACGGTGGTTGGAACCAGAGATCTCAAATTTGGACTTATTAGACCAAAGCACAGATTTCCACAGGTCTAATGTCCATTCCTTGTGTTCTTTAGCCCAAACAAGTCTCTTCTGCTTGTTGCCTGTCCTTAGCAGTAGTTTCCTAGCAGCTATTTTACCATGAAGGCCTGCTGCACACAGTCTCCTCTTAACAGTTGTTGTAGAGATGTGTCTGCTGCTAGAACTCTGTGTGGCATTGACCTGGTCTCTAATCTGAGCTGCTGTTAACCTGCCATTTCTGAGGCTGGTGACTCGGATGAACTTATCCTCCGCAGCAGAGGTGACTCTTGGTCTTCCTTTCCTGGGGCAGTCCTCATGTGAGTCAGTTTCTTTGTAGCGCTTGATGGTTTTGGCCACTGCACTTGGGGACACTTTCAAAGTTTTCCCAATTTTTCGGACTGGCTGACCTTCATTTCTTAAAGTAATGATGGCCACTCGTTTTTCTTTACTTAGCTGCTTTTTTCTTACCATAATACAAATTCTAACACTCCATTCAGTAGGACTATCAGCTGTGTATCCACCTGACTTCTGAACAACACAACTGATGGTCCCAACCCCATTTATAAGGCAAGAAATCCCACTTATTAAACCTGACAGGGAACACCTGTGAAGTGAAAGTCATTTCAGGTGACTACCTCTTGAAGCTCATCAAGAGAATGCCAAGAGTGTGCAAAGCAGTAATCAAAGCAAAAGGTGGCTACTTTGAAGAACCTAGAATATAAGACATATTTTCAGTTGTTTCAGACTTTTTTGTTAAGTATATAATTCCACATGTGTTAATTCATAGTTTTGATGCCTTCAGTGTGAATCTACAATTTTTCTAGTCATGAAAATACAGAAAACTCTTGGAATGAGAAGGTGTGTCCAAACTTTTGGTCTGTACTATATATATATATATATATATATATATATATCTAACAGAAATGCATGCTTGAAAGTTACAGAGGGAACAGAAGAATTTCCCAAATGAGGAACCTCCTCAAGGAGGAACCTTGGCGCTTGCCTATGCAGCAGGCTGAAAGAAAAAAAGGTTAAGGGACAAGACAGAGTCTGATTAATTTTAATTATGACACCTATTCTATCACATGTACAGTGCTGTGAAAAAGTAGTTTTGTTTTTGCACATTTGTCAAAACAGGTTATCAAGCAAACTTGAATATCAGACAAAGAAAACCTAATTAAATATAAAAAACTGTTTTTAAATGATTTTATTTATTAAGGGAAAAAAAAGTTATCCCAAACAACCTGGCACTATATGAAAAAAGAATGCCCTATCTTCATGAATTAACTGTGATTAACCATATTTTTTGGAAAGCTGACAATTTCACTAGCCACACCCAGGCCTTATTACTGCCTATAATAATCAACCTGATTATAGACCTGTAGAATCAAAAAATCACTTAAATAGAACTGACAGAATATGACATGTAGTAGGCTGAAAGATCTCAAAAATCAACATATTATGCCCCTATCTAAAGAAATTCAATAACAGATGAAAATCAAAGTCATTTCTATGAGTTTGGGACTCCAGTGAAACACCGTGAGAGCTATTATCCAGAAATAGAGAAAACATGAAACAGTGGTGAACCTTCCCAGGAGAGGCCAGCCTTCCAAAATTATTCCAAGAGTACATCGATGACTCATCCAGGAGGTCACAAAAGAACCCAAAACAACATCAAAAGCACTGCAGGCCTCACTTACCTCAGTTGAGGTCAGTGTTCATGATTCAATAATGAGAGACTGAGCAAAAATAGTATCCATGGGAGAGTTCCAAGGCTGATAACACATTGGATGGTCCCTTTCCTTCTTTCCAATTTGCCTCAGTCCATTTTAAATAAGCTTTGGCCCAGGTAAGACGACCGTGTTTATGGATTGTTGATAAATGGCTTCTTATTTGCATGACACTGTTTGCATTTGTGGATTGCATGGTGAACGGTGTTCATACACATGGAAGTATTTCTGAGCCCATGCAGTGATCTGCATTACCAGTTCATGCGTGTTTTTAATGCAGTGCTACCTGAGGTCCCGTAGATCATGAGCATCCAATATTGACTATCAGGCTTTTCCCGGGTGCACATGGATTACTCCGGATTCTCTTAATCTTTTGTTGATATTATGTACTGTAGATGGTGGGACGTTCAAAGCCTTTGCAATTTTACATTGACAAGTAGTTTTCTACATTTGATATACAACTTAGGCCCGGTTCACATCTGCGTTCGGGTTTACGTTCGAGGTGTCCGCTTGGGGACCCCCCAAACGGAAACCTATACACATCATAAAGCGGTTTACCTGGAAAACCTGCGGACCCCATAGACTATAATGGGGTCCGTGTGGTTTCTGCTTGGTTTCTGCACGAAGCAAGCGGAGAGGAAAGTGCTGCATGCACTACTTTCCTCTCCGCTTGCTTCATGCGGAAACCGACACAGTTTTTCACAGATTGGTGAAACTCTGAATATCTCTGCCTCTGAGATTCTCTGCCTCTTTTTATATATAGTCATGTGACTTAGTTGAAAATTGACCCTCCAGCTGTTTTTCATTAGTACCACTTACTTTTCCAGCCTTTTATTAGCTCTATATCAATTTTTTTTGTGTTGCTGCCATAAATTTCTAAATGAGCTACTTTTTAAAAAATTAAACGAAAAACTGTCTAACTTTCAACTTCTGATATGTGTTCTATGTTCTATTGTGAATACAATATATTTATGCTTTAGGTTGTTGCTATGTGCTATCTTAAAGCAAAAGCCATAGAAAAACATTGACCTCTCTAAGATGTGGCCCATGTACACATGTGGACAAAATTGTTGGTATCCCTCGATTAATGAAAGAAAAACCCACAATGGTCACAGAAATAACTTGAATATGACAAAAGTAATAATATATAAAAATTCTATGAAAATGAACAAATGAAAGTCAGACATTGCTTTTCAACCATGTTTCAACAGAATTTTTAAAAAAAGAAAACTCATGAAACAGGCCTGGACAGAAATGATGGTACCCTTAACTTAATATTTTGTTGCACAACCTTTTGAGGCAATCTCTGCTATCAAACGATTCCTGTAACTGTCAATGAGACTTCTGCACCTCTCAACAGGTATTTTGGCCCACTCCTCATGAGCAAACTGCTCCAGTTTTCTCGAGTTTGAAGGGTGCCTTTTCCAGACGGCATGTTTCAGCTCCTTCCAAAGATGCTCAATAGGATTTAGGTCAGGGCTCATAGAAGGCCACTTCAGAATAGTCCAATGTTTTCCTCTTAGCCATTTTTGGATGTTTTTAGCTGTGTGTTTTGGGTCATTATCTTGTTGCAAGACCCATGACCTGCGACTGAGACCAAGCTTTCTGACACTGGGCAGCACATTTCTCTCTAGAATCCCTTGATAGTCTTGAGATTTCATTGTACCCTGCACAGATGCAAGACACCCTGTGCCAGATGCAGCAAAGAAGCCCCAGAACATAACAGATCATCCTCCATGTTTCAGAGTAGGGACAGTGTTCTTTTCAAGATATGCTTCATTTTCCATCTGTGAACATAGAGCTGATGTGCCTTGCCAAAAATTTTAATTTTTGTCTCATCTGTCCATAGGACATTATCCCAGAAGCTTTGTGGCTTGTCAACATGTAGTTTGACAAAATCCAGTCCGTCAGATTCAAGTTATTTCTGTGACCATTGTGGGTTTTTCTTTCATTAAACGAGGGGTACCAACAATTTTGTCGATGTGTGTACCTCTTATGTCGCCTAATCTATATTTTGCAACCTACCCACCTTCCACTTTCCTACCTATCTCCAACCCCCTTCCCCCCCTCCACCCCTATGCCCCCTCCCGTTTCCTCACCCCCCTCCACTTCAAGTTTTATATAACTTGCAATTTCTTCAGATCTCCCCCTCTTCTTCATTGAGTCGCCTGACTGATAAATTCCACTATAAGACTTCCTTTTGTACCTACACAATTTTTCTATTCTATTATGTACTGAGATATGCCATAGGTATATGCTTTTTGTGTAGAAAATTGCGACAATGTTTGCCTTTTTTATGTGTTTTTTTCTTCTATGAATACTTAAAATCAATAAAAAGACTTTAAAAGAAAAACACTGAGAAAATCAAATTGAAGAAGGCTGCAAGTGTTTATCTAACTCATTAAGAGTCCTGATAAACTTGGCTACATCTATATACTGAGTAGTTGCTTTTATAATTACTGAGTCTGTGCATAAAAAAAATTTCTTTGTTCATCTAACATTGCTTGTCTCATCTGGAGTCTAAGACTGTCTCTTGACTTCTAGTTTGTGTGCCACAGTTTTGAAAATTTAGCTAATAAAGCATAAACCTGATCCCGCATCTCTGTATTTCTTCAGATGACACCTCTGACATCTGGTAAGTGCAGAAAATGTATTTTGCAATCTCCAAACTATCATTAGGGTCTTGACTTCAGAAGCTATGGGAAATAGTGTATTCCTTTGTACAGTATAATTACTGTTCAGATGATGTTTCAACACATGTGGGAGGGATGAAGAGACAGTGATGTCTGTTTTATTTTTATTACAAAATACAGTTCTTTAACCCTTTATTAACAGAATAAAAATCCTCCATAATATTTATACTTAATACTCGTTTTAGTAATAATAACGCAACATGAAAATTATCAATTGATTTATCACAGCACTGCAGCCCATTCCCCATGTCCTGGTATCCATGGCATGCGAGGATCCCCAGAGCTCTGGCACTAATCCCCTATCCTGTTAATAGGGAATAAATGTCCTTAAGGCTGGGGCCAAATGTAGCGTAAACTGCGCAATTTTGCCACGATGGAAGGCTCCATGTTGCGGAAACGCTGCTTTTTTGTTGCAGATTTTGCTGCTTTTTTTTGCTGCTTGACCATAATGACCATTGTTACTGTACATATGGAGGAAAAAGGGAGAAGTTTGCAAGCCTGAGAACACCATCCCAACTATGAAACATGGGGACAGCAGCATAATGTTTTGGGATTGTTTTGCTGCAGGAGGGACTGGTGCACTTCACAAAATAGATGACATCATGAGGAAAGAACATTATGTGGCAATACTGAAGCAACATCTCAAGATATTAGCCAGGAAGTTAAAGCTTGGGTGCAAATGGGTCTTCCAAATGGACAATGACCCGAAACATAGTACCAAACTGGTTACAAAGTGGCTTAAGGATAACAAAGTCAATGCTTTGGAGTGGGCATCACAAAGCCCTGATCTCTATCCTATTGAAAATTTATGGGCAAAGCTGAAAAAGTAGGTGTGAGCAAGGCGGCCTACAAACATGGCTCAGCTACACCAGTTCTGTCAGGAGGAATGGGCCCAAATTCCTACCAACTATTATGAGAACCTTGTGGAAGGATATCCAAAACGTTTGACCCAAGTCATACAGTTTAAGGGCAATGGTACCAAATACTAATGAAATGTATGTAAACTTTTGAGTCATAACTTTTAAGTCACAAAAATGCCTTAAAAAATTCTCTCTCTCATTATTCTGGAATTTGGCAAATATAAATAATTGACCTAAAATGGGAAAGATTTATTCTGATTTCATGTCTGGTGAGAAAAACATGCATATGTGTCTTTTTATATAGTGTATGTAAACTTCTGGTTTCAACTGTACCTACAGAAATGGTGGCCTTTTCCGTATAGGTATAATAGGGGCAGAAAGTCTGCAGAGGAAAATTCTGTGAAAAATGCTGCAGAAAAAATGTGATGCGTTTCCGCCACGGTCTTGTACGTAGTGTGTTTTTTGCTGCGACCAGCTACTTGGGGCTTTAGCCTTAGGCCGGGGCCACAAGTTGTGAAAATGCTGCGTTTTCCATATCGGCATAATTGACATGTTTAATGAAGTTAATATTGCTACCTGTCGAGGTTTTAACTATTCTGAATGAGCTTTCATTGCCTTAGCTCTAAATTGTCCACTTACTTTATGTTCAGCACCATAATACATTCACTCGCCACCTCCTCATTCTCTGCTAGCAAGCCCACCAGAGGCTTTGTTATTGATTTCTTCCTGATTCTTTGCCTATTCTGATTTGCTACTACAAATGAACAGATTTTGAGAAATTTTCATCTTTAAATATAATAGAAATAAGTTAAACGAAAGACAAATATACAAATGTTCTTAAATATCTGTTTTAGAATGTTTTCATCAAAGCTTCCAGGAGCTAGTTGGATGCATTTGTTCACAATTAGGCTCACTGTGTTAGATACATAAAAAAAAAAAATATATATATATATATAATCCAGAACTTGTCATCAGCTTTCTTCATTTATTTCCTTGAAATGACAGATTTATAAGAGGTAGACCAGCCTCTCCAATGTCTGCATAACACAGTAGCTATGGAAACAGGTGTTAAAGTGCCATGAATTTCAAGTTACAGCAATACACTGTACATCACGTCCTCTTCTGACACGTTATTTTATATGCTGACCAATGCTGTAGCATTAATGTGACTGATTTGTACAGTCTTATAATGTAACTTGTCTCAGTGAAAAGGTGCATTTTTCATGGCGTGCCTACTTTTTGTGAGGATTATATGACTTATAATGTATATTATCATTTAAATTACCAAAGCAATTATGCAAAATTTTGAAAGGCTTTACAGGATATATTTTTGGTTGAGCATTACTAGTCACAATAAAGGACATTTTCAAATTATGTGTTTGCCCTATTGCTTTATAATTATTGATCCATGCCTGTATTAGCTATAGGTTACTTACTGTGCATTGTTGCTGTCTTTTTATCATTTGTGGCCCTTATCATTTTACTACTAAGCTCTAATAGGCTTTACTCTGTTTCTAAAGACTTTTAGGCTAAGGCCCCACGTTGCGGAAATGCAGTTTTTTTGTTGCAGATTTGCTGCTGTTTTTTGTAGCCACTCTGGGCTTTAAGTGCAGAAAAATCTGACACAAAAAAAGCAGCATTTCAACAATTTGGGTCCTCAGCCTAAGGCTAAAGTCCTACGTAGTGAGCCGCAGACAAAAAGCAATGTGAAAGCCCACGGTGGAAAGCATCGCAGTTTTTTCCGCAGTGCTTTTCACAGAAAGTCCGCAGAGTTTTCCTATGCAAACTTTCTGCTTCTATTATACCTATACGGAAAACGCCAGCGTTTCTGTAGGTATTATTGACATGCTTTGATTTACAAAAACGTAACAGTTTTTGAAATCACAGCATTTCCACTGCAGATTTTTTTCTGCAATGTGTGGATGGGATTAGCCAGAATCCCATCTACTTTGCAGGCAATGTAAAATGCAGCATTTTCACAATGTGGGGCCCTGGCATAAAGATCTTTTCTAGGCTAAAAAATTGATTGACATTTTCTAAGGATAGGTCATCATTATTAGATCAGTGGGATTCCTGCACTCACCATCACCATTGATCATCTGTTCTCAGTAACTAATGAACAGAGAATGGAGCAGAAAGCAGACAACTTTGTTCTCTGTGTATTGGTCAAACCAAGTTCCTGCAGTTCAGCTCTCATCCACTAGAATGGGATCTAAGCTGCAGTAACTCAGTTTGGTTCTATTACACTGAGAACAGAGGTGTCTGCTTCCTGCTCCTGCTGATCCAATTAGCAGCTGAGGAGGGATGTTTAAAAATTGTTCCTGCTCATCCAGATGCCTGCTATTTGGTTGTACTTAGTGAGGTTTCCATTTCCTCGATTGTGCTGGACTGCTACATATTGACTTTTGATCTTTTGACTTATTACTGGAAATCCGTTTTTCTTCACATTTTGGCACTGATCTTACCTCTTGGACTAACCTTTGGCTGGAACACGTTTTCTCTCCTGATTCAACCACCTGGTTTTGCCTGCCTTGTAAGTTTACTCTGGGTTCTGGTTTGACTTCAGATTGCGGAACGTTTATTTCTTACTCTAGATTCTGTGGTGATAACTTGGGCCCCTTATGTACTTGGGATCTATCTCTCACCACTGTGCATGATTTAAACAGGTGGTTCTATTGTTCTGTGTTGTCAGCCAGTTACTGCAATTTCTGAAATTTGCTCCAGAGGCACTACTATAACAGGTGCTGTGTGTCAGACCCCCAGCAATCTGACAATGCTGACCTATCCTTAGGATAGGTCATAAATATTTTCAGCCTCGAAAACCCCATTAATAAAACTTGCAAAACTGTGTTCAGTTACACCAATGTGTAGCATTTTATCTCAATTAATAACTTCTCTTATATAGACATACCAACTAATAGGAAAGATTTTCCACCTTTGGGTAAACTCATTAGGATGAATTCTACTAGAATAAGTGGATCCCAAGCTTATGTACTAAAAATCATGCCATTCTAACATTATCTGAATACCAGAAAAGCATTGCAATTTGCTTTCCTACACTATCTAATCTTCATTTGTAAAAGTCATTGATTTATTCCTACAAACATTGTCACTCTGCTGTTCATTGGAGAGGTTTTTTTTTTTTGTTCTGATAAATGGTTCAAATCCCTTGTACCAGAGGCATAGTTAGGGGTTCAGCACAGGGGGGGCGAACACGTCCAAGTGGGCCCCCAACTCAGGTATACCAACACTATCACTATACGGTGACCGTATAGTGGTAGATAGTGGTTCTACACAGGGCTGTGAAGACCAGTTATGTAAATATAGTACAGGAACAATGTTGAGACTTACAGGTGACATCTCTGACGGTTTACATTTATCGTCTCTTCCATCTGAACCGCCATGACCACTTCTTCCAGCTGTGACTGTAAAGCTTGTAACACAGACATCTTTGGCTCCTCACTTTTCAAGGCACCCGACCCACATTGTCCTCAACTACATAAAATCTCCATCCTGCTGCTACCCCAATTATAAAATATATGATATAAAATCCCCTGGAAATGAATAATAAGCCCATGTGCCTTTTTAATTTAATAATGCTCCTATGTGCCCCATTTATTTAATAGTGCCCCTCAATGAATAATTCCACCTCTTACATAAATGCCCCTTTGTATTAATAATGCCTATTAATAACCCCTTTGTATTAAAGACGACCTTTCACGTCCTCATGCATATGCGGTTTTATATACCACTAGAAAGCTGACAGTGTGCTGAATTCAGCGCACTGTCAGCTTTCCCGTTATGTGCCCCGGTGGAGGAGATATCGGTGCCGAAACTAATCTCTCCCCACCATTAGAAGGGTGTTCCTGACAGTCTAGCGTCATCGCTGGGCTGTGAGGAACGCCCCTCCCCCAAAGACTATCAGTTTTCTAGCGGTATATAAAATCACAGGTTCATAAGGACATGAAAGGTCCTCTTTAAAGGGGTTGTCCAGGAAGTGGACAAATCACAGTGGAGGTGGGGTAGGTGATAAAAAATCATACTCGGGCTGGGTCCACACCAGCGCTTGAACTCCGTCGGGTGATTCTGTCCCCCATTCTTTTTGAAAAATGTGGAAAGAAAAGTCCTGCAAGCATATGTCTATGGGGTCCACGGGTAACCGCTTTTCAAGCGGATTGGGTTTCCATTTTTCGGATCCCCAAGTGGACCCGAAAAACAGAAACTGACCGCTTGTGTGAACCCAGCCTTACCTGTCCCCAGTGCTCTGGTGTCTGCCGCCACTGTCTGTTCAGACACGTGCCATACGTGACTGCTGAGGCACTCAGTGGAAAGCACCCAGTCATGTATATGAGTGACATCACTGAGTCCTTTCCAGCCACCGCTGAGGCCAATCACATGCAGTGCAGGACTTGTGGCAGGGAAGCGGAGTGCGTGTGCCTGAAAAGACAGCAGCAGAGGGCTGAGGACATCGGTAGCCTGGGGACATGTGAGTATTTTTTTTATGTTTCACCTTCCCCGTCTCCTCTCCAATTTGCCCAATACAGTAAACTTTATTATTCCCTAGAAAACCCCTTTAATACTGCCCCAATGCCCCCTAATTTTATCTTCCCTTACATTCATATAGCCCCCACTGACCTTTCACTATAATTTATATCCTCTTTTATTAAAGCCCCCTAATACCCCTTATATTAGTTATGGCCTCGTATCTAAATTCCCAATGCTCCCAATTGACCTCTTATATGTATTATCCCCATCCCCCCCACCCTCAATTAAAATGCCCAAAGTGAGTTAAAAAAAAAAGTTAATGCTACTCACCTACCTCCGATCTCCCAAGGAGGAGCCTCCGCCGCCGGCACTGCCGCTGCTTACTGAAGCTGCAGGACTTCTGCAACCTGGCGCAGACGGCTCAGGACAGTGACGTCATTGCACAGATGTCTCTGCCAGGATGCAGACGTCTTAGAGCAGCTCGTAGGCCACAGGCCTGAAGTGGCTTGTGGCTTACGAGCTACGTACGAGTAGAGAAGGAAGCCAGAGGCTGTATCAACTGCAGACGCTGATGCAGTTGATGTGTGAGGGTAACCTGTGTTGTGGCCCGAGGTGGGCCCCCCGCTAGCTACGCCTCTGCCTTGTACTCACTCGTGTTCCACTTTCTATAAGAAAAAAAACATAATATGGAAATGACACTAAATATGCTGTAAGACTTGCTCTATGTTGTAGTATCCGTTACCTCTAACTCCTGCTTTCTTTAAACTACTATTTTGTGTATTTTATGGCACCTCCTGATATAGAAAACAATGAGACTTGTTTTATACTACCTTCTCCTCCTTGGCACCATGGTTCCTATGCTCCCGTACTTAAATTGGACAAAACTGAAGTACACAAAATAGCTGCAATACCACTGAGGCAGGTGGATCAGCGTTCCTGCCTGATTACTTTCAGATGTAAACTGGTGACCACTGTGGAAGTTAGCATATTGTTACCCTTAGCTCCCTAGCTATCAGATCTTGGGAATGTTTTCATCGCCATCTGTTGGAGTTTGTATCTTTAAGTAGTCCCAATAGGTAATACGTCCCCTCAAGATTGGCCTAACCAGCCATGAAACGTAGGGACAGATTGGTCTCAGGGACAGCTCTGTGGTAGCGCCCTTGTAAGGGTGAGAGTCTTTTTGTGGAGGTCAGGGCATAGACCTGGAGGGTGAGCAAGGGAATATCCTACTTGGACCTGCTGCCTCATGTACTTGACCTCCTGTGGAGAACCAGCAGATTTTACCAATTACTATCTTTATATGATATATGCTTATTCAATTGGCTATTGCAATTGCTGTATTTCTCCAGAAATTTTCCTGCATATATGCAACACTGTGAATCGTGATTGTGGAATGGTATTTCACTGGTATAGGAAACATCCCAAATAACAGCATTTTAAATTGATTTATTAAAAGTTATATTTTATATTATCTATATGTTGACATCTTTCCTGGTTATATACTTATTGGTTTGGTGTTCATACGGCTGTGTTAAGTGACATCGGTATATTGCTATTGTTCAGTTTCCATATAGGAAAGCAGAAAGTCCGCAGAGGAAACCTCTGTGGACTTTCTGAGAAAAGCACATTGGGAAAAACCGTGATGTGTTGCCACCACGGTTTTTCCCGCAGCACTTTTTTTTTGCTGCGGCCCGCTACTTGGGACCTTAGCCTAAGACTAAACCCCACATAGTGAAACGCAGCTAAAAACGCTGTGGAAATAAAAACTGCAATGTTTTTCATTGAGTTGAGTTTTTGCTGCTTTTTTACTTCCCCCTATTAAATCTATAGGGAAAACTCTTGTGATTGCTGCATGCTGCATTTTTCAAAAACGTACATGCTTTTGAAAAAGCATCTTTTCCACAGCTGTTTGTTTCAAAATACGTGGATGAGATTAACCAAAATCTCAATCACTTTGCTGATAGCATATTATATCTTTTCCTACTCCAGATGGCCTATTACTACCTCCTCTTCAAGCTTTGTGCAAATGGAGCCAGGTACCAATATCCCACTTAAGAAGGTCACAAGACTGAAGCCTCTGGGAACTACTGGATAGCATGACTTACTACATATCACTTGTATGTGCCGCTATACACACTATGTCGCCTGGATGTGACTGTTTATATCAATAAATTCTCATTTGCTGAATCACTTTTGGTAGAGTGCCTCTAATATATAATTTGGTATATAATAGGTATAGCATGTGGCATGTCAAAGTTTGTGGCTATTGGATCCACTATTCTGCTGTTATATGCACTTGCCACTACTTAGTTGTACAATATACTGTAATGTATGTTAGTATTATTTTGTCACCATATGATGCCATTTGGTGGCATTACATGCAAGTAAGTGAACTTCACAGATTGAGGAGCATATTTTTATTCTATTGATTTGATCAAACAACTTTTTTTTCTACATACCTGAGTCATCCATACTGTTATTGTAGCAATGACGTACTGAATGCAGAGTGGAGGAGGGTCTGTTGTATCTAGCTGCATGTTGTTTTCAATCAATCAATCAATCAATCAATCAATCAATTAATTAAATAAATAATTAATGAATTAATAATATCTGTGTTTGACAAGGATACAATCTTGGATATGTACTTTTTTACTATATGCATTGTTTAAATATATTGTAATATTTTCACTCACTAATGCAAGTATAACTATATCATACAAATTACATTAAAATTATCATTGAATCATATTAAGGACTTTAGTGTCAGACATTTACATATAAACATTTAAAAAACATACTCAAATTTATTAAATGCCCATAACTTTTTCTGCAACTGCATAAATTAATTTCACCAATTTTACTTACTGCATATACTCATATTACCAGCTTAGTATATACTATATATATATATATATATATATATCCTGACCATTCTACCATTCTAGAGAGATAGTGATCACACTGTGTCTTTTCCTTTTCCCTTACTGTAGAATAACTTGCCACAATATTTACCATTTAACCCCTTCCCGCCGGAGGAATTTTTCGATTTTCATTTTGACTCGCCCCCTTCCAAACCCCATAACTTTTTTATTTTTCCATTCTCAGGGCCATATGAGGGCTTAATGATTGTGGGACAAATTTTTCTTCATGTTGCTACCATTTACTATTCTGTACAATGTACTGGGAAGTTGTAAAATAATTCAGAATGGGGTGGATTTGAAGAAAAAGTTAATTTGTGCGTCTTTCTTATGGCTTCGTTTTTACAGCGTTCACTCTGCAGCCAAAATGACATGTCACCTGTATTCTATGTTTCTGTACAATTCCAGGGGTACCTAATTTATATGGTTTTATTTACATTTTAACCCCTTAACAAAAATCTAAAACTATGCAAAAAAATTTTTTTTTCTTCAAGTTGCCATATTCTGACACCCGTAACTTTATTATATAGGTGCATATCTAAGTGCATCTCAATAAATGAAAATATTTTTGAAACGTTCATTCATTTCAGTAATTCAGTAATACAATTCATAATCTGCGTCTTCCATGATTGTGTGTCCTACTGAACCAGACTTTAGGGACCATTTAAAGGCTTAGGAAACCTTGGCAGGTGACACACTTTACAATTTACAATACTGAACTTTTTTACAATATTCTAATTTTCTTAGATTTTGGTTTTCATTACCTGTAATCCATAATCAATCATTTACAGAAATAAAACCCTTGAAATAGAACACTCTGTGTGTAAAGAATCTAGAAAATATAGGAGGTCACTTTTTTAATTTAATTACTGAAATAAATAAATGTTTCAAAGATATTCTAATTTATTGAGATGCACCTGTACTTCCTTGTACGGTGATGCATAGTGTGTCTTTTCTTGAGGGGCCAGATTTACTTTTTAGTTATATCATTTTGGGGAATTGCTATCGCTTTGATCACTTTTTATTCAAAAATGAAACAGTGAAAAAACAGCGTTTTGGCACATTTGTTTTTTTTTTCCCGCTACAGCGTTTACCATACAGGAAAAATATTTTTATAGATTTGTATACCGGGTGTTTTCAGACACAGGGATACCTAATGTGTACTTGTTTCACAGTATTTAAGTACTTTTATATGTGTTCTAGGGAAAGGGGGGGTGATTTGAATTTTTAATATTTTTAATTTTTTTTTTTTTTTTTGCATTTATTAGACCCCCTAGGGGTCTTGAACCCCAGGGTATCTGATCACTTATACAATGCATTACAATGCTAAAGCATTGGAAAATATCGCTATTTCTATTGCAGGTTGCCTAGAGCAGCCCTCAATAGAAAGCAATCACAGACAGGCCTGGGAGCCTTCAAAAGGCTCCCGGCTGTCATGCCAACTGGACGCCAGCCCCGGAGCTTGTTCCAGGTGCCAGCAATCCCTGGCAAAATGGCACCTGGGTCAGACAGTGATATTTTGCAAAGTACTTTTATATGAAATATAATTATTGTTGTAGGAATATGCCTTTAAATTAAAGAGCAACTGCATTTGTATCACTGGTGTGGTACAATATAAACATTACAGCCATCCTACCTATTGCCCTAATACAGTTGTCTCCTTTTATGGTGTATACAGTGTTAATGTCCTTCAGTTGCTGTTTTTTTAAGGATGGAAAGGCAGTTGCTAAGCATTTCTAAATGACAGCCCCAGGGTTCATTAAAAATATGGCAAACATTTGCAAAGCTCATTAAGTGCAGTTTTTTTTCCTGTATGTGTATCAGATTCCTCCTCTGCATGTTATGCGTGACCAAACATCTATTAGCCTTAATCCCATTGATGAGTTTCATACATCCAAACCGGCAATTAGAGAAAACAAAAGAGATATTTATTGAGATAATCACATAAGGACATTCATATTGGTCTTGGTTCCTGCAAGATGACAGATTAATTTCCTCTTGTTAATCTATATTTGGTAATGAGTGCTTGCTTTGTTCAGGTATATGTTGACATTTTAATTTTTTTTTCTATGTATTGGAATTTAGGTTTATTACATAATATATCTTTTATAATAAATGTAACAAAGAAATAAAAGCTAATACATAGTAGCGGCTGATATGGGGCCCCTCGACCCGGTCAGCCCTTGTTTTTTATGCTTTAAAGGCTGTTACCTGCTGGATTACTCCACTATTTACTTACCGATCCACAATCCTGTGGGGTTTGGTAAGTAAATAAGTAAATGAAAAACGTGGTTTTCAGGAGCGAGGGTCACTAAGCAGAATAGAGTACTTAAGAGTATTTGTTGGAGGAACCTTGTGATATTTGTCTCGCAATGTTTGTCCGGCCGTTTGGTTGGGACCGAATACGTCCGAAATGGAATTGCTATTATTATTCTCTGGGGTCTCTTCAGGGATAGCATACTTGAAGCCTGTAGGCCATCCTATGAATGGATACCTAGAAAGAGTGCACTAAAGGGCAGGTCCACCAAGTGTGTAGAGTGTCACTGTTGCCGTTGCATCCTCTAAAACATGTGGGCAAGATCTCTGGGTATATGCAGTGCAGTTTATTTGTGACTAAATAAGTTCTGTGCAATATTCTCAGGGATGTTACAGGAGGGTGAGCTGCCATCTCCTTTAACTGATAAATGTACAGCAATGCTGCCACTGGGTCAGTGTCATGGAGGTTGACAAATCCACCTCCCAGGACATCAAAAAATCTAGTTTAATGGTGGCTGGTGGGGCGGGGTTTACTTCATTATAGATGAATGAGAGCGAATGGAGGCGGCGTGTTGGTATTAATGAAACATTCCTTGGTAGTGACTTGCTTATTAACAAGAAAGTCTCCAAGAAGCCTAAGCCTAGCATTCCTCCACCAGGTAAAGTCTTCTGGGGAGAGGCCTTGGGGGGGGAACAAGAGGTTACAGAAAATAGGAAGTAAGGGTGAAATGTGGCTTTGTCGTTTAAATTGAAATTTAGTCTTTTTCCACAGGTGTAACATATAACCAGTAATCTTAGCATTGCAAGGGAGTGTGTATGAGAATGATTGAAGGGAACAGAGTAGGGCTGAAGTGAGACTGGCGCTACTAGGCATGACTCCACAGCGACTCACTGTGGGCAGTCCGCAGAATTGTAAATGGAGCATACTTCTAGCCGCATTATAGTACGTAGACAGGCTCTCGATTTAGCAGCTAGCATCTTCTCAAGTTTATTAGCATATTTGTAGAACAGCTTTTTCCATTCTGTGAGTAAGAACTATGTCTAGTTGTAACTTAGCATCTCTAATACTTTTCATCAGATAGCAGGAAAGATGTTGTTGATTGGTTAATTCCATTTTAAGGAGTTTGAATTCTAAGTCAGCCAGTATTTTCGTTTGCTTCAGGGTACAGATGAGAAACTCCTTTCCATTGAGAGAACATGCGATGTAGAAAGGAAAACCCCAGTGGTAACCGATCTAAACCTATTGCAATGCTAATGTGAATGGCCGCATGGCTTTGTGTCTATCCAAGGTGGCCGATGCAAGGTCTGCAAAAAGCTGAACAGTGGATGGCATGCCAGACAGGGGCTGAATATTCTGTGCTGCAGACATGAGTTGGTTGCGTAGTTCTGGACAGTGTAGTTTGAGGATGATATCTCTGAGCACATTAGGATTTTTAGGGCAACCGAGAGCTCTATGCATACATACGATCCATACAAAGGGTGGCAGGGTCTGTGAGATCAGGCCCAAAAACAGTTGGAAAATGATGTCTTTTAATGAAGTAATAGACTCAGGAATGCCTCTTATACATATATTTGCTCTCCTGGATCTGTTTTCTAAGTCCTCTAATTTGAGCTCCAAGGCCTTGAGGTTCTGATCGTAACTGTCTAGACGGATTTTGTCTTCTTCGAGTCCATCAGCAACTTTGTCCATCCTGTCCTCCACCTCCAACACTATGGAACCAAGCTCATGGATCTGTTTAGTGAAATCAGTAACAGAGAGTTCGGAGAACAGGTGCTTAAAAAATTTTCATAAAAAGGACTGTTGGGTCCATGTCAGCTGTCCCGTTGTTGTTGCAGAAGTAGGTAGTGAAGTCATGCTGCGATGTGGGGAACCACTCTATACTGTACCAGAGGGACACAGAGACTGGAATAATTCTGGGAGAGTATGCCAGAGTGTAGAGTCCTCTCTAGGTTTTTGGTGATTGGGCTTCTGAGAGTGTGTAGACATTATTTAGCACAAACAGGGGGAGGGTAGAAGGCAAAATCCTTACTGATATGAGTCAAAGAGCCATGATGGTCAGCTGGATCTACTGTATATTCAGGCATCTGTCATAGGAGCATGGTGCATCACAGGGCATACATGGGCTACAACCTAGACTGTAATTTATTGCAGTTTTAACAGATGATGTTGGGGAAGAAGGCGGTGAGATTCACTGCAAATTCCAGGAAAGGGGCAATCCAGGGCACAAGCAGATGAGGACTTACTTATAATGTGAGAAGTTTATATAGGAACTGATCAATAGTGGCATCAGGGGGCGGGGTTCACAAGACTTAGGAGTGAGAAGCTCCGGCCTTAGCTAACTACACAGGCCTCTGCAAATGATATGCTCTGGGCTATGCCAGCAGAGCAGTCTCCAGCATTCCCGTACATGAATAGGAGGCCTCTGGCCAGAGGCGTAGCTAGGGGTTGAGCACGGGGTGGGTGAACATGTTCAAGTGGGCCCCCAACTTAGGTATACCAATATTATCACTATACGGTGATCATATAGTGGTAGATATCGGCTGTACACATGGTGAATACAGTGCAGTATCATTTAGTGACTTACCGGTGATGTCTCTGCCTAATTGTTCATATTCCCCATATCTTTCATCTGGACCACCATAACCATTTCTTCCAGTCTCTCGAAAGTTGGCAGAACATACATCTTTGGCTCCTTACTTTTTCAGGCACCCGACCCACATTGTCTTCACCTGCACACCCATCCTGCTGCTACCCCCAATTATAAAATATATAATATAACCCCCCCATAATGAATAATACCCCCAAGTGCATCTTTAAATTAACTTCCCTGTGTACTACCTTTAAATATTGCCCCTTATTATTAATGCCACAGCTGTTTCCTAATTAAAAGGTAAAAAAAAATTAGTGGGGTTCCAATACCCGGGACCAACAGGATCAGCTGTTTGAATGGACCGTGGTACCTGTGTAAGTGCTGTGACCCATTCTCTGTTTATATAATATCATACATTTCATAGCGGCCATGTAATGTAATTACAGCCTCGTCCTATACACATCTATATGACAAGACTGTAACTACAGTCATGGCCAAAAGTTTTGAGAATGATACAAATATTAATTTTTACAAAGTCTACTGCTTCAGTTTTTCTAATGGCAATTTGCATATACTCCAGAATGTTATAAAGAGTGATCAGCTTAACAGCAATTACTTGCAAAGTCAATATTTGCCTAGAAAATGAACTTTATCCCCCAAAACACATTTCAACATCATTGCAGCCCTGCCTTAAAAGGACCACCTAACATCGTTTCAGTGATTGCTCCATTAACACAGGTGTGGGTGTTGATGAGGACAGGGCTGGAGATCAATCTGTCATGATTAAGTAAGAATGACACCACTGGACACTTTAAAAGGAGGCTGGTGCTTGCCATCATTGTTTCTCTTCTGTTAACCATGGTTATCTCTAAAGAAACACGTGCAGTCATCATTGCACTGCACAAAAATGGCCTAACTGGGAAGAGTATTGCAGCTAGAAAGATTGCACCTCAGTCAACAATCTATCGCATCATCAAGAACTTCAAGGAGAGAGGTTCCATTGGTGCCAAAAAGGCTCCAGGGCGCCCAAGAAAGACCAGCAAGCGGCAGGACCGTCTCTTAAAAGTGTTTCAGCTGCGGGATTGGGCTACCAGCAGTGCAGAGCTTGCTGAGGAATGGCAGCAGGCAGGTGTGAGTGCATCTGCACGCACTGTGAGGCGGAGACTCTTGGAGCAAGGCCTGGTCTCAAGGAGGGCAGCAAAGAAGCCACTTCTCTCCAGAAAAAACATCAGGGACAGACTGATATTCTGCAAAAGGTACAGGGAGTGGACTGCTGAGGACTGGGGTAAAGTCATTTTCTCTGATGAATCCCCTTTTCGATTGTTTGGAACATCTGGAAAACAGCTTATTCGGAGAAGAAGAGGTGAGCGCTACCACCAGTCTTGTCTCATGCCAACTGTAAAGCATCCTGAAACCATTCATGTGTGGGGTTGCTTCTCAGCCAAGGGAATCGGCTCTCTCACAGTCTTGCCTAAAAACACAGCCATGAATAAAGAATGGTACCAGAATGTCCTCCAAGAGCAACTTCTCCCAACCGTCCAAGAGCAGTTTGGCGCTCAACAATGCCTTTTCCAGCATGATGGAGCACCTTGCCATAAAGCAAAGGTGATAACTAAATGGCTCAGGGAACAAAACATAGAGATTTTGGGTCCATGGCCTGGAAACTCCCCAGATCTTAATCCCATTGAGAACTTGTGGTCAATCATCAAGAGACGGGTGGACAAACAAAAACCAACAAATTCAGACAAAATTAAAGCATTGATTCTGCAAGAATGGACTGCTATCAGTCAGGATTTGGTCCAGAAGTTGATTGAGAGCATGCCAGGGAGAATTGCAGAGGTCCTGAAGAAGAAGGGTCAACACTGCAAATATTGACTTGCTGCATTAACTCATTCTAACTGTCAATATAAGCTTCTGTTACTCATAATATGAATGCAATTATATTTCTGTATGTGATAAAAACATCTGACAAACACACATAAAAACCAGAGGGCAGCAGATCATGTGAAAATATAATATTTGTGTCATTCTCAAAACTTTTGGCCATGACTGTACATCACACGATCACTATAAACAGACAGCATGTGATATAAACAGATGCCATGGCCCCTTCATACAGCTGATCAGAGGGGGGGGCACTGATCTCTTATTGATGATTTATTCTGAGGATAGATCATCAATAAAAATGAGCTGGAAAATTCCTTAAGGCTGCGGCCGCACATGGCATAAATGCCGTGGTGTTGCCACGGTGTAAATGCCGCAGAAAAAATGAAGCCTTTTACAGTTCCTGCAAAGTGGATGGGATGCTGGCGGTTTCCCTATAGGTATAATGGAAGCAGAAAGGAAACCTCTGCGGACTTTCTGTGAAAAGCACTGCGGGGGAAAAAACGTGATTCGTTACCATCGCGGTTTTCCTTGCAGCGCTTTTTTGCTGCGGCCCGCTACGTGGGGCCTTAATCTTAATAAAGCCCAAGTGCCACCTTAATTAAATTAATTGCCCCTTCATATTATGCCCTTGATTATCCCTAACATAAATACTGCACCTCTAATGACCCCTTTTATAAATGATACCCCCTAATGACCCCTTATATAACCTCCCCCCCTTGTATTCATAATGCCCCCTAATAGCCCTTATATAAATGACCCCCCCTTACGTTCACAATGCCCCCTTATATAGATGACCCCCTCATCGTCATAATGCCCCCTAATGAATCCTCCCTTATAATTCTTCCTAATAATTCTCCCCTTATACTATTAAAACACCCAGAACTGCGCTAAAAAAAAAAAAAATACTATACTCACCTACTTGCGATCCTTTGGTGAATGGAGCTGCCGCCGCCTCCTCTTCTTGGCCCTACACTCTATGTGCAGGGTCCACGCATAGGATGCCTGCGTCTCGGCATAGGCGCGATGTTATGACGTCCTGTGCCATGCGTCTTGTAAACCGCAGGCCTGAAGTGGCTTGCGGTTTACCAGGACAGTTAGTTGCAGGATGGGTTTTAACTAGATCGGTGTCTGCAGACATCGATCTAGTTAAAAGTAAAAGATGTATTAATGACGGTCTCCGGGATGGGCCCCCAAAGAATCAGTGGGCCCGGGGCAGCCGCCCCCTCTGCGCCCCCCCCTGCCCCCCGCTAGCTACGCCTCTGCCTCTGGTTGTATATTCGCCTCTGATGTTAGATCCAGCAGAAAAGCCACCATTGGGTCTGGGCTGCCTGTAATGTAACAGCGACAAGTGGCAAGGCAATATCATGGCATCTGGAGTTACAGGGTGCTATGATTCTGGATATCCCTTAAAGGTTGGACTAGGACTTGGGGTGAGTCCTGGGGTCTCATGGAGAAAGGTAGTGAACAGTGGCTGCCTAGGCTAATAATGAGGAGACCCAGGGAAACACTCAGTCTCGGATCCCGGCAAGCCACGCCCCCCACCTTGATAAGCTTCCCTTTAGTTTCAAAGGTATTTATTAAATGATATCAAAAGTACAGCAAAGAGGTAACTAAAAGGACAACATTAAGTACAATTCAAAAAGTTAAATATGCTTAGTATAATACAATAATAAGATGACAAATCCAAAGCGATAACTCCTAGAAAAGAAGAAGGATAAGAAGACAAATAACCAATACAAACACAATAGGGAGGAAAATGGACTAGGTAGAGCTGTGGTGTATAGGTCAAAGGGAAAAGGGGGAAGGGGACCCTGTCTAAGGAAAAATACATAAGGGGAACCTGCCAACTGCCTTTGCTGATGAGCATGCAGCAGTCTGTCCAAGGAGCCTGAACCTGGCGTGTCTCCACCAAGTGAACACCTCGGGGGATAGGCCAGGAGGAAAGAGAGGATTATATAATAGAGGGAGTACCTGTAATATCAGGGTGGGGGCAGATGGCAATTGCTAGTGGTTCTATAGCCAGGGCAAATAGAGCTGGAGATATGGGGCAACCTTGCTGGGTACCACAACAGATATTAATAGGTGACGGGAGTTGGTCCTGAGCTTCACATAGGCAATGAGATCACAATAAAGTGCTCGGCGAGCCCTCTGGAACTGACCAGTTATGCCCATGAACCTCAGGTCATGGGCAAGGTAGCTCGTTGATAGACTATCAAAGGCTTTCTCAATATCTAAAGCTAATAAAGAAATTGTTTCACGGTGAGAATTAGCCCAATGAATAATGTTACAGAGTTTTCTAACATTATCTGAGGCCTGTCTACCTGGATTAAACCCCACTTTTTCAGACTGCATGAGGGAAGGGAGTAGGTTATTCAACTGGGTGGCTAGGATAGAGGAGAACAGTTTGATATCTATGTTTAAGAGTAATGTGTCTGTAGAATCTTTACTTGGTTTGGCAATAACTGTTATGGATGGGCTGAGCATGTCCTGGGGGAATTTGGCTCCCTGCAGAATGTGGTGGAACATTTGAAGAAGATGTGGTGAAAGGATTTTATAGTGTAGAGAGGAAGAGCCATCTTGTCTGGGAGATTTCCTGTTTTTAAAAGTATCAATAGCAGAATCTAATTCTTCTTTAGTTATGGGTACATTTAAGGAAGCAGTTTGGGAAGTTGTGACAGTAGGGAGATGGAAGAATCTGAGGCAATCTCCAGGGGGGGCTGCATAGGTGGGGGCAGAATATAAGTTCTGATTGAACCGGCGGAACTGAGTATAGATAGAGTTATGGCTGGAGGTAACTGTACCGCCTGACTCCTGTATGTGATTATTATTATTTATTTATAGAGCACCATTAATTCCATGATGCAGTACATTTGAGGGTTTACATGCAGTGCACTAAATATACAAAACAAATACAATACTAACAGTGACCAACTGATACAGTGGGATGGAGGGTCCTGCCCGCAAGAGCTTACGATCTATGAGGGAAGAGGGATAGAGACAGTAGGTGAGGGTAGAGGCTGTTCAGATGGTGGCATAGTGGCAGTAGTGTTATTGAAGGTTGTAGGTCTTCCTGAATAGGTGAGTTTTCAGGGTCTTCTTGAAGCTTGTGATTGTGGACAGTCTTATATGTCGTGGTAGTGAGTTCCAAAGTATGGGGGATGCACGGGAGAAGTCTTGGAGATGGTTGTGTGAAGAGCGGATAAGAGCAGAGTGGAGTAGGAAGTCTTGGGAGGATCATGTGGGCAGGAAGTGGGAGATTAGGTCAGAGATGTATGGTGGGGACAGGTTGTGGATGGCTTTCTATGTCAGCGTTAACATTTTGAACTCTATTCGTTGGGCAACAGGTAGCCAGTGAAGGGATTGGCAGAGGGGAGCAGCCGATGAAGAACGGGGGGAGAGGTGTATTAAGCGAGCAGCACAGTTTAAGGTGGACTGGAGGGGGGGCGAGAGCATTTGCTGGGAGGCCATGGAGAAGGGTATTACAGTAGTCTAGGTGGGAGATTATGAGGGCGTGGACTAGCATTTTTGTAGTTTCAGGGGTGAGGAAGGAGCATATTCGATGGATGTTCTTGAGCTGGAGGCGGCAGAAGGTGTTAAGGGTTTGGATGTGTGGCTTGAAGGATAGGTCAGAGTCAAAGGTTTTCACAAAGCAGTGAACGTGTGGGATTGGGGTAAGTGTGGTCCCGTTAACTTTGATAGATGGATCAGGTAGAGGGGCTGTGCGGGGTGGGGCAAAGATGATGAACTCCGTTTTCTCCATGTTGAGTTTGAGAAAGCGGGAGTAGAGAAAGGAGGCTATGGCTGCTAGACACTTTGGAACTCTGGACAACAGAGTGATAATGTCTGGTCCAGAGAGTAATATTTGAGTGCTGTCAGCGTAGCAACGGCATTGAAAACCATGAGATTCTATAGTTTATCAGGTTTGTTCGCAAATTTATAAAATCTCACTTGGATCTAATGGACAGCTTTTTCTGTCCTAGGAGTTAGCACAGAATTAAGTTGAAGTTTGACATCCCTGATACTTTTAGCTAGGTAGCAGGAAGGCTGAAGCTGATTAGCAGTTTTGAATTTCCACAATTTATACTCTAAGTCCACTTGAACCTAAGACAGCAATTTTTTTCAGACAAGAAGCCTCCGTTATAAGGGTCCCCCTAATTGTGGTTAATTGGACCGCCCAATTAATAGCTGGGTCAGTATCTGAGGCATTATTGTGTGTAAATAATTTGTTGAGGGTGTCAGAGATCCATTGCTTGAAGCCAGGGTCAGTCAGCAGGGACTCATTTAAACTCCAACTCAGATGGGCAGCATAAGGAGTCTGAAAATCAACACCAATCAGAACCAGGTCATGATCCGACCAGACACAGGGCACATGACAGGCATTCATGAGGTCAGGACGCATTGAGGTAGAGAAGAGGATCCTATCAATCCTAGTGTAGTCGTGATGTGCGGGAGAAAAATAAGTATAACCTCCCCTATTCCCATTAAAGTCATGCCAAACATCTGCCACATTAAGGGACTAAAGAGCAGTATGAATCTTTCCCTTGGCCTTAGAGTAGTGTTTATCTGCAGAGGGGAAGGAGCGGTCCAAGTTGCATTGATTGTAAAACTAAAATCTCCACACCATACTATTTTTGAAAATTTGAAATTTAACTGTTCCAACACAGTACATAACTTGTGAAAAAAAAAGCTACCAGAGAATAGGAGTTAACAAGGCACAGATGTTGACCATAAAGTTGACACTGAATGAGAATCAATCTCCCCTGGTGATCTACTCTTATATCATCAACTTGCAGAGGGACAGAAGGTGGGGTGAAATGGGTTTTCTGAATACAAATAATGTTCGGTTTCAGTTTCTCATATTGGGGGAATGCCTTAAGACCTTTCTGAGGGGTGTTAAATCCCCTTACATTATGTGAGACAATATCAGAAATAAGGAGGAAATAAAGTGTGGCTAAACATCAGGCATCTGGAAACGACTGTACAGGTCAGGTAGTTATGTGTAGGGTTAAGCAGGGGGTGGGGTCAATCATAATCATAGACAGGAAATAGGTAGCGCTCTGGAAGGGAATAAACATTAACATTAACTCAAAACTAGGACGTTCACCCCTAGGGTGAATGTACCGCAGCAACCCCTAAAATGCCTAGGGCATAGAGTGGACTGCAGTCACAGCCAACCCCTAATAGGAGGAGGGGGAAGATCAAAATGCAATTGGCTATGAGAGAGTATAACTTAAGTGACCAGGAAGCTCCCTGATATAAAAAGACAACAATAGTAACTACAGCCTAACCGCAACGGGGAGGAAAGACTTCCGATAGCACTCCTTCTCACACTTAGGGTGACGCAGTCGGTATCTGACAGTACTGCCCAGTGCTGTCACGGTCTCATGCATGGGATGGGAGTTATTCTCCAGCAGGGAGCTCACCACGGACAGTATCCTTCTGTCACCCACCACCTGCACTGGGTCCAGTGGGCTCCCCAGGACAGAGCTGGCCCTTCTAACCAGCTTGTTGAGTCTTTTCCTATCCCTGGTTGATCTGATACTCCCCCAGAAGGCCACTCCGAAGAAGATGGCTGATGCCACTATAGAGTTGAAAAAGGCCCTAAGAAGTGCCTCCTGGACTCCAAAGGCTCTCAGCCTCCTAAGCAGGTAGAGCCTGCTGTGGCCCTTTCTGTACAGTGCATCCAAGTGATCTGCCGAGTCCAGCTTATTATTGAGGAGCACACCCAGGTACTTATAGGTGTTTACTATCTCAATGCCCGTCCCCTGGATGTCCACTGGTTTTGGACCGTATCTGCGCTTGCGAAAGTCCACTACCATCTCCTCGGTCTTCCCAACATTAATCCTAAGGTGGTTTTGCTGGCACCAATCCACAAAATACCAGCTCAATTCTCTGTACTCCCTGTCATCTTCGTCTGTGATGAGGCATACTATTGCAGAGTCATCAGAATACTTCTGTAAGTAGCAGCTAGATGAGTTGCACCTAAAATCAGTAGTATACAGTGTGAAGAGGAAAGGGGCAAGAACTGTACCTTGAGGTGCCCCCATATTACAGATCACGGTGTCTGACACACAGTCCTGGGCTCTCACATACTGAGGTCGGTTTGTGAGATAGTCTAGGATCCAGTTGGAGAGGTGGTGGTCCACTCCAACAAGGGCCAGCTTGTCTCTCAGTAGCCCCGGCTGTATGGTGTTAAAAGCACTGGAGAAATCAAAGAACATTATTCGCACAGTGTTCCCTGGTTTCTCCAGGTAAAAAAGAGCCCTGTGTAGAAGGTGAATGAATAAAAGGTCAAAAACCCTGAAAAAATAGGCATAATAGTAATGCTAAATAGTAGCGTCCATACTAGAAAACCTGCAAATAAAATAAAACAAGAGTACATATACTCATCAAGGTGGCATAGGGGCCTCAGCAGGATGTGACGGTCAGGCGAGTCCCTACAGTTGTTTGCGTTTTGGCATCCAGACATGTGATGGTCTCTGAGGCAAGGGGTTATCCTGCTCCATGGCATCATCAACTTCATCCACTCTATCCTCCACCTCTGAGAGCATGGAACTAAGGTCCTGGATTTGTTTGGTGAAGTCAGCCACCTCCTTAGAGAGTTCAGTTGAAAATAACTTTTGGATTTTTGCAAAGAGAGCATTGGGATCTAAGTCAGCGGACCCGGAGCCTGCTATAGGTTCCTGGTCAGAGGTTGCGAGTGAGGTAGGGTGGTATAGGAAGCAGAATCAAAATGTTTATGGTAGCAGGCAGCCGTGACGGATGGCTGAGAGGTTAACCAGACATTATAGGTATGGTGGGTGCAAACCAGAAGCTAGAGTTGGGCACCGTAGCAGATGCTGGCATGCCACAATTATGGTAGAATGCTGTTAGGCTGATCCAGCAGGTGTTAGGCAGCACTGCCAGGACACTCAGTGTGGGATGCCGGGACTTGAGGGCTGCAGGGGCACATATGCAGCATTTGCCTACCTGGCATGTCCCAGGGAAACGGCTGGGCACTGTCTCGCGAGCATACAGGGTCCTGGAGAGTCTGGTCCTCGGTGGAGGGAAACTGTTGTGATGCCTCCGGCTTGAGATGAATGCTGTGCGCCTTCACAGCAAGGCTGTCTGCAGTGTGAAGAAGCCGGGCTGTCTAAGGGGGGAGAAGAGGGCGGAGCCAGGTCAGACCTGCGGATGTAGCATGGGGTCCTACTGAGCGGAGGGACCTGAGTGGGAACTCCCATATAGGCTTTGAAAAGCTGAGGACACCAGAGTAAGTTTCCCTTTAAAAGGAATCTGTCACCAGAACCCAGCATCAACTACTGTTTTCCCCTTGTGAATTGGTGACTCCATTGCCAAGATATGAGCTCTTTGAAGTAATGAGCATGATATCTCAGGAATAGAGGCACCAATTCACAAAGGGAAAACACCTTTTGATTCAGATGTCCCTAACCTATCTATGGACATGCGGTTTCTGGTGACAGACTCCCTCTAAGTTTGATTCTCCTGGCCTTTATCAATTCATTCATAGATGGGTAAAACTATGGCAGAAATTTATGATGCTAGCTAAAAGAAAAGATATCTTTCTTCCATTTCACAACCAATCACAAAAAAACTTAAATTTTTCAAGGACATTGTAAAAAAATGAAAGTTGTGGTGTGATTGATTGTTATGGGCAACAGAAACAGTTTTTCTTTTAGAAATTGCAAGGTAGATCCTCTCACCCAACATTAGTGTCTGACCTCACAAATGCTCATCTGGATGAATCCCAATGAATCTCAATGCCCACAGACACATTCCAATATCTTTTTATACCAACAAATACCTAATGGCTTACCTTCAAGTAACCACAGTTAGATTACAAATACTCAAGTGATTAGCATAATAAATATCTGATGTAATCTAGAAACTAAATATACTGTATGTCCTACAAAAAGACAATTCCTTGATCACCATAAATAATACTATAATACAAAAACGTTATTGAACCATAATAAATATAAAAGCTTATTAAATAATTTTAGAGATCCCAAAACTATTATATATAACCGCAAAAAAAACCTCCTGATGAAGTCATATGCACTGTGAAATGCACATAGAGTAATGTTCAGCCCCTCCTTTGTAGCTATGGCTAGTGGTATGTAATTGTTCGTATTACTATCTTTGAGGGCTTGAATATATAGAGTAGTTTGGGTATATAACTGGCAACATTGAGGTACATAAGTTTTATGTTGTTTTTAATTTATTTATTAATACTATTGTTGCCGGTGTTAATTCCACATACTGTTATATAGCCAGGGCAGCTTTAACCATAGGGCCAACAGTGCACTTGGATACCTATGGCAGCGGGGGCCCCCTTGGGACAGCGGGACAGTCCTGCATTTGCTGTCCCCAGTGGTGAACCTAGCCTCTTTGCTGCCTGAGGCGGACTATTGAAAGACGCCCCCCCAAAAAAATATATATATAAAATTGCGTTTACATGCTGTTAGCGTCACACATTGTTATTGTCGTACAATAAACATACACAAACTTATGAAACAGTTTTTAAGAATTCTTCTTACTGCATTACTTCAGTATCAGATCAACAACACGGCATTAACAATGAAAGTAACTTCACACATCTTCTGCTTGGTGGATGGACGAGCCCACGTGGCCCCCATTCTCTATAATAGGAGTGACGCAGATAGCTGAGTACTGGACTTCAGGTATCTTAGGCACTCCCATCGAAGTGAATGAGAGCGGGCTCATCCATCCACCAAGCAACACGCTTTTGGTATATTCAGTCTGGCTACGGCCAGGCTGTATTCCAATCCAGTGGGGAAAAAAAAAAAACAATTCTCAGGCCCAGTGGGGGGTCTAAGCTGACAGACCCCCATCAATCAGGTATTTATCCTCTATCATTTAGGTGTATACAGGGCAGTAACATTTTGTGACTTACAGGTGACGTCTCTGACTTATCCTTCACATTTCCCTTCTCTTCCCTTTGGGCCGCCATGACCATTTCTTCCAGCTGTGACTTGTCTCTGTAAAGTTTACAACACAGACATCTTTGGCTCCTCACTTTTCCAGGCATCCAACCCACATTGTCCTCACCTATACAAAGCCCCCATCCTGCTGCTACCCCCAATAATAAAATATATGATATAACCCCCCCCATAATGAATAATACTCCCAAGTGCATCTTTATATTAATAATGTCCGTGTGTAGCCTGTATAAATAGTGCCCCTTATTAATAATGCCCAAGGTGTTAACTAATTAAAAGGTTTTCCAGGTAATTAATAAACTAATCAGTGGGGCTCAAAAACCCAGGACCCCTACTGATCAGCTGTTTGAATGAACCATGGTATCTGTGTAAGTGCCGTGACCACTTCTCTGTTTACATAGTGTCACCCAGGATAACCACTTTTTTAATATGAGGCTGGGGAAGGTGCTCCGGTGTCTCTCAGCACGTTTCAGTCCTGCTGCTCCGGTGTTTTCTTCCCCACAGCACTGTGATGTCCCATATCAGCGACCTCAGCGGTCATGTGCAGCGGAGACTTGCGCCAGACGAAAACATCAGAGCAGCAGAACCAGACCACGGTGGGAGACATTGGAGCACGAGGGACAGTTGAGTAGGTGTTTTTTTTTTAATACAGTATTACACAGTATTGTGGCCCACAGCGGCCCCTGCACACAGTATTATGCCCCGCAGCGGCCTCTGCACACGGTATTATGCCCTGCAGCGGCCCCTGCACACGGTATTATTCTCCATAGTGGCCCCTGCACACGGTATTATGCCCCGCAGCGGCCCCTGCACACGGTATTATGCTCCAAAGTGGCCCCTGCACATGGTATTATGCCCCGCAGAGGCCCCTGCACACGGTATTATGCTCCATAGTGGCCCCTGCACATGGTATTATGCCTCATAGTGGCCCCTGCACTCGGTATTTTGCTCCATAGTGGCCCCTGCACACAGTATTATGCTCCATAGTGGCCCCTGCACTCGGTATTATACTCCATAGTGGCCCCTGCACACGGTATTATGCCTCATAGTGGCCCCTGCACTTGGTATTTTGCGCCATAGTGGCCCCTGCACACAGTATTATGCTCCATTATGGCCCCTGCACTTGGTATTACACTCCATAGTGGCCCCTCCACACAGTAGTCTGCTCCATAGTGAGCAGTGAGTAAATAGAAAGTCTTTTCAGACCCAAGAGTATAATGATCGGAGACCCAGGTGGTGACAAACATAAAAACCAGTGTTACTTACCTGGGCTCGGGTGCACTCCCTGCTTTCGGCCCTCTTCAATGACACACAGACCGGCATCGCCACATAATGACGTCAGCCTGGATCACGTGACGCCTGGAACATCACCAAAGAAGGCCGAAGTAACAGCGGATCGCTGTAGAGGTGAGTAACAATGGTGTTTATCACCACCCCTGGGTCTCCGATTATTATACTCCGGGATCTCAAAATACCCCAGAGTATAATAATAGTAGTATTTGGCCTCACTTACCGATCACCGCTGCCACTCACAGCTGCTTCTGATTCCCCCTTCTGCGTCCGATAGCAGAAGGGGAAGCGGAGGCTACCACAGCAGGCGCGGGGATCGATAAGTAAATAGGCCGTTACTTGCCAGGGATACTCCAGTAGGTAACGGCCTATTTATATACTGTATATATACAGAAAAAAAAGTTATCCTCAGCTACCTGCGATGCCTTGATGGAGCCACTGCTGCTTCATCTTCACCCGCGTCCGCCTCTCAGCGTAGGAGGCGTGATGAAGTCATTGAATCGTCGCCTGAGCTGAGATCCGGAGATCTTGTAAACCGGCTCAGGACAGGCCCCGCTCAGCTTTGTTTTTTTTTAAGAGGCCTATCCTGGGCTGGTTCACGGTCAATAGAAAGTAAAAAATGCCGCCCTCCAGATAGTGACGGACAGTGCCGCCTGAGGCGGCCGCCTCACTTCGCCTCATTAGAGGTGTGCCCCTAGTTGTCCCGCTGTTCCAGGCTGCCCCAACTACTAAACTGTGGAAGCAGCAGGAGGGGGGACATTAAACTGTGGGGGCAGCCGGGGTGGACATTAAACTGGGGGAAACTGGAGGGGGACATTAAACTGGGGTCAACAGCAGGTGGACATTAAACTGTCAGCTGGAAAGAGACATTATACTGTGGGTGCACTTGGAGGGGAAATTATGCTGTGGGGCCAGTTGGACGGAGACAGCATGCTGTGTGGGCAGATGGACAGGGACATTAAACTGTGGGGATATTATACTGTGGGTGCACTAGGAGGGGGACATTATGCTGTGGGGGCAGCTGGAGGGGGAAAATAAGCTGTGGTGATAGCTGGAAGGGCACATTAAAGTGTGGGGGTAGCTGGAGGGGGATATTATATGGTATGGAGCCACTAGGGAAGCATTATACTGTGTGAAGGCCACTAAGTGGGCATTCTATTTTGTGCAAGTCAGGTATTTCTAAATGGTGGTGATGGGGGGTCCACTTATGAAACCTTTGCACTGGGCCCACCAATGTGTTAAAATGGCCCTGTATATAGCTATATTTATATAGGAATATTCAGATTAATGGTATCTAGATCTATATATAATCTTTTTGTCCAATTTATGGTTATATACAGTATGTATATTCATTATTCCTTCGCCATAGTTTAAGGAGTTGAAATATTTTAAACATTGAGATCTGGTGATGGTACTATATTGTGGTTTGAGGGGCTTCTCTTAATTCCATAGGAGAGGGGGTTCTGTATCTAGGGTGTCTTTTCTAATTTAAACCATATTATCTCTCTCTTTTTAAATGTATTGTATTTGTAATTTTTCAATATAGTTATCATTGTATTAATTTTTTCCGAAATTTTGGGGGATTATACCACCACTACTTTAGCCAGAACAATAAATATGGACAGATACCCAAACGGAAAAAAAATATTAGTTGTATTCAGATATAATTTAAAATACAGGCTACAAAATCAAAATTGCATAGTAACGTAATGCATACCGATGATTATGGTTGATGCCAGAAGCAAATGCCTGAAGCAAATGTCTGCGTTTCGGCGTGATGACTTCTTCAGGGGGCTGTCATCTTTCTGTAACCTCAGCCAATAGCAGACACATGCAGTGCTATAGACACAAAGCTGCATAATTGGACCTTTTGAAATTGTGATATATTTTAATAGGTGATGTATTTTTAGCTTTACTTAGAAGTTTTTACTTTTGCATGGATGATTGCTTTAAATTATGAGAAAATCGGAAATATAAATTATGTCCATACTTTCCCCATCAATCATTAACAAATATTTTTTCTAGCTTAGTATTATATGTCAACAATATATATATGTAACTAATTAATTGCTTTACGCTTGTTGAGAATAATTGTACCTTCCATTACGTATTTTATTTTTTATTCATATTCAAAGAACCTTCTGAGTTCACAATAATAATGTACATTTATTCATCTTATGAGTTCAGCTCAGGGTATTCTTTAAAATGCAAGCATTCAACGAGAAATGCTAGGGCAAATAGTTATAATTTCATTCAAATTATGCTATTAGTGTAAAGATGTTAAAGAATAAATTTGACTTTTGTGTGCTGCTGATTCTGGAGTGAAGACAGCTCTTAAAATATTGAGTGGTTCTAGGCTTGTCAGTATAAAATTATTTCAGCATCACGCCTTTATAGATACTACAATAAATGGTACTTGTGCTAGGTTCTGTGGAGCTTTTGGAAAAAAAAAAAATATAATTTCCGTGCAAAAATTACTTTTTGTATTTTGTTTCAGTGCATGATTATGCTAAAAAGATATTTTTTTCTGTTACAGGACAACTGGTAAGCTTTTTCAAGTGAAATACTCCCGTAATTGCCGATGGCTGAAAGTGCCATTGAATAACTGTGTTGCTCTCTCTTTTGAAATTCTGCTAAGTGAATAGTAATTGTCAAGGACAAATATCTTTGAGATGTCACAGTTAGACAAACATGTTCTTAAATATCTAGACCTTTTATTTAAGTTAAAAGATGAGAGAGTCTGTTGCCAGTTTATAATATTTTTGGAGATTGGAGACCCATCAATAAAAATCACATTTCCCCGTGGCCTGTTTTAAAGGGCCTTCTGGGCTATGATATTAAGCTTCATTTCCTTTTCTCAGGTAAATGACATCATGTCCATTGGTCACGTGACCATGCTTCAGCACATTCCCATTCAAGTAAGTGGCGCTGAGCTGCAATACCAAGCACAGCCACTATATAATGTACGGTGCTGTGCTCTATAAGTAGTTAAAAGGTCACAGCAATTAATATCATAGTCCCAGACTATAAATTTTAAGGCCTTGACATAATGCACACCACAATTTTATGAATCTGTGTGCCCATAGCTTGTTATTGGTTTATACTATATCTATCTGTACTTCCAATTTTAAATACCATGTGAACATACCGGCATATGAAGTGCCTACAAGTCCATGACTGATGAATAGGGCCTGTGTACATAGCATTCCCATGTGCTTCCGACCTAGGTTGCATAGTATTATATTTACCAGCATACAGTTCTTTATCATAAATTTTGTCACCATTTTAAACTTAAATTGAAAATAGTATTTCGAATCATTGGAGCAGAGTTATGAAGACTGGTTTTACTAATAGAGGTTTTCATGGCCCCAGAGCTGGCAGATGGATGGGGGAACATGTGAGATTTTCTATATGTCTTCGCCATGCCCCCTTTTTGGGAAAGTGGAAAAGGCAATGCAGATTTTTTTGTGCAAAATCTTGTAAATATGGGCCAGTGTGGCCAAAAATTATCTTTATGCCATGGTCCACTATAAGAGTGAGTATTTATCTCACCAGAATACATGATCATTCTCTTACTATTAAGGTGCCCACACTCATTAGATTAATTTTGGAAGAACCTGACGATTTCAGGGTGTCCTGATTATCCCTAGCAGATTATGTTGGGGAAAGAAGGAATATCATGTTGAATTTTCCATGCTCAATCCTTTTGTTCTCAGGAAACATGAGCTGCAGCCAGAGGTGTCTGACAGCAGTTAAGAGGCAATGAAGGTGTATTACCAGTTTTAGGAAAGCGCTACTATTTATTTTCATCAACTCAATCGAATATTATTTTTTTTCTAAAAATTGTTGTAATCTTTATCTGCATCTGTAATCTGCATCACCAGGAAACTAAGGGTAAAAGTGCATAACAGGGAAATGTTAAATAACAAAATGTTACTCACCCCTTCACGATCTTCCCATAATCGAGTATGCATTGGTTCATGCTGAGCTCCTTTTTCTGTCTTCACCTAACACCACCGGAAATGCCCTGGGATGGCCGTTCAGTTTATCACTGGCTGAGGCGAGTTATCACTGGACTGGACAGGTATCTCTGAACATTTTCTCTTGTGTAGGGAGATAACAAGTTACGGGCTCTGGTCCAGAGTTGTAGGGGTTCATGGAGCAGTGAGTAAACCTTTTGTTATTTTAACACAGATTAACTAGAACAACTGAGAGGCGATGCCGGTGTGAACCTAGCATAAGGCCCCATGCACAAGAATGTGAAAAAGGACATTTTTTTAGATCCATAGGAATCAATGGGGACATAGACACATGCCCATTTTTGCAATGGACTATTTTATCAGATTGTTGAAAAATGTCCTATTTTTATCTATTTTCAAGGATGGACAGACCCTTACAAGTCCGTGGGTCCATTTTTAACGCATGTCAAAACAGATTGGCATAAAAAAAAAAAATAATAATAATAATCTGTTTATTTAACTGACAGTTAAAAGCGGATGACAAACTGATACAAAATTGTTGTTTAAATGAATGTTAAAAATTGACTGTTTCATCCATTTGTAATGTCTGTTTCTGCCACTGTTGTGTGAATGTAGCCTAATGGTGCACACATAGTAGGCTGTGGTAAAACAGCCTGTTCCAAAACACACTGCACAGTCTGATTTTTTGCATTTTTTAAATTAAAAAATGGTCCAAAAATTATCCATTTTGGGGGAAATAGCAATGGGTTAGGTATTAGTTTAAAGAAAAAAATGTTATACATTAAATACATGTAAATAAAACAAAAGAAAATAAATAATAGCGAATGGCTAAAGAATCATCACATTCTGTATGCACAATAGCATATCGTTACAAAGAGATATAGAATGAGGATGCAACTACTGTGTTTCTCCAAAAATAAGACCTACCCCGAAAATAAGCCATAGCTAGATTTTCCAGGTTTTTTTGGAGTAGGCTTGAAATATAAGCCCTACTCCAAAAATAAGCCCTAGCTAATTTAACCCCTTCCCAACATCTGCCGTGCGATTAAAGCGGATGCCGGGTCCTTAAAGATGGTGGCTGCTCTGCTGCAGAGTGGTTACCATAGCTACCGTCCGTGACCCCTGCCCAATCCACCCTCAAAGCAGAGTAACTATCCCCGGGGTCGTTCCCCTTCGGCCCTGTACCTTTCACGTTGCAGGTCGGCTCCCGGGCGGCGAGATCGCAGGAGCCGACCTGTTCCTTTGACAGCCGGGAGCCTTATGAAGGCTCCCAGGCCTGTCATAGGAATATTACTGTGAAACACATACACATTAGGTATCCCTGTGTCTGAAAATGCCTGCTCTACAAACTTATAAAAATATTTTACCTGTATGGTGAATGCTGTAGCGGAAAATAAAAATCAAAAGTGCCGAACTGCTGTTTTTTCGTTGTTTCACCTCTGATAAAACTTGAACTAAAAAGCGATCAAATGTGTGATTGTTGTTCATGGAAAAAATTAAGACCTACCCCGATAATAATCCCTAGCTCTTTTTTCGGTCTTATTTTCGAAGAAACACGGTACATGCACATGTACATTAAATGCAAAGTGCAAAATGTAAAGCAGTTTAGCAATAAGATATAGCACATGCATACTCTACAAGTGTACATAAATTAAAAAAAGAACTACAAACTTAACACATATAATATAACAATAGTTCATGATAAAGTGAATAAATATAAATTACCTAGTTATAGTAAGATCCATCAAAAATACTCCTATCCAAAATGTAAAACTTAAAAAAAGTATATATATATATAAATATGATATCTGTCCACTAACTAACTTAGAACCCCTCAATCGCAGTATAAAATATGTAACAGGACACTCTACGTTCTATGTTGCATTTGTAATACTGATATTCAGAATAGGGGCCTTGGTCTGTTCACCCCTATAGCTGACTATGCCCCTGATCCCTCGAATCCCTGAAAGAATATTTATGTCAAAGAATTTCACTGGTGATCATTAACTCTTTAACAAATTTTATCATTTAATCAATAGTACATGAAATAAAAGAAACTTGGTAAAATATCTTACAACTGAAAAATTCTTGTTTTTCCAGTTATCAGACTTCCTCCCTCCGAAACTGTACTCACTCTGAAACTTTCAGGAACAAACTATCCTGTTTTTTCTATGTGTAGTGTAGACATCATAGCTGGTATTCTCTGTCCATCATCTTAAAAAAAAAAATTCTATTTTTATTGCCAGTTCTGGAACACTGCCATGCTTTCAGTGCAGTCGTGGCCCCGGTATAAGCTGCAATGTAGTTCTAAATTTCATAGACTAAAGAATTCACACTCACTTTCTACAGAAAACTAGCATTTTTACACACATAATTCAGCAATACGACAACAGTACAGTGTCAGTACAAAGTCTCTCATCAACAAGCATTTAATTTCACATGATAGTAAAACCTAATTTTAGAGTACAATAAAATCTGCCCAGAAGACCACCCCATTGCGAAGACGGATTTTTTCAGTGACTAATTTTCCTTCCTCCCATTATACTCTATAGCTGGTTCTTTATAAGCAGAGTATTATATATTGTTATATGATTATTATATTATCTAATATAATTATTATATATTATCTAAGAAAATTTTTATCATGCAAGCCCTTTTGAACAACCCACACTTTGGATTTACATACACTGTTAGACCAGTGTAGATGCAACTCTGTGCTGTGACTCACCACTAAACTGCAGAAAGCAAGAGCAAGAGTTGTGCCAGGGGCATCAGGTGAGAAAGGGAAAGTCATCAGATCCCAAAACCCTGATTTCCAAGTAGGTTTATAGGAATCTGATAAGGTACTCTCCAAAACACAAGAAAGGTTACAAGAGATGTTTATTAAATGCTTATATATTATATTAACTGAGTAAATATCTATAAATTCAACATTAAATAAAGAAAATAGTCCATAAAATGGACAATGAATAGGGGATACCATACTCTGCAGTGTCTGGGGAGGCTCTGAACGCTAGCTCCAGCCTTGCACATAACAACTTCCACCTGTACATGCCTCTTCTGGGCACCAAGAATGGTGATGCATTCCATGCGCAGCCTCCCTGAGTTCTATCAGCTAGAAGTCACACACAAGTGGCTAGATAGAACCAGATGCCCTAAATGAAGATTGCTATTTACTATATGTACTACAAATAAATAGGTGATCTCAGCTACTGTTTTCCTATACATGAAAAAGCTATGTAAAATGGCTATAAAATATGCTACAATCATCTGAAACATAGCTCACTTATGAACATAAATAGATCAATTAGAATGTAATAATATCAATACATCATGCATCCTTGATTGAGCTATAAACATTAGTCATTATGTATACGGATAAGTAAATTCTATTAAATTACACTGATGAGCAAAAGGGTAACAATGTTTTGAACTTTTGACTTTCAGGCTCCATATCTCACTATCCACTACAGCTTCAAACATGAGACTACCATCATTTTATAGACAATCATCTTGGCTATCTCATACATGAATTTGACTTGCAACTATTTAGGATATGATTAGTTCAGCAGATTCTTGTCATGTAACTGCATTGTTACTGTTTTGCTCTTAAAAATTTTAATTTTAATTTTTATTATTGCGTAAATCCACCTTTGGCTTTCAACACTGCCTGAAACCTTCTGGGCATGCTCTAGATCAGATTGAAGAATGTCTCGACCAAAATCTGCTCCCAGGTCACTTCTACATGTTCCCAATGTTGGTGCATACTGGTCGACTCACTTGAGTACAAATACAGCTTATTTTCTTCAACTCTACCCACAAGTGATCAATTGGGTTGAGATCTGGGGACTGTGGGGGCCAATCCTGCACATCTATTTCATTGTCATTGAACCATTTCTTCGCTAATCTCAATGTATGCTTCCAGTCATTTGCCTGCTGGAACACTATGTCTTCCTTTTCATATCCATAGTACTTGAGTGTATGTAACTCATCTTGTAGGATACCCATAAAAAGCTCAGCATTGAGACCACCATTGATCCTGGTCAAGTATCCAACACCTTTGGCTGTGAAACAACCCCATATCATCAGACTTGCTACACCAAACTTGACAGTTCCTTTAATTTCTTGATCCATTAGCCCACTTTTACCTTGTTTCTTCCAGACCCGTTTGCACCAAAGAGAGCCCAGTCTATTGACTATTGTCTCATTGCTCCAAATCACCCATTTAAAATTTTCTACTGTCCACTTTTTGTAAACTCGAGCCGACATTTCTTATGACAATTTTGAAGTCAAAGGCTTCTTCACCTCTTTTTGGGCTGCCACTCCAGACTTGTGTAATGCACGTTGCTTACATGGACATCTGTGATCTCACAATTACAAAGCACACAAGCTACCTCCACTGCCGTGTTTGTTGTGCCAGAACAGATAGACCTTGTGATGAGCCAACTTGTTAACTCTGATATTTTGCCTGGATGTCCACCTCTTGGGTTTTGAATGGATAAACGAACTTCATTTCATATTCTTCCAACTGTCATGGCACTCACATGATGTAGTTTGGCAATTTTCTTGGCCGAGAGACTGCTAACAATAAGCTGGATGGTGCAGTTTCACTTTTCTTTTCTTTTCTTTTCAAATCTTCTTCATGGCTGATTCTATTGAACCAGTGACCTTTCGCTTGGGAATCAACCTAATAACACCCTGAGCTACTAGGAAATGTGAGAACAGGTTGTAACTTGTAGTATAAAAGAAGAAAGAAAAAAAATTTCACCACCAGGAGCAAAACAGTAACAATGCAGTTACATGACAAGAATCTGCATAACTAATCAAATGCTAAATACAGTGGAGAAAAAAGTATTTAGACAGCCACCAATTGTGCAAGTTCTCCCACTTAAAAAGATGAGAGAGGCCTGTAATTGACATCATAGGTAGTCCTCAACTATGAGAGACAAAATGAGAAAACAAATCCAGAAAATCACATTCTCTGATTTTTAAAGAATTTATTTGCAAATTATGGTGGAAAATAAGTATTTGGTCAATAACAAAACTTCATCTCAATACTTTGTTATATACAGTATTCTTTGTTGGCAATGACAGAGGTCAAATGTTTTCTGTAAGTCTTCACAAGGTTGGCACACACTGTTGCTGGTATGTTGGCCCATTCCTCCATGCAGTGATGTTTTGGTGCTTTCGCTGGGCAACATGGACTTTCAACTCCCTCCAAAGGTTTTCGATGGGGTTGAGATCCGGAGACTGGCTAGGCCACTCCAGGACCTTGAAATGCTTCTTATGAAGCCACTCCTTCATTGCACTGGCAGTGTGCTTGGGATCATTGTCATTCTGAAAGACACAGCCAGGTTTCATCTTCAATACCCTTGCTGATGGAAGGAGGATTGCACTCAAAATCTCACAATACATGGCTCCATTCATTCTTTCATGTACATGGATCAGTTGTCCTGGTCCCTTTGCAGAGAAACAGCCCCAAAGCATGATGTTGCCACCCCCATGCTTCACAGTAGGTATGGTGTTCTTTGGATGCAACTCAGCATTCACTCTCCTCCAAACACGACGAGTTGTGTTTCTACCAAACAGTTCTACTTTGGTTTCATCTGACCATATGACATTCTCCCAATACTCTTCTGGAACATCCAAATGTTCTCTAGCAAACTTCAGACGGGCCCGGATATGTACTGGCTTAAGCAGGGGAACACGTCTGGCACTGCAGGATCTGAGTCCCTGGAGGCGTAGTGTGTTACTGACAGTAGCCTTTGTTACGTTAGTCCCAGCTTTCTGCAGGTCATTCACTAGGTCCCCCCATGTGGTTCTGGGATTTTTACTCACCGTTCTTGTGATCATTTTGACCCCACGGGGTGAGATCTTGCGTGGAGCCACTGATCGAGGGAGATTATCAGTGATCATGTATGTCTTCCATTTTCTAATTATTGCTCCCACAGTTGATTTCTTCACACCAAGCTGCTTGCCTATTGCAGATTCAGTCTTCCCAGGCTGGTGCAGGTGTCTACAATTTTGTTTCTGGTGTCCTTCCACAGCTCTTTGGTCTTCACCATAGTGGAGTTTGGAGTGTGACTGTTTGAGGTTGTGGACAGGTGTCTTTTATACTGATAACAATTTCAAACAGGTGCCATTACTACAGGTAATGAGTAGAGGACAGAGGAGCCTCTTAAAGAAGAAGTTACAGGTCTGTGAGAGCCAGAAATCTTGCTTGTTAGTAGGTGACCAAATACTTATTTTCCACCATAATTTGCAAATAAATTCTTTAAAAAATCAGACAATGTGATTTTCTAGATATGTTTTCTCATTTTGTTTCTCATAGTTGAGGTCTACTTATGATGACAATTACAGGCCTCTCTCATCTTTTTAAGTGGGAGAACTTGCACAATTGGTGGCTGCCTAAATACTTTTTTCCCCCACTGTAGTTGCAAGTGAAATTTATGTATGAGATAGTCAAGAAGATTGTCTATGAAATGATGGCAGTCACATGTTTGAAGCTGTAGTGGATGGTGAGATATGGAGTATGAAAGTCAAAACTTCAAAACATTGAACCCTTTTGCTTGTCAGTGTATGTGTAGACTGACAACAATAATACACTTTATTAGATGGGTATTACAGTGTCTGCCTTTGTATATGCACATGTGCACTATTATTGCTGTCAACCTATGAATAAGCACTAGCCCTTGGCTGCCATAGATATGAATTGACACCTCCAAAACTGTGTATTGACACCCATGATCAGAGGTTATTTTCAGCCAGGTGCTCTAGCAGGATGTCAGCTGTATGTTATAGCATTTTTTTTTTAGCACTTAAAAAAAATACAAAAATTATGAGTTTTTCATAATTTCATATTACATTTTTCTCAGTTTAAAGAGACTCTTTAAAGTCTGTGCTCTGTATAATGCTGTTCGTGCAGCTGTTCTATAATCAGAACCTGGGTGCTCTGCATTTGTCAGTTTTTGTTTTTTTTTATTTTCCACCATGTTTGCTACTTAAGGTATCGCCTATTTTACAGGTGCATCTCAATAAATTAGAATACCTTTGAAACGTTTATTTCTTTCAGTAATTAAAATAAAAAAGTGACCTCCTATATTTTCTAGATTCTTTACACACAGAGTGTCCTATTTCAAGTGTTTTATTTTTGTAAATGTTGATTATGGATTACAGGTAATGAAAACCAAAATCTAAGAAAATTAGAATATTGTAAAAAAGTTCAGTATTGTAAATTCAGTGTGTCACCTGCCAAGGTTTCCTAAGCCTTTAAATGGTCCCTCAGTCTGGTTCAGTAGGACACACAATCATGGAAGACGCTGATTATGAATTGTATTACTGAATTACTGAAATGAATGAACGTTTCAAAAATATTCTAATTTATTGAGATGCACCTGTATTACCTTTTAATGTTGAAACAGGTTTCAATAAGTGGAAAGTTTTTTGCATTCCATTCTTCAGTGACTGCATTGGTCATTTGCATAGCTATGCTTTTGTGAGAAGCTGTAATTCTATGTTAACGCTTGTTAGATTTATCCATGAAACATCCTCTGTGTATTTATTATATTTAAGGTAATTGTTCTAATCTAATGTGGAATAATCAGTCATATTTGCTCAAATTATTGGTACATGCCTAATAACCAAATAAAGAAATACTTGAAAAACGAATTTTACTACCTTTTAATTAATTGTTTAGAACACATTAAGCAGCTGTCTATTATAGGATTGAAATTACAAGTTTAGACGTTTCATTCAAATGCCATATAATTAGTTGTTGGTCTTTACAAATTTTATGATTTAGCATTACAAAACATCTGCTGTTACAATGAAATAAACTACAGTCTCCAGGGTATTATGTTTTCAGTGGAATGAGTCAACATTAGGGCAGATTTACTAATGAAAGTGCAAAAAATGGTGCGTAAGCTTTACACCACATTTATTAATTGTTTAAATGTAAGAATAACACACAGAACCAAAACACTGCATTAATGCATGGCAAAAATATAGGATAAAATTGCACCAAATGATTGTGATTTTATTGTGCTTTTGCATGTATCAGCAGCAATTTTCTCTGTATTTTTATAATAATTTAAATCCTTGTCTTTTGCTGAGGTGTTCTGACTCCCCATGTTAGTCTTTGGAGAAAAACCTCAGCAAAAATGCAGTGTTTACACAAACATAATTAAAGAGGTCTCAAAAGCCCAATGACATACCTGATCTAACACTAGGTTCACACCTGTGTTCGGGTTTCGTTCGGGGGAGTCCGCTTGGGCCAGAAACCTAATCCGCTTAAAAAAGGAGTTACCCGCAGAAATCCGCGGATTATAGACTATAATGGGGTCTGCTGGGTTTCCGCTCGGTTTAAGCATGAAAAGGGGGAAAAATGCATAGAGAAAAGCGCAGCTTGCAGCGATTTCCTCTCCGCATTTTTTAAGCAGAATGGGGAACGGAATCCAATGGAGTTCAGCATTTTGGTGTTCTGTTGGGCCAAAGATAAAAGACCTTTTAAAGTTTATGCAAATTAGATTATACTAGCCCGTTTCCAATCTTCTACTGTCCACTTCATACTTTTTTGCAAAGTCAAGCCAATGCTTATTATATATTGCAGTTGAGACTTCGTTATCATTTTTCGGGCAGCCATTCAAGAGGTGTGTAACGCGTGTCGCACGGTGCTTGCATGGACGTCTGTGATGTCTCTATTATGAAGCATACAAGCCACCTCCACTGCTGTGTTTGTCACGCCAGAAATGATAGACATTGTGACGAGCCGACTTGTTGACTATGATATTTTGCCTGGACGTTCACCTCTTGGCTTTTGAATGGATGGACGGACTTCATTTCATATATTTCCAACTGTCACACATGATGCAGTTTAGCAATGTTCTTGGCCAAGAGACCTCTATTGATGAGCTGGACAATGCTGTTTCTCTTTTATTGGGAAAGAGAAACAGCATGCCCTCTGATTAAAACAGCAGTGACCCAACGGCTATTTAAAGACCCAGCATCCGTCGCACTATTATGGTGGATTGAGTTTGAGATTATTTCTACAGCTGGGATCCTTGTGTTTCTATGTTTACTCCCTGTGCACTCCCTGACGTTGATGATCTCCTATTTACTGATATTTGGCTTGCTCTTCTGGATTGCTCCACTGTTTCTGATTTGAATGTATCTGTGACCTACTGGATTTGACTATGACTATGACGTGTGATGCCAGCTGGCCATGAATTAAAGGCACAGGCGGTGCACAGGGGACATGCTGATGTCACCCGTGTGCTGCCCGTGCACGAGCCATGCTTCCGCGGCCCCTTTCATTAAATAAATAGGAGCCACGGAAGGAAGGGCTGCAAAATAGGTCAGGAATAGGACCTGTTCTATATTTTGCGGCCGGGACTGTCGGCCCGCACACGTGACCGTGTAATTCACGGTCATGTGTACGGGCCCATAGAAATGAATTGGACAGTGTGCTATCCGTGAAATACATGGATAGCACACTGATGACAGCCACAGTCGTCTGCAAGGGGCCTTACTCTGACACATCTCTGGTTACATTTTGATCATTCTGCACTCTCTTGGTTTGACTTGGGCTTGTTTAGAACCCCCTCAGCCCGCTATAGGGTTACTGGTTTAATTCTCTGTCTGCAGGTGCACTTATTTTCTAGTATCAAGTTTTGACTTTGCAATTGGTGTGGCAAAGCTCAACCTGCCTTGCAGCAGGCTCGTGTGAAAACATCAGCGGTTACCAAATAAATGACTTGTTATGGATACTTTGCTACAAGTACAAAATGGCATATTGTGCCTGTTTTTATCCTCCTCCCTGCTATTGTTATTTATTGCAAGAAAATAAAGTTCATGGTAACTAGTAGAGGCCTACATTTACAGCAAGTTTTCAGCTAGCATAATGCTATATAGTGTTTTCTTCCACAACATTAACAATTACTTCCAGGAAACTGTTGAGTCACTGTACCTTTAAAAGAAACGTGTTAGAGTTAATGTAAACTATGACAGGAAGAAAAGAAATATGTTCTATCTTTCTGAGAGCAGTAGAAAATAATAATAGAACCTCTAGAAAAAAATCAAGCAAAGATGTAATTTATAGGCCTATTATAGTGAACAATATCCAGAGTCATCTGTTTAAAATATCAGCTCAGAAAATTGTATATCTATGCGGAACAGTACTCACAGTAAAATATAAATTAGAAAGATTTCACACATGAATCACTTTAGGGGGGAAAACAACTTTTTCACTTGACATTTTAGTTTTCTAGTGATCAATGCTACAATTATTATAACAGACAGCAAGAAACCCTTATTTATCTTAAAACATGGCAAAGAAAAAATACTATCAATATAGCAACTTGGATTTATAGACAATGTACAACAGATAATACAAAAAAGAACAGGTAATCATTTTGGTAAAATTGTTACCAACCATAGCCATTGCAAATTTTCATTGTTTCCCTAGGGGAAAAGTCATAGTTACTTGTAATCATTGCAGTTCTTGCAGGTGTCACTTGACTTTTACTCCCCGAGGGAAGAACTTTAAGGGGTTGGTCACTTTCAGACCAATATTGAGAGACAAATGTTATTGTTTGTATAACAAATATATATATATATATATATATATATATATATATATATATATATAACATACAGTGCCTTGCGAAAGTATTCGGGCCCCCTTGAACTTTTCAACCTTTTGCCACATTTCAGGCTTCAAACATAAAGATATAAAATTTTAATTTTTTGGTGAAGAATCAACAACAAGTGGGACACAACTGTGAAGTGGAACGGAATTTATTGGTTATTTTAAACTTTTGTAAAAAATAAAAAACTGAAAAGTGGGGCGTGCAATATTATTCAGCCCCTTTACTTTCAGTGCAGCAAACTCACTCCAGAAGTTCAGTGAGGATCTCTGAATGATCCAATGTTGTCCTAAATGACTGATGATGATAAATATAATACACTGTGTGTAATCAAGTCTCCGTATAAATGCACCTGCTCTGTGATAGTCTCAGGGTTCTGTTTAAAGCGCAGAGAGCATCATGAAGACCAAGGAACACACCAGGCAGGTCCGTGATACTGTTGTGGAGAAGTTTAAAGCCGGATTTGGATACAAAAAGATTTCCCAAACTTTAAACATCCCAAGGAGCACTGTGCAAGCGATCATATTGAAATGGAAGGAGTATCAGACCACTGCAAATCTACCAAGACCCGGCCGTCCCTCTAAACTTTCATCTAAAACAAGGAGAAGACTGATCAGAGATGGAGCCAAGAGGCCCATGATCACTCTGGATGAACTGCAGAGATCTACAGCTGAGGTGGGAGAGTTTGTCCATAGGACAACAATCAGTCGTACACTGCACAAATCTGGCCTTTATGGAAGAGTGGCAAGAAGAAAACCATTTCTCAAAGATATCCATAAAAAGTCTTGTTTAAAGTTTTCCACAAGCCACCTGGGAGACACACCAAACATGTGGAAGAAGGTGCTCTGGTCAGATGAAACAAAAATCGTACTTTTTGTGTTAGGGTCTTGCCCGATGTAGCAATACCCTACACTACGGCAGCAGTCTGGGAGGAAGGACAGAGACAAGTGAGCCCTAATCTCACCCCAACCATTGTCCCTGCCTATTGCCTCAGTTACCCTAAACGGTAAAAGGACAACCTGAAGACGAGCCCTATACTGGGTAAGTGACACACAGAACAGGACAAGACAAAACAACACAGAAGCAGAGTGAGCAAGCCAAGGGGTCGGTAACAAACGAGCAATGCAGTACAAAATCACAATCCAAGAGAATAGTCACAAGGCAAGCCAAAGATCAGAGAAATAGAACAGTAAATAACAAGGGCACAAAGAGAGCAGGCAAAGTCAGAGCAATAACCGGCAACTTGCTGAGAAAGTGACATCCCGTATATAGAAAGTCTGGGCCCAGCCCCAGACCTGATAAGTACACAGGCTGTCAATCACACAGGCCAGGAAGAGATTAACTCTATGCAGTCCAGAGAGAAATGCTCAGAACACGGGTGTGGCCGGAAATCCGTTACATTGTCTAGGACCATGTTCAGACTGAGCAACAAGAAACCTACACAAGGAACCAAACTGAACACGCCTCCTTCGCCGCAGCGTGCGAGCGGAGGGTGGCGCAGAGACCCAAACAGGCAGAGACGTTACATTTTGGCCACAATGCAAAACGATATGTTTGGCGTAAAAGCAACACAGCTCATCATCCTGAACATACCATCCCCACTGTCAAACATGGTGTGGCAGCATCATGGTTTGGGCCTGCTTTTCTTCAGCAGGGACAGGGAAGATGGTTAAAATTGATGGGAAGATGGATGGAGCCAAATACAGGACCATTCTGGAAGAAAACCTGTTGGAGTCTGCAAAAGACCTGAGACTGGGACGGAGATTTATCTTCCATCAAGACAATGATTCCAAACATAAAGCAAAATCTACAATGGAATGGTTCACAAATAAACGTATCCAGGTGTTAGAATGGCCAAGTCAAAGTCCAGACCTGAATCCAATTGAGAATCTGTGGAAAGAGCTGAAAACTGCTGTTCACAAACGCTCTCCATCCAACCTCACTGAGCTCCAGCTGTTTTCCAAGGAAGAATGGGCAAGAATTTCAGTCTCTCGATGTGCAAAACTGATAGAGACATACCCCAAGTGACTTGCAGCTGTAATCGCAGCAAAAGGTGGCGCTACAAAGTATTAACGTAAGCGGGCCGAATAATTTGGCACGCCCCACTTTTTAGTTTTTTAGTTTTTACAAAAGTTTAAAATATCCAATAAATTTCGTTCCACTTCACGATTGTGTCCCACTTGTTGATTCTTCACCAAAAAAATTAAAATTTTATATCCTTATGTTTGAAGCCTGAAATGTGGCAAAAGGTTGAAAAGTTCAAGGGGCCGAATACTTTCGCAAGGCACTGTATATATACGTGGACAAAATTGTTGGTTCGCCTCATTTAATGAAAGAAAAACCCACAATGGTCACAGAATTAACTTGAATCTGACAAAACTGGAATTTGCCAAACTACATATTGACAAGCCACAAAGCTTCTGGGAGAATGTCCTATTGAAATTTTTGGCAAGGCACATCAGCTCTATATTCACAGACAGAAAAATGAAGCATATCTTGAAAAGAACACTGTCCCTACTGTGAAACATGGAGGAGGCTCTGTTATGTTCTGGGGCTGCTTTGCTGCATCTGGCACAGGGTGTCTTGAATCTGTGCAGGGTACAATGAAATCTCAAGACTATCAAGGGATTCTGGAGAGAAATGTGCTGCCCAGTGTCAGAAAGCTTGGTCTCAGTCGCAGGTCATGGGTCTTGCAACAAGATAATGACCCAAAACACACAGCTAAAAACACCCAAGAATGGCTAAGAGGAAAACATTGGACTATTCTGAAGTGGCCTTCTATGAGCCCTGACCTAAATCCTATTGAGCATCTTTGGAAGGAGCTGAAACATGCCATCTGGAAAAGGAACCCTTCAAACTCGAGACAACTGGAGCAGTTTGCTCTTGAGGAGTGGGCCAAAATACCTGTTGAGAGGTGCAGAAGTCTCATTGACAGTTACAGGAATCGTTTGATTGCAGGGATTGCCTCAAAAGGTTGTGCAACAAATATTAATATAGTTAAGGGTACCATCATTTCTGTCCAGGCCTGTTTCATGAATTTTCTTTTTTTAAAAATTCTGTTGAAGCATGGTTGAAAAGCAATGTCTGACTTTCATTTGTTCATTTTAATAGAATTTTTATATGTTATTACTTTTGTCAGATTCAAGTTATTTCTGTGAACATTGTGGGTTTTTTTTCATTAAACGAGGGGTACCAACAATTTTGTCCACGTGTGTAAATCTATATTCCAATATACTTTCTGTATCAGTTTTTCTAGATCTCTGCTTGCTGTCATTCATTCTGTTACTTCTAGTGGATAAAATTCTGACCATGGTCATGTGATGATACACAGGTGCACAGCTCATTACCAGGCAGATGTTTGTTTACTGTGCTGTGACTATAACGAGCTGTTCACCTGTGTGTTCATCACATGACCATGGTCAGAATTTCATCTCCTAGAGGTAAGCAGAATGAATGACAGCAAGCAGAGATCTAGAAAACTGTGAGGAATTGATACAGAAAGTATATTGGAAAATTGTACAACTTTTTATTATACAAACAATAACATTTGTCTCTCAATATTGGTCTTAAAGTGGCCAACCCCTTTAAGGCTGAAGACACATTTTATGGGAAGACTAAATTTTGTGTTGCAGACTTTGCTACAGTTTTTTGAGCCAAAGCCAAGAGTGACTTCAAAAGAAACAGGATATATGACCCTATCCCGCCAGTGACATTTTTGATTTTCGTTTTTGACTCTCTGGCCTCCAAACCCCATAACTTTTTTCTTTTTCTTTTCACAGACCCATATTAGGGCTTAATGTTTATGGGACAAATTGTTTTTAGAATGGTTCCATTTATTATTCTGTACAATGTACTGGGAAGCTGAAAAAAAATTCAGAATGGGGTGGAATTGGAGAAAAAGTGCAATTGTGTGACTTTCTCATGGCCTTCCTTTTGTTTTCGCCATATTCTGACACCCATAACTTTTCTATATTTCCATGTACGGGGATGTGAAGGGGTTCTTTTTTTTGCGGGTCCAGGTGTACGTTTTAGTTATACCAGTTTGAGGAATGTCTATTGCTTTGATCACTTTTTATTCAAATTTTTATCAGTGGCGAAACTGTAAAAAAAAAAAAAAAAGTTGGTTCGGTACATTTGATTTTTTTTTTTCCCACTACGGCGTTCACCTACAGGAAAAATATTTTTATAGGTTTGTAGACTGGGCGGTTTCACAGTATTTAAGTACTTTTAAGTGTTCTTTTATTGACTCCACAGCAAAACCACAGCAAAATTTTAAACAAAAAAACCCACTTTTTTTGCGCAACATATGATCTCAGCCTTACGCTAAGGCCCCACCTTGCAGGTACACAGCATTTTTGGCCTGCTTACAGTACCAGCAAAGTGAAAGAGATTTTTTAAATCTCATCCACACATTGCAAAAAAAAAAAAAAAAAAACTGCGGAAAAACTGCATTTACAAAAACGCATGAGTTTTTGAGAAATACAGCATGTTAATTCTAGCTGAGAATTGTGAGCCTTTTCCCCATATATTTAATTGCAAAAAGCAGCAAAAAGTCAGTGATAAATGCTGTGTAAAAAAAACACATGGGTCAATGTCTGCATGCCTGGAGGTCTAAGACAGTAAATGATTGATGTCATTATCACTGGTGGTCTAAGATAAAAAGAGTAGCATGGTGGCTCTGTGTTTAGTGCTGTTGTCTTGCAGCACTGGCGTCCTGGGTTTGAATCCAACCCAGGGCAACATCTGCATGGAATTCATATGTTTTCTCTGGGTACTCCAGTTTAGTCCCATACATTGGCTTCCTATAAAACAACTGACCATTGTGGACATTACGGATGAGCACCTATATGGAAGCCGCACTGCTCCTTTCGCCTTGGGTCCCTTGGTGAGAAAAGTATATTACAAATATTTTTCACTGTCATAAAAGGATTAAAGTGACTATCCAATGAAGAGCTCAAAACTGGAATATTTCTAGAGGGGATGATTACCTGCTATTTATTTTCTTCAGATCTTGCTGTTTGGCTGCTTTTTACCAACACAGTAGAGCTGTGATCTGTGGTTACAATTAAACTAGGGTATAGTTTCAGACATCCCTCCATCTTGTCAGTTGATTAAAGAGTTACTCCCTCCCTTCCCCTGTAGCTATGCCTCTTCAGACTACATAAACACAAGTCTATCATAGGCTCACCAGGAAGTCCGTGAATGGATAGTCTACTTCCAGCACAAAAAGGGCAAAATTAATATATACAGATTACTAAACCTTCTATGATAAAGAAATTATTGTCTAGAAATTGCCAAATTTTAAAGGGGGAGCCTGAGGGATTACAATCATGTATGTATGCCTGGTGGTCTAGAGCATAGAAGGTTTAAATTTCTGTATCCCTGGAGGTATAGACTAGTGGACTCTTTCTTACCTGATGTCACCTTTCCAGGCTCCAGTATTTTTCCTGGTCATTAAGGCTAAGGCCCCATGTTGTGGAAAAGCAGCTTTTTGTTGCAGATTTTACTGCATTTTTTTTCAGCCAAAGTCAGGAGTGGATTTAACAGAATGGAAAGTCTAAATGCTTCCTTTATATGTTCCATTACTTTTCAAGCCACTCTTGACTTTGGCTAAAAAAAAACGAGGCAAAATCTGCAACAAAAAAAGCTGCGTTTCCGCAATGTGGGGCCTCAACCTTAGTGATTTCTGCACCTCCAGTACAAGGAGGAATATAGGATACTATGCAGCTGTGATCAAACAATCACAAAGTTTTCCCTATAATCAGTCAGAGTGTGTTATAAGAGCTCAGGACAGTCAGCAAAAGGAACGCAAATATAACTATCTTTCAAAATTATTTTTTTCAAATGTTGTAATTAAGTTTATTTTTCAGTAATAAAAATGTGTCATTTTTAGTAGAATATTAACTTGTATGTGTAAAATATATTATCACAACTTACACAGCTGATTGGCAAAACTTGCTTACTTGAAAGTAAAGAGGTTGTGCCATCAAAACAAGTTATGACTAGAGATGAACGAACTTCTCAAGATTCATTTTGTTTCGGGTTTGGGTGCTTCAGGACTAAGATTCGTTTCAGGTCAACCAAGTTTGGTACGAACCACAGCTTAAATTGGCTTAAAACATAGTGTATAACACCAGGGGCGCACCTTCTATGAGACAACCTGAGGCGATGTCTGGGAGGCAGCATTCTTTTTCTAATTGGCCGCTGCTTATTGTATTGTTGCAATAACAACATCCACGCTCCTGTGCAGGCCAGCTCTGCTGCCCCCTCTAGGTGGCGCTGCGCTTACATCACGACCCTAAAGGACACCAGGATGCTATGTCCAGTGTCCTGATGTTCTTAAACATCGGCTACAGCACACCCTGGAGGCAGTAGCGGAGCTGGCCTGCTCAGAAGTGTGGATGGGTGAGTAGAAAATATCAGCTGCTACTTATTGCAATAATACAATAAGTATCAGCTGGTTAAAAAAAAGAATGCCGTCCCCCCAAATCATATAATAGGCGAGGCAGCATAAAAAAGGGTGGGTAAAGAAGGGGGTCATATACTGAGTGGAGGCCAAAAAAATGGTGGTTGTGTACCTGATATGAACAAATGCAGTACTGAGACAGATAGTAAGTTCCAGAAACCAGACACCCCTGCACACTATGGTAAACAGCGCTGAGCGTCCGGCGCCCTCCAAACCGAGCTGAAACTAGCCTTCAGAGGTTTTCACCAGAGCTCCTGATGGTGGAGATGGACTTAGCTGCTTCCTTTGGCCAGAGTAGCAGTAGCCCAGAGAGTGCAGGATACACAGCACACCACAAGTCACAGCAGGCCCAGAAATCCGAAACTACTCACTTGAACATGTGCAGAGGGTTTGAAGAAGAAGCAGTAACAGTAGTAAACTGGTTCCAGGCAGTGGCAGAAGGTAAATTATAATCATGGTCCAGTTGGCAACGGGAGGTAGCGCAGTACAGAAGGATGAGTCGGGAGAATCGTCAGCAGGCCGGGTTGGTATCAGGAGGTCAGTGAAGTACAAAAGCAGAATCAACAAGAAGCATTCTAGAAGGCAAGCGATGGTCACAACAGGAGGAAGCGGAGGTACAGAATCGGCAGGCAGAAATGAAGTCAGGGAGCGGGAACAAGAAGTCAGACACACAAACACGAGACGAAGATCCAGTTAGCTAACACCCAGAGAACTGAATAGCCAGTGGTGCAGGAGCAGTGGAAGTGTAGAGATACAGGTTCGGGATCGAGACAAACAATTAAGCCTTAAAGGGAACACGCGGTAGAACTGGCACAAGTTAGGAAAGGATCGGCAACCTCACCGCCCAGTTGCAGAGATCCCAACTCCACTCCTAACAGTACCATGTGCGTATCTTTTTTTTGGAGGGGTGCCTTTCTATAGTTTGCTTCAGGCAGCAGAGAGGCTAGATTCACCCCTGTATAACACTTTCAGGGTTCCTAGGAACCTATCTAGCCAATATCTAGTTCTCTAAGGCAAAACCCAGCCAAAGTTATGTCAAAGTGAGGTGACATGTATGTCTATAGAAAAATGCATGATAAGCTGTGCATAAAAATTATGAGTTTAACCATACATTGCACTGCCACTAACTTTTAGACATTTTAACATTTAAAACATTCCAAAATTATCCTTTTTTGGGGAAAGGTGATTGGCCATGGTTTTTAGAAACATATGGCAGTTATATTGAAAAAAGCAATGGTATTATAGAAAAAATAGCCCATTTTGATTACTTGTAAGTGCTACTGGCTTGTTGTTATTTGAGAGACAAATATGTGGCTGTGAGCCTAGTTGAAAAGTGATGAAGAATTGGCTTTTCAAAAAAAAAAAAAACAAGCCACAAAAAAATGATCCCTTCATGAGAGCACTTGTGAAATCAAAATGGTTTTGATTTTTTGATGCCAACACTGTGGCACAAACAGTGTGGTATAGTGGATTGTGATGGATCAGGCCGCAGGACATGTCTGGATGAGTGGTGGTAGCTGTGGTAACATATGCCCCCTATTAAATAATGAAGATGTTTTTCAGATTAGCACAGGCTGCGAGACTATTTGAAGAGCAAAAAAAACCTTAAATAGAGGAGATTTTTTTCAGGTTAGCACAGGCAGAATCAGCGTCTTGCTGTTAGAACAACAGTTTGTATGTACTTAATTAAAAAAAATTCAAATTCTTGCACCCCAAAAAACCGACTTGTGACATCAATTCACCCTATGTAACCACTGAGGCCCAATCACAGTGATGACCCCGGGATGCATGATGTCAGCCAGAGGTCAAAAGAGGTATAAAGAGGATGCGGTAGGACTGCTCGATGCCCAGGAGAGGTGAGGTAAGGTGAGTATAAGTGTTTGTTATTTTTACTCATCTCCTCTGGGCTTCCACTTTGTGGTCTAAAGAAATCCCAGTGTATAACAGGGTTTTATGGATGACAAATCTTAAAATTTTCCTTTTTGGGCAAACCCTAAACTTTTGGAAATTTCAGATCGAATCTGGTTCTAAACAAATCAGTTTGTCTATCCCTAGAGGAAGCAAATTCCCGTGGCAGCTACTGTTGATGATTAAAATCTCCTGTTCCGTCATGCAATTATAACGAAGAAGATGACAATGCGGCATCCCTGACTGTGCATACTTATAGTGTCTTATCATGCACAGTCCCCTAGCAGGCAGGGACGGTACAGTCCCTAGCTGACAATGTAATGCTGTGACGAGGCATCAAAGGATTGACTGCAGAGAACAGAAAAACATAAAAATATAATATCAAGAGAGTGTTCCATCAGAGCAGATATAACTGCACCATGCATAAAAGAAGTACAGAGTGTAATAGACAATCAGGTGATGGGTGCAGTGATGGAAAAAAAGCTTTTCACTGGACTGATTCTTTAAATTGACATTGCTAGTTTTCTATCTATCCACTAGCAAAGTAGCAAATTGTACAAAGGAAAATGGTAGATTTTCCTGTTGTGAAAAAAAAACAGCAATTTTTTTTTTCTATTTGTGGTACAACACACTAATTGTGTCACTGTGGTAAAAAAGAGGAGTCAGCTCATCCTCAGCAAAGCCCACATATGCTTCAACTCACTGCTTCACATATCGGAGTAAGGATTTGTTTCAAATGCCAATTTTACATGCAAGTACACCAGAAAAAAAAAATAGATATATCATTGAAGTGCAGTGTCTATGTGCAGGATAGAAGGGTTACTATGCAGTGTCCATAAAATAGAAGCATGCATTACATGCATTACTTTTTTAAATTAAGGGAGCCTTCTACTGTCCCAGTCCTCTGACTGAGACCATATGGCAAGGTGAACTTTTTGAGACCTGTTCACATGTTGCAGTCCTTTGACTGACACCATATGATAAGGTGAACTTTTTTGTGATCTGTTCACATGGTGCAGTGCTGTGTGGTGTCTGCTGTTGCTGTGGTGCAGAGCCAATGGGTCGAAGTGGCAAAAAGCCTTGGGGGCTTAGCCTGGCAGCAGGGGTATTGCTGGGCTGCTGGATCGCTCTCCCTGTGGGAGCTGTGTTGTGGTGGTGGCGATTGCTGTTCAGTGCCGCACCTAGTAGTGTAGGGACCCACTATAAAGAGGTCGCCGCGAAGTGGCTAGTGGACTTATACACCTTGATCAATATGTATACTAAGAACCTCCTGTTCTGTATTGTAGAATTTGCTGAGAAGCACAAGATCAATGTATAAGATTGGTATGTGCTGTCCATGTGTTTTTTTTTTTTTTTTCATCTTGGATATTACATGCATTACTTGCATTACACAAATCCTGTCTGGAATCTTTATATTCCTGTGGGTTAAGGATTTTTCAAGTCATGTGATCTGATCATGTGATCTGATCATGTGATCTGATCATGTGATCTGATCATTGACCTTAAAGGGGTATTCCTATTACTAGGATCATATTTAAACTTGTAGGTTAAGCTAACTAAAATGTTCTAACCATTATATTGCTTTATCTATCTTGCTCCATTTTTCAGATACAGCTAAATATGTGTCCTCTGTGTTTCAGACCACTATCTAGCTATGTGCACTGGTGATGAGTCCCAATAAGAGAGAACCACTTTCTTCTTCATTTGTAGATACTTTACAGCTTCACATATATAAACCAGAATGTGAATTTTTATCACTTCACCAGTTCAGAACGTAAAGGGGTTGCCTCAGTATGGACAGGACATCCAGAGGACAGTGAATAAGTGTCCAATTCCAGATGCCCGATCGCCAATACCCCCAAACTGAAAGTCCCCCTAAGGTCTCCATGTGAATGGAGCGCCTGTGCACTTACAGTATGTGACCAGCGCTCCATTCACATCTATGTGTGCTCCATTCATAAGGAGGCCTTAGGGCGACTTTCAGACCCCCATCCTCCTGATCACAGGGGGACCTTGTAATCAGGCACTCCAGTGATCCGACAGTTATCTTCTGTCCTATGGATAGGGAATAAGTGTCCATAATGGGACAACCCCTTTAACTTCTCAGGCCACTTTCACTCTAGACCTACCTTTCAAAGAGGGGTACACTCACAGTCTGAGATGCTTTCAGGTTGTGATCTCCTGTCACTCCATCATAGGCTGATGCCTATTGTCAATGCACTCTACACCAAGCAGTTTTTCTCTTCCTGAAGCTCTGTTCCTCTGCTATTTCTAGCTTGCTCTAGGGTCCCAGGGTAATCAGTTGATCCACACCAAGCAATATTTAGTAGTCTAAGATGTCAACTGTCACTCTTGACAATAGCAGCTACTAATCCAACAGTCACTAACTGCCCACTAACCCTTCCAGTCCCAGCCAGAGATGCACACAAATCTCTGCATCCTAATACCAATCAGTTAGCTGATGTACTTCTATACGAAATAGCCAGTGTCACCCCTTTAGAGGTTCCCAATTTAAACTCTCTGTGTCCTCAGGATGCAGATAGAGTTGAATACAATAGTGGATCATTGAGCTTTCAATTTCATGCTCCACCATTCAAGCCTGGATCAGTGCTGTCTGAGGCAAGGAGGCAAGATCAACATTGAGCCATAGACAGCACTAGAGTTGGAGCCTGATAGCAGCACTATCGGAAAGGAGCTAGATGAGTATGTGTTGTTTTTGTTTAGTTTTGTGTTTAACATATTAGATTGTCAGATGGACTACTGGGGGGACATCTTAATGTGTGATGGGTAATTTGGGGATATCTTAGTATGTGATGAGCCAATGAGGTGACATTCTAATGTGTGATGGGCTACTGAGAGGTCATCTTAGTGTGTGATGGGCCACCAAAAGGACATTTTACTGTGTAATGGTCCACTAAGAGGACATTTTAATGTGTGATGGGCAACTGAGGGGATATTTTAATATATGATGGACCAACAATATGATGAAACATGGTGGTGGTAGAAATATGCTGTGGGGATGCTTTCCTTCGGCAGGGACAGGGAAGCTGATCAGAGTTGATGATAAGATGGATGGAGCTAAATACAGGGGAATCCTGGAAGAAAACCTGTGGGAGGCTGCAATAGATTTGAGACTGGGAAGGAGATTCACCTTCCAGCAAGTCAATGACCCTAAACATACAGCCAGAGCTACTGTGGAATGGTTTAGATCAAAGAATATTCATGTGTTAGAATGGCCCAGTCAAAGTCCAGACCTAAATCCCATTGATCATCTGTGGAAACACATGAAATTGCTGTTCACAGATGCTCTCCATCCAAACTGGCTGAGCTTGAGCTATTTTGCAAAGAAGAATGGGCAGAAATCTCAGTCTCTAGATGCACATACCCCAAAAGACTTGATATGGGGGGCTGAATACTTTTGCACGTCACACTTTTCAGATTTTTATTTGATTAAAAGTTTGAAAGGCATGTATCATTTTCGTTCCACTTCACAATTATCTGCTATTTTGTATTGGTCTATAACTGAAAATCTCAATAAAATACATTTAAGTTTGTGGTTGTAAGGTGACAAAATGTGAAAAAGGTCAAGGGGTATGAATACTTTTGCAAGGCACTGTAACTTTTAAATTTCTACAGTCCATATTAATACATGGGTACTGTCTTGCCATATGATTAGTGTACCCCTTACAATGTCCTTAACCCCTTCAAGACCGAGCCCAAAAATGCGTTAAGCACCAGGCCTCGTTTTTCAAAACTGACATGTGTCACTTTATATGGCAATAACTTTGAGACGACTTAACTTACACAAATGATTTTGAGATTGTTTTTTCGTGACACATTGTACTTCATGTTAGTGGTAAACACTAATGAATATTTTAGTATTTATTTATAAAAAAAATAGGAAATTTGATGGAAATTTGGAAAAAAAAAATCGCAATTTTCAAAATGTGAAATGCTCTGCTTTTCAGGCAGATAGTCATACCACCCAAATACATTAATACATATTATCTACCATATCTCTGCTATATATCGGCATCATCTTTTAATCATCCTGTAATTTATTTTGGATGTTATAAAGCTTACAAGTGTAACAGCGATTTTTCAGATTTACAAGAAAATTTCCCAAACTAATTTTTTAGGGACCACTTCAGTTCAGAAGAGGATTATAATGGCCTATATATTAGAAACCCCCATAAATGACCCCATTTTCAAAACTGCACCCCTCAAATAATTCAAAACAACATTTGGGAAGTTTGCTAACCCTTTAAGCATTTCACTGGAATTAAAACAATATGGAGGTGAAATTTAGACATTTAATTTTTTCCCACTAATTCCTTAATTTAGCCCTAAAATTAACACATTCACAAAGGGTTAAAGGAGAAAATGCATCTCACAGTTTGTTATGCAATTTCTCCCGAGCACGGAAATACCCCACAAGTGGGTGTAAACTGATGTTTGGGCGAATGGCAGCGCACGGAAGGGAAGGAGTGACACTGGGCGTCTGAAAAGCAGATTTTGCTGGAATAGTTTTCAGGTGCCATGTCTCATTTGCAAAGCCCCTAGAGTACCAATACAAAGGAAAACCCCAAAAAGTGACCCCATTTTGGAAACTACACCCCTCACAGAGTTCATCAAGGGGTATAGTGAGCATTTTGACCTTACAGCCGTTTCACAGATTTTGCTAACACTGGGATGTATAAATGAAACATTACTAAAATGTTACTTTATCCCCAAAGTTTTCATTTTCACAAGGGGTTAAAGGAGAAAAAGCACCCCACAGTTTGCAAAACAATTGCTCCTGAACACGGCAATACCCCATATGTGGTCGTAATCTGCTGTATGGGTACATGGCAGGGCTCAGAATGGAAAGAGCGCTATTTGGCTTTTGGAAGGCAGATTTTGGTGGAATAGTTTTCAGGTACCATGTCGCATTTGCAGAGCCCCCAAAGTACCAATACAGTGGAAGCCCCCTAAAAGTGACCCCATTTTGGAAACTACACCCCTCACAGAACATATCCAGGGGTATAGTGAGCATTTTGACCCTACAGCTGTTTCACAAATTTTATTAACATTGGGACATTAAAATGAAAAATTACTTTTTTTCCAATAAACCGTCAATTTAGCCCCAAATTTTTCAATTTCACAAGAGGACAAAGGAGAAAAAAGCTCCCCAAAGTTCGTTACACAATTTCTCCTGAACACAGAAATGCCCCATATGTGGTTGTAATCTGCTGCATAGGTACATGGCAGGGCTCAAAATGGAAAGAGCGCTATTTAGCTTTTGGAGGGCAGATTTTGCTGGAATAGTTTTCGGGTACCATGTCGCATTTGCAGAGCTCCTAAAGTACCAATACAATACAAACCCCCAAAAAGTGACCCCATTTTGAAAACTACACCCCTCATAGAATTTATCTAGGGGTATAGTGAGCATTTTGACCTCACAGCTGTTTCACAGATTTTATCATCATTGGGACGTAAAAATGTAAAATTACGTTTTTCCAATAAACCGTCCATTTAGCGACATATTTTAAATTTTTGCAAGTGGTTAAAGAAGAAAAAACACCCCACAGTTTGTTACACAATTTCTTCTGAAAACAGAAATGCCCCATATGTGGTTGTAATCTGCTGTATGGGTACATGGTGGGGCTCAGAATGGAAAGAGCGCTGTTTGGCTTTTGGAGGGTAGATGTGGCTGGAATAGTTTTCAGGTGCCATGTCACATTTGCAGAGCCCCTAAAGTACCAGTACAATGGAAACCCCCTAAAAGTGACCCCATTTTAGAAACTACACCCCTCAAGGAATGTATCAAGGGATATTATGATTTTGAGCCTAAAAATGCTTCCCAAAAATTAATGTACAAAGTGAAAATTAAAGTTTTTAAAGAAATATCCAATTTCAGTGCCTAATACGTTGCGGTCACTTTGTGGCATCAGAGACATGAACTCCTAAAACTATTAAGTGGGCTATCCCGGGGACAAAAAAATTGAATATGTGGGTATAAACTGCTGCTTGGGCACACAGCAGGGCTCAGAAGGGAAGGAGCACTGTGTTTTTTTAGCTTTTGGAGTACTTTCTCGTCGCCATGTTGTTTTTGCAGAGCCCTGGAGGTGCCAATAAATTGGAATTCCCCAAGAAGTGACCCCCATTTTGTAGGGGCAATTTTAGGGTCTCTGCAAATGTGACATGGCGTCCAAAAAAACAACAATCTAAATATGCGCTCCAAAAACACATAGCGCTCCTTCACATTTGCGCCCTGCTGTGTGCCCAAATGACAGTTTATGCCCACATGTATGACACTGGTGTGCCCAGGATAACGTACTTAACAATGCCATATGTGGGTATAAACTGCTGTTTGGGCACAGCCGGGCACAGAAGGGAAGGAGCGCTATTTTGGTTTTTGGAGCACAGTTTGCTTTTTGGACACCATGCCACTTTTGCAGAGCCCATGAATTGCCAGTAAAGTGGAATCCGCAGACATGTTACCCCATTTTGGAAACTATACCCTTCAAGGGATTTATCAAGTGGGGTAGCGAGCATTATTAATCCTTAAGTGTTGCATTCCTTTAATTTCCAGAAATGAATGCGCAGCTGATAATGAAAAGTTAAAAATGAAATTTTTCTATAGATACGCCATTTCAGTGCCCAATATGTTGTGCCCAGTTTATGTCTGCACAGACACACACTCCAAAAACTGGTGAGCGGGGATCCCGGGCACAACAGCTTTTGGAGCGTTCATCTCTGATACAAGCCGGGCACAACATATTACGCACTGAAATGTCGTATTCCTGGATAAATTGTCATTTTCACCTTTCACCATCAGCTGCGTATTCATTTATGGATAATAAATTATAGCAACACTTGGGGGTTAAAAATGCTCACTGTACCCCAGGATAAATTCCTTCAGGGGTGTAGTTTCCAAAATGGGGTGACATGTCAGGGGATTCCACTGTACTGGCATTTCAGCTCTGCAAAAGTGCAATGGCGTCCAAAAACCAAATAGCGCTCCTTCCCTTCTGTGCCCGGCTGTGCCCAAACAGCAGTTTATACCCACATATGACATTAAGTACGTTATTCTGGGAACGACAAGTGTAATACATGTGGGCATAAACTGCAGTTTGGGCACACAGTAGGGCGCAGAAGGGAAGGAGCGCTATGTGGCTTTTGGAGCTCAGATTCAGATGTTTGGGATCTGGATGCCATGTCATGTTTACAGAGCCTCTAAAGTACCAGTAAAGTGGAATCCCCTAGGGAATGACCCCATTTTGAAAAGTGCACCCCTCAAAGAATTTATCAAGGGGTGTAACGAGCATTAGTATCCCAGACGTGACTGCACAGCGGATGGTGAAGAGTGAATATGTAAGTTGTGCGTAGAACATTGGGTATACTAAATTCCCTACTATTTCCCCAGTAGTTCCTATTATTGGGGAGGTCACTCTGGGGGTCACTTCTGGCTTATTATCCCTCGTAAACTCTAAATCTGTGGTGTCCCCTGATATATGCTCGCACAGTTTATACATTCCCTTCCTGCCGCAGCCAGTTATGTTCTAATGATTTGGCGATTTTTGGGGGTTTTTGTCTTCACATTATATGAGCTATATTTTCTTTATTTCTCTGGTGATGTAGCCATATGAGGGCTTGTTGTTTGCAGTATGAGATGTATTTTTTAATGACATCATTTTTAGGTGCTTACAACTTATTAAATACATTTTATTAACTCTTTCTTGGTGGATTAAAAAACAACCCCATCAATTCTGGCACTGCGTTTTACCGTTTAAATTTTTCACCATGCAGCGTAGAGCGTAAGTAACATGTTATCTTTATTCTGTGGGTCGGTATGATTACGGCGTTACCTCATTTATACTGTTTTTTTATGCAATACCAATTTTGCAGAACAAAAACCCATTTGGGGACATAAATCAATTTTTTTTGCATCGCCATCTTCTAAGATGCGTAGCATTTTTATTTTTCAGTTTAGAGATTTGGTTTAGGGCTTATTTTTTGCGGGACAACCTGTGCTTTTTATTGGTACTGTTTTGGGGTACATATGACTTTTTGATCACTTTTTATGGCATATTTTGTAAGGTGAGATGGCGAAAAATCATTACTTTTGGCGGTTTTTTTCCCCGACGTTCACTGTGTACATTAAATATGGTTTCAGTTTTATTGTACAGGTTGTTACGGACGCGGCGATACCAAATATGTATTGTTTTTATTAATTTTTAGGTTTATTTTTTATATAATTAATTTTATATAGGAAAAGGGAATTTTTGGGGCTTCTTTTATTAATTTTTTTCACATCCTCTATTTATTTATTTTTTCACTTTTTTTACTTTTTCATGTGTCCCATTAGGACACCTGAGCCAGAGATTCATTGATCTCTGGCTCAGTACTATAGACTGCAAGACACGAGCACACAAGTGTCTTGCAGTCTATACAGGAAGTCAGCGCTATGGAAACACAGCGCTGACTTCCGCAGGTCTCGGCAGGATCAACCAGGTAGTGGGGTCTCCAGGCAGCCTGGGGTCACTTGGCAGACCCCGGGCTGCAGATTATCGATATCGGCACCCCCCGATCTCGCCGCGGGGGGGTGCCGGGGGGGGGGAGGCAAGATGGCGGAACCCCTTGGATGCCGCAGTCGCTATTGACGACGGCATCTTAAGGGTTAAACAGCGGGGATCGGTATTACCACTGGTCCCCGATGTTGCAGCGGGAGCCTGGCTGTCAAATACAGCCGGGCTCCCGCGGTGATCGCACGGGCTCTGCTTCTGAGCCCGCTCGATCACAGTCACGTACCTGTACGTGGGGATGCGGTAACTAACCACATTCTCCCACGTACATGTACGTGAGAATGCGTGAAGGGGTTAACATGCTTGATTCTAATGAACTAAACAAAAAACAATTACACTTAAGATCGATATTTTTTGGCAAAAGTTGATAATATCAGAACCCTAATTTTCAAAAACATTACCTCAGCAACAAATATCAAAGCTTGTTGCTCTACATGCAAATTATTGAATGTACAGATTAAGTGATAATTATCACAACTAGCAATTGCATTAGCACCTATTAGGATTCATTGTTCTGTGACAGTATTAATGATTCAATGTCTTTGTGAAATTTGACAATAGTTAGAAATAAACCTGTGTCTTTGTATGTTGACAAGGTTAACATAATTATATATCACATTTTGGAGGTTTCTTACTTCAAATGTAGAATTTTCAAAATCTGTTTAGTGTTGAATTATAATACTTTATTATTGAACTCATTCCAACATTACTGATCACACCCCAATATCATTACTTATAGGAAAAAACAGCAAACATGCCCAAAGAAAAGTTCTTTCATCTAAGATTAAAAAAATATATTTCATACCCATCATAATAAACAGCACAGTAAATCACAAGTATTCCTGTAGATGTATATTACACAATGTACACACAGCATATTGGGAGGAAATTATGAAGCAAAATTCATCAAATTATGTCAAAAAATGTCAAACATTCCATGCAACAAGTGTATTTTATTTTATTTATTTTTTTCGCCTCCCTAAACAGTTTTGAAATGTGTCTAAAAAATGGGGCATGGCAAAGAGGAGTCATAAACTGAATTGCATTTATTAATGGCATGACCCATTATTATATAACAAAGGAAGAATTTATTAAGAATGCAGTTTCTTATGACAGTCAAAATTCATGCCCCTATAGACACTAGACTACTACTAAGAGTCTCTGGTCTCTTAATGATTCTTGTGCATGTACACTGACGAGCAAAAGGCTAACAATGTATTGAACTTTTGTCTTTCATGCTCCATATCTCACCATCCACTACAGCTTTGAACGTGAAACTACCATCATTTTATAGACAATCATTTTGGCTATCTCATACATAAATTTGACTTGCAACAATTTAGTGTTTGATTTGTTATATAGATTTTTTATACAAAATCTTTTTTCTTCTTGTATACTACAAATTACAACCTGTTCTTACATTCCCTAATAGCTCAGTGTGTTATTAAATCGATTGCCAAGCAGAAGGTCACCGATTCATATCAAGGATGAGCCATGAAGAAGATTTCCCAAGAAAAGAGAAATACAGATGCATCTCAATAAATTAGAATATCTTTGAAACGTTTATTCCCCTTACGTCTGACAGCAGCACAATATGGGGTATCTCTGCCCCTGTGTGTTGTTTAGGACAGGTGGAACCTTTAATTAGCACCAAAAAGGTGCCTCCTACTAGCCCTATAAGAGGGCACAAGAGACCTCCTTCCACTGTGTTTTTTTCTGTCCTGTGTGGAACAGGTGGACGGAGGTCTCTTGTGACCTCCCGTTGCTAGGGGTTTTAGTTACTCCTGGCTTACCTTCTTGGGGTACCTCGGTCCCAAAGAAAAAACCACCGGTCCTTCGGGCCTTCGCACCGCAGCGCAGCGTTATCCGGCATCCATCTGCAGGCAGCACGATCCCGGAAGTAAGCGGGGAACCTCCTCGGCCGGAACTTTTCTCCGGTTCCGTGTTCCCAGGGGAAGGAAGCCTTTGCGCACCACCGTGCCCTACTTCCGGTTTTCTCGGAAAAAGTGCGGTAAGTTTGGAAATTTAAAATTTAAAGGCAGAATATAGAATTGATTTTTGCTGCTTGTATTTTGAGCCTCTGGCTTAGGCTTATGCTCCTCTATGTTCCATTATGGCGTTTGACTTGTTTTGGTGCTGTATAAATGTTTCTTTGTTGGCTTCCTCCCCTCGCTGCTGGATTACATTTAAAAGGTCTGAATGCAGTCCTTTATTTGTTGAGTGAGTGGTTTCTAGCTCCTCTGCTGCGGGTTGCGGTGGCTGGTTTTTTTCTGACGGTTTTTTTTCTCTCTTCAAGTGACCGATTCAAAAAAAAAAAAAAAGGGTACCCCTTGGGTTTTTATGCGATGCTTGGCGATCTTCCCTGTTTCAGTGTCACGTGGCTGTTTGATGTTTCAGATGTCATCTTCTGCAGCACGTAATGGCGATGCGCTTAGGAGGAAAAATTCCTCTAAACTTGAAACACCTAATGTGTTTGGATTGCAATACCCCTTTACCTGACGGCTATGATTTTACCCGCTGTCACCAGTGTCGCGGACCCTGCCGGAAGTACCTTCTATAAGAGGTTGTTACTTGGGTAAAGGACTTTATGAGGAGTCTCTTAAAGGAGATTCGTTCTTCCATCGCCCAGATTGCCAAGAGACCGCAGATTGAGACACAATCTTCCTTACGGATCTCTGATGAAGATTATCAGATAGTGGACGAGACACTCTCATCTGACGATTCCACTGAAGATCCCAGCAGGCCGTGCTTCCACTCGAAAAATTAAGCCGGCTGCTGAAGTCCATCCGGTCTAAGGATCGTGATGTTGACGGGGAAGCCTCCGCGGCCACCTATAGAGGGCCTAGGGTCTTCCAAGTGGACCAGACATTACAAAAATTAATGGCCTTAGAGTGGAGAAGTCCTGAAAAACCTCTTGTGGTTCCTAGGAGGTTCAGCGCTTTATTCCCAGTTGCTCAATGGGATCAATGGGGTCCTCCTCCCAAGGTGGATATGGCGGTGGCTAAACTGTCCTGCCGCACTAAGGTACCATCAGATGATGGAGCAAATCTGCATGACGCCATGGCAGGCGCTTCGACAATACCTTCAAGAAGGCTTATTCAGCTGCCTCGCCCAAGACCGCTGTGGCGGTTGCGTCCTGTGAAGTGTCAGCCAAATTATGTACTGACCTGGTCCACCTCGAAAGTGACCGACTCTGGAGTCTCCAGAGACAAGCTGCTAGGGTTTCTAGGCTCAGTTTCCCTGGCAGCTGAATATTTAACGGAAGCCTCCCACCATCAATTAAGGCTGGCGGCCAAATCCCTGGCACTTACCAAGAACACTGCAGCAGGAAGACCTCTATGGTTAAAACCTTGGAGAGCTGTGTTCCCCTCAAAGTATAATTTGTGCGCATTACCCTTTGAGCCGGGTAGAGTCTTTGGCTGTGCCCTAGACGAGATCCTAGAGGGCTTGGCCGACAAGAAGGGTAAACCTTTACCCCAGGCCTTCAGAGGTAGGTCTGGCTCTGGCCGTGGTAGAGGCTATCCGCCTCGTCGTGGAAGGCAGTCCAGAGAGGCTCTAGTTATTCCTCTAGAGGCGCCGGCCGGAGATTCCGAAGTCTGATGATAAAAAAGTCAAGCCTAGCTTTTGACATCAGAAGCAGTTTTCCTGTGGCCGAGATTCCTGTCGGAGGTCGTGTCTCCCACTTTCTCAACTGCGGGCAGGAAAAAATTCGAGACCCATGGGTCCGGTAGGTAATCCAGAGAGGTTATGCAATGAAGTTCCTCCGTCCTCCTCAGGATCGGTTTGTGTTAACTCGCAGCCTCCCTGGAATGCTTCATCCGAGAGTACATTCACAAGGGAGCCCTGGTGGAAGTCCCTTTTCTAGAAGAAGGATCCAGTGTCTATTCTCCCGTCTTCCTGATGCCAAAACCGGCAGACAAGTGGAGAATGATCATAGACTTAAGGTACCTCAACCGCTTCATCAAAAAGAAGCGCTTCCATAGGAAAACCATAAAGTCTGTCACCACCTTTCTCCTCTAAGGCAATGTTTTTTGTGACTTTGGATATAAAAGACGCCTATTTGCATATTTCTATTTACCTCCACACAGAAGGTTTTTTTCTAAGGATTGCCGTAGTAGTTTCCGGCCACAGGAAGCACTTTCAATTCACAGCACTACCCTTCGGGATCTCCTCTGCTTCCCACACCTTTACAAAGGTAGTGGCCCCCATAACGGCCGCCCTCAGGCTTCAGGGGATATTCTTGGTGCCTTATCTAGACGACTGGTTGATAAAGGCCCAGTCAGAGTCTGTTCTGCTCCAGTACCTACAGACAGCCTTCAGAGTCTGTGATGGCTTATAAATTGGGAGAAGTCAAAAACGATCCCTTCAACTCAAAGGAAGTTCCTCTGAGAAAACTACTTCCTAGATTGAGTCCGCCTGCAAATCTCCTTGACACCAGCAAGGAAGGAGAAGCTGGTTTCGGCAGTCCGGCACCTCTTCAAAAAACCGATAGCCTCCATCAGAACATTGATGAAGATCCTGGGCTTGATGTTTTCCTCAGTGGAGGCAGTCCCATGGGCCTTGTGGCACTTACGTCCCCTCCAGAAGGAGTTACTAGAGGCTTGGGATCGCTCCCTTCTTACATTCAGCAAGAAGATTCGACTCTCCCCCAGGACCCGTCTTTCCCTCAAGTGGTGGTTGCACCTGAAAGACGGAAGGTCCACGGTCCAACCTTCTTGGACCCTGTTGACTACAGATGCATCCCCCTCGGGATGGGGAGCCCATTGGACGAAAACTCCATAAAGGGAGTCTGGAGCGCTCCTGAAAAAAGGACCTCGTCCAACTGGAAGGAGCTCAGAGCCGTATATCGTGCCTTACTCTATTGCTTGCCTCTTCCCAGGGGAAGAGCAGTCAAAATCCGGTCAGACAACATGACCACAGTGCTGTACGTGAACAGACAGGGAGGCACCAGATCACCAACCCTCCTTAGAGAGGCAGATCTGATATTTACATGGGCAGAGAAAAATCTAACCCATTTATCCGCAGTTCACATCAAGGGCTCCCTGAACATAGTAGCGGATCGGTTGAGTTGGGGTTATGCCGTATCAGGAGAATGGTCACTCAATCCAGAAGTCTTTCATCAGATTACCCTGAACAGGGGTCTTCCAGAAATAGACCTCATGGCAACCCGACTCAACGCCAAGGTGGAAAAGTTCTGTTCCCTTTACCAGGAGGACAATTCCTTTGGCAGTGGATGCCCTGTCCATCCCTTGGAGGTCCAGGCTGGCATAAATCTTCCCTCCAATTCCAATAATACCAAAGGTATTAATGAAAATCAGACAGGACCAAGTCTCTGTGATAGCCATCATTCCATTCTGGCCAAAAAGAGCTTGGTTTTTCCCATCTCATGGAGATGAGTCGAGGGATATATTGGAGGCTTCCCCCCATCCAGAACCTGGTTTCCCAAGGATCTCTGAAGTGCCAGGATCTCTGGAGATTCAACCTGACAGCCTGGAGGTTGAGCAGTCCCTACAGCAGGATAGAGGACTGTCAGAGGCCGTCCTGAAGACCCTTTATTCTGCAAGAGCAGAATCTACCAATAAGAACTACCAGAGGACAGCCAAGATTTTCATGGAGTGGTGCTCCAAGAAGGGTATTAATAATCTAGAACCTTCAACGGCTGATATTTTCTTCAGGACGGTTTGGATAAGGGCCTTGCCCCTGCCACTTTGAAAGTGCAGATTGCGGCCCTCTCCGCTCATTTGAACAGACGTCTGTCTCAGGATCCTCTGGTTGCAAGGTTCCTTAAAGGGGCAATGAGGCTAAAGCCCTCAGTATCATCCCCAGTGGGACCTTGCGGTAGTCATTACAGGCCTGTGCGGTCCTCCATTTGGACCCTTGGAGACTACGGGGATAAAATATTTAGCCTACAAACCACTTTTTTGTTGGCTATTATATCTGCCAAAGAGTAGGGGTACTCCAGGCCCTCTCTTCTAGAGAACCGTACATTTTGTTTTTGCAGATAGGGTGCACCTTAGGTTTGCCTGGGTTTATCCCTAAGGTCCCCTCATACTATAATAGCAATCAGCTAATTTCGTTACCTGTGTTTTTCCCCTCTCCAACCTCTGAGGAGGAAGAAAAGCTCAACACCTTAGATGTGGTAAGGTGTCTGTGGATTTACCTATTCCACACTCAACCGCTTAAGAAGGCCGAAAGCCTACTAATTGATATGCAGTGTAAAAACAGAGGCCTCAAGGCTTCCAAGCCTACTCTATCCACATGGATCAAGGAGACAATTAAGTCTTCCTTTCTTATTCAGGAGTTATTCCCTCCAGTCTTTTTACGGCCACTCGACCTGGGTTGTCGACTTCTTTGGCTGAGTATCGGTCCTTACCATTGGACCAGATTTGTGCGGCTGCATCATAGTCATCTCAGTTGATCTTTTGTTAAACATTATCATTGGACATCCGCAGTTTCCAGACAACTGCCTTTGGTCAGTCAGTCCTTGATGTTGTAAGGCGAGGAAACCCTCCCTAGGGGAATTACTTGCTATCTCCCCATATTGTGCTGCTGTCGGACGTAAGGGGAATCGTTGATTGTAATGTCAATCTGTATTCCCTTAGTTCAGACAGCATCACAAGGCTTCCCTCCCTAGAAGCTAGTTTCCTGTTACTTTATAATTTACACAGTGGAGGGAGGTCTCTTGTGCCCTCTTATAGGGCTAGTAGGAGGCACCTTTTTGGTGCTAATTAAAGGTTCCACCTGTCCTAAACAACACACAGGGGCAGAGATACCCCATATTGTGCTGCTGTCTGGACTAAGGGAATACAGATTGACATTACAATCAACGATTTCTTTCAGTAATTAAATTAAAAAAGTAACCTCCTATATTTTCTAGATTCTTTACACACAGAGTGTCCTATTTCAAGTGTTTTATTTCTGTAGATGTTGATTATGGATTACAGGTAATGAAAACCAAAATCTAAGAAAATTTGAATATTGGAAAAAAGTTCAGTATTGTAAATTCAGTGTGTCACCTGCCAAGGTTTCCTAAGCCTTTAAATGGTCCCTCAGTCTGGTTCAGTAGGACACACAATCATGGAAGACGCTGATTATGAATTGAATTACTGAATTACTGAAATGAATGAACGTTTCAAAAATACTCTAATTTATTGAGATGCACCTGTAGCATCATCCAGCTCATCAATTGTGTTCTCTCGGCCAAGAGAATTGCCAAACTGCATCATGTGAGTGCAATGACAGTTGGAAGAATACAAATTGAAGTTCATCTATCCATTCAAATGCCAAGAGGCAAATCAGAGTCAACAAGTCTGCTCATCACAATGTCATCACACAGATCCACCATTAATAACAGCAGAACCGATCTCCCAGTGGCCGCACATTTCTCCGGAGAAAACCACTCTATTGAAGATTTGCGGGTTGTGGTTTTAATGGGACATTTTAAGACACAGGAGAAAAGAAAAGAAATGGAGTACAAATTTATGCAAAAATTTCAAACTCTGCAATTTGGACTTAATATTCATGCCAGCTTCATGTCACACTATGTTTGAACCATGAACTGAACTCAATATTCATGCCAGCTTCAAATCACACTATGTGTGACCTGTGAGGGTCACAAATCACCTCCTGATAGCAAACAGATAACAGCAAGAATTACTGATCCCTCCGTCACGCACCACAAGTTTCCAGACTGTTTTTTTTTACCTGTTGTAAATAACTTCTCTACTTAGATTGCAATTTTTTTTTAAGGACTCTAAAATGCTTTGAAAACCATGTGTATAAAAATCTGTTAATTTTCAGTTCTTGTATCACACCATGTCTGATGAAGGGAGCGAGTACTCCTGAAAGCTTACTTATAAATATACTCAGTTAGCCTCTAAAAGGTATCGCCTGATTTCTTCACTCTTCCATCACAATGTCTATCAGTTTTGGCGCAACAGACAAGGCAATGGAGGTAGCTCGTATGTTTCGTAATAGTGAGACGTCCATGCAAGTGCACAGACGTCCATGCAAGTGCCGTGTGATGCGTATTACACAAGTCTGCAATGATGGCCTGAAAAAAGTTGAAGAAGCCTTGACTTCAATATCCTCATAAGAAGCGTCTGCTCGAGTTTGCAAAAAGGTATCAAAAGTGGACAATAGAAAATTGAAAAGGTGATTTGGAGCAATGAGACGAAAGTCAATAGACTGGGATCTGATAGGTGCAAATGGGTCTGGAAGAAATAAGGGAAAAGGGGGCTAATGGATCGAGAAACTGAAGGTACTGTCACGTTTGGTGGAGGAAAACTGATGATATGGGGATGTTTCACAGCTAAAGGCGTTGAATACTTAACCAGAATTGATGGTGGTCTCAATGCTGAGCTATATGTGAGTATTCTACAAGTCAAGTTACTTCATACACTCGAGTACTAAGGGACTGAAAAGGACGACATAGTGTTCCATCAGGACAACGACCAGAAGGATATGTCAAGATTAGCGTAGAAATGGTTCAATGACAAGTAGAGGTGTTGGATTGGTCCCCACAGTCCCGAGACCTCAGCTCAATCGAACACTTGTGGGTAAAGTTGAAGAAAAAGCTGTATTCGTACCCAAGTGAGTTGACCAATATACACCAACATTGGGAATATGTAGAAGAGACCTGGGTTCAGATTTCGGTCGAGACATGCTTGAATCTGATAGAGAGCATGCCCAGAAGGATTTAGGCAGTATTGAAAGTCAAAGGTGGATTTACAAAATAATAAAAGTTAAAATTTAGATTTTTAGGAGAAAAACAGTAACAATGCAGTTACATGACAAGAATCTGCATAACTAATCATATGCTAAATAGTTGCAAATCAAATTTATGTATGAGATACCAAGATGATTGTCTATAAAATGATGGTAGTCTCATGTTGGAATCTGTAGTGGTATGGAGCCTGAAAGTCAAAAGTTCAAAACATTGTACCCTTTTGCTCGTCAGTGTAGGAGCACCTCAACCGAAATATATACCAGTCAGAGATTGGAGTAGATTTCTGGTATAACTGTCCCACTGTGATAAATGTGGCACTTTATCTGCTTATCTGGTTTAAGGATTTGAGATATCAACCCAGGCCTGAAAAGCCCAACAACATACATTGGGTACGGAAAGTATTCAGACCCCTTTAAATTTTTCACTCTTTGTTTCATTGCAGCCATTTGCGAAAAGCAAAAAAGTTCATTTTATTTCTCATTAATGTACACTCAGCACCCCATCTTGACTAAAAATAAACAGAAATGTAGATATTTTTGCAAATTTATTAAAAAAGAAAAACTGAAATATCACATGGTCATAAGTATTCAGACCCTTTGCTGTGACACTCCTATTTAACTCACATGCTGTCCATTTCCTTCTGATCCTCCTTGAGATGGTTCTACTCCTTCATTGGAGTCCAGCTGTGTTTACTTAAGCTGATTGGACTTGATTAGGAAAGGCACACACCTGTCTCTATAAGACCTCACAGCTCACAGTGCATGTCAGAGCAAATGAGAATCATGAGGTCAAAGGAACTGCCCAAGGAGCTCAGAGACAGAATTGTGGCAAGGCACAGATCTGGCCAAGGTTACAAAAGAATTTCTGCAGCACTCAAGGTTCCTAAGAGCACAGTGGCCTGCATAATCCTTAAATGGAAGAAGTTTGGGTCGACCAGAACTCTTCCTAGACCTGGCCGTCCAGCCAAACTGAGCAATCGTGGGTGAAGAGCCTTGGTGAGAGAGGTAAAGAAGAACCCAAAGATCACTGTGGCTGAGCTCCAGAGATGTAGTAGGGAGATGGGAGAAAGTTCCACAAAGTCAACTATCACTGCAGCCCTCCACCAGTTGGGGCTTTATGGCAGAGTGCCCCGAAGGAAGCCTCTCCTCAGTGCAAGACATATAGAGTTTGCCAAAAAACACATGAAAGACTCCCAGACTATGAGAAATAAGATTCTCTGGTCTAACGAGACGAAGATTGAACTTTTTTCTGTTAATTCTAAGCGGTATGTGTGGAGAAAACCAGGCACTGCTCATCACCTGCCCAATACAATCCCAACAGTGAAACATGGTGGTGGCAGCATCATGCTATGGGGGTGTTTTTCAGCTGCAGGGACAGGACGACTGGTTGCAATTGAAGGAAAGATGAATGCGGCCAAGTACTGAGATATCCTGGAAGAAAACCTCTTCCAGAGTGCTCTGGACCTCAGACTGGGCCGAAGGTTCACCTTCCAACAAGACAATGACTGTAAGAACACAGCTAAAATAACAAAGGAGTGGCTTCGGAACAACTCTGTGACCATTCTTGACTGGTCCAGCCAGAGCCCTGACCTCAACCCAATTGAGCATCTCTGGAGAGACCTGAAAATGGCTGTCCACCAACGTTCACCATCCAACCTGATGGAACTGGAGAGGATCTGCAAGAAAGAATGGCAGAGGATCCCCAAATCCAGACGTGAAAAACTTGTTGCATCATTCCCAAGAAGACTCATGGCTGTACTGAGCAAAGGGTCTGAATACTTATGACCATGTGATATTTCAGTTTTTTTTTTTTTAATAAATTTGCAAAAATTTCTACATTTCTGTTTTTTTTCTGTCAAGATGGGGTGCTGAGTGTACATTAATGAGAAATAAAAAGAACTTTTTTGCTTTTAGCAAATTGCTTAAATGAAACAAAGAGTGAAAAATTTAAAGGGGTCTGAATACTTTCCGTACCCACTGTATATGGAAAAAGCCAGCGTTTATGTAGGTATAATTGACATGCTGCGATTTTCAAAAACGAGAGCATTTTTGAAAACACAATTTTTTCTATGCAGATTTTTTTCTGCAATGTGTGGATGGGATTAGGATAGGAAGAAAGAGAGAGATGTAAAAGAGAGAGAAAGAGAGAGAGAAAGAGAGAGATAAAGAATGGTTTGATGGTAGATGTGGTCTGAACGAAAGTTCGCAGGAGGCATGAGATTCGTCTTGAGCTGGGTGTCTTCGTGGCTATGAGCTTTTCAAAATTCAGTTATTCCCAGCACCAGGTATATCTAATGGCAAAGCTGAGACAACATTTGTCATAATGAGCCAGATGTAAGAATGTCAAATGTGGTGATCGGAGGATGTCCCTAATGCAAGTTGCTTCAGGTAGTTGTTTATCAGTACAAAATTTGTCGAGAGGGAAAGGCATGAGTTGGTCTCAGAAGTCTTTGAGAGGGTTTTTAATTTCTGGCAGAAGACAGGTGAAGAGGCCCATTGGGAGACATAATGACGAAGTAGGAGTCAGACTAGGTTGGAGTTTATGCCACACTTCGCAGTGTGCCTTTTAGGAGTATTCTAAACTTAGGGTGTCGGAACCATTTGGGGTCGTTATAATTCCTCATGTCAGTAAGGTTTATGGCACCAGCTAACCTAGTTTGAACCAGGGCCGTATGAGCCAAGCGCGTTTTTTTCTGTTTCCGCAATAAAGTCTAGGGCTCTTACTGATTTGTAGAGCAAATTGGGGAGCAAGATCGGGAACATCTGTAGTTTGTAAAGAATCAAGTTTGTTTTAACAAAACCTGGTTCTACTGGATGGAATTCCAATGTACCAGTGAATATCAGACGCTTCTCGGGCCTGTGCCTCCCCCGTAGACCTACATTGGGATGCTCTGGCTTTTATAGCTACAGTGCCTTGCGAAAGTATTTGGCCCCCTTGAACTTTTCAACCTTAAGCCACATTTCAGGCTTCAAACATAAGGATATAAAATTTTAATTTTTTGGTGAAGAATCAACTACAAGTGGGACACAATTGTGAAGTGGAATGAAATTTATTGGTTATTTTAAACTTTTGTAAAAAATAAAAAACTGAAAAGTGGGGCGTGCAATATTATTCGGCCCCTTTACTTTCAGTGCAGCAAACTCACTCCAGAAGTTCAGTGAGGATCTCTGAATGATCCAATGTTGTCCTAAATGACTGATGATGATAAATATAATCCACCTGTGTGCAATCAAGTCTCCGTATAAATGCACCTGCTCTGTGATAATCTCAGGGTTCTGTTTAAAGCGCAGAGAGCATCATGAAGACCAAGGAACACACCAGGCAGGTCCGTGATACTGTTGTGATGAAGTTTAAAGCCGGATTTGGATACAAAAAGATTTCCCAAACTTTAAACATCCCAAGGAGCACTGTGCAAGCGATCATATTGAAATGGAAGGAGTATCAAACCACTGCAAATCTACCAAGACCCGGCCGTCCTTCTAAACTTTCATCTCAAACAAGGAGAAGACTGATCAGAGATGCAGGCAAGAGGCCCATGATCACTCTGGATGAACTGCAGAGATCTACAGCTGAGGTGAGAGAGTTTGTCAATAGGACAACAGTCGTACACTGCACAAATCTGGCCTTTATGGAAGAGTGGCAAGAAGAAAGCCATTTCTCAAAGATATCCATAAAAAGTCTTGTTTAAAGTTTGCCACAAGCCACCTGGAAGACACACCAAACATGTGGAAGAAGGTGCTCTGGTCAGATGAAACCAAAATCGAACTTTTTGGCCACAATGCAAAACGATATGTTTGGCGTAAATGCAATACAGCTCATCACCCTGAACACACCATCCCCACTGTCAATCATGGTGGTGGCAGCATCATGCTTTGGGCCTGCTTTTCTTCAGCAGGGACAGGGAAGATGGTTAAAATTGATGGGAAGATGGATGGAGCCAAATACAGGACCATTCTGGAAGAAAACCTGTTGGAGTCTGCAAAAGACCTGAGATTGGGACGGAGATTTATCTTCCATCAAGTCAATGATCCCAAACATAAAGCAAAATCTACAATGGAATGGTTCACAAATAAACGTATTCAGGTGTTAGAATGGCCAAGTCAAAGTCCAAACTTGAATCCAATCGAGAATCTGTGGAAAGAGCTGAAAACTGCTGTTCACAAATGCTCTCCATCCAACCTCACTGAGCTTGAGCTGTTTTCCAAGGAAGAATGGGCAAGAATTTCAGTCTCTTGATGTGCAAAACTGATAGAGACATACCCCAAGCGACTTGCAGCTGTAATCGCAGCAAAAGGTGGCGCTACAAAGTATTAATTTAAGGGGGCCGAATAATTTGGCACGCCCCACTTTTCAGTTTTTTATTTTTTTACAAAAGTTTAAAATAACCAATAAATTTCATTCCACTTCACGATTGTGTCCCACTTGTTGTTGCTTCTTCACCAAAAAATTAAAATTTTATATCCTTATGTTTGAAGCCTGAAATGTGGCAAAAGGTTGAAAAGTTGAAGGGGGCCGAATACTTTCGCAAGGCACTGTAACTGATGAGTTGCCTGTTTAGGACTATTCTTGGCCCTCTGGCTTTGCTCCTTGTGGAGTCTTATTTCTCTTTCTGATGATGAATTTTCGATTGTTTGCACCCTTGGGTCCTCCCCCAGACCCGGATACTGTTTCAGTATAGCCCCCCCCCTTTTTTTTTTTTTCCTTCTTTCTTCCCTCTCACTCTGTGGTGTTGTTGTTATTTTTGTTGCCTTGCGGCTCTTTTCCCTTCCTCCTCCTTTCTTCTCCCCTTCCCCTCCTCTTCTTGTCCTCTGGCCTCTACTCGGGGATATCCCCGTTATCTACAGTATAAACTGTTGTTGCTGTCGTTGCAGATATCTGTTGTCACTGTATTTTATGCCTTTTTGAAAACCAATAAACTTTGAATTGAAAAAAAAAGAATCAAGTTTGGATCAAGTTCCTTCTTCCTAGCCAGGAAAGGAACAGAATATCATATGATGTAAGGAGTGTATGGATTTCCTGCATCAGTGGGCCAAAGTTTGATTTGTAGAGCTGGTCTATGCAAGTTGTCAATTTCACTCCTAGATAGGAGATCTAGTGGGAGCAGGGGCATAAATACTGGGGTAGCAGTGGTAGCGACTGCCACTGGGCCCGGGACATTACGGGGCCCAGAGCCCTGTGGCAGCCACTACCGCGAACCCCACAAACACTGCTATCATTATACTCGGGGGGTCTTTTCAGACCCACGAGTATAACAATCGGGGGCCCAGGAGAGGTGAGCGAACATAAAAAACAATGTTACTTACCTCTCCTGTGCTCCAACAGGCTTCGGGCCTGTTTGGTGATATCCCAGACGTCAGCCAACGTCATTATGCGTCGCGACACCGGCCTGGATCATGCAAGATCTGGTCCAACATTGAAAATGGCCAAAGTAGCGCACTGGAGTGCATCGGAGCCAGGGAGAAGTAGGTAACATTGTTTTTTATGTTTGTATCCTCCCATGGGTCTCTGATCATTATACTCTGGGGTCACCTTGGGCCCCAGCCATTCCTAGTTATGCCACTGAGTGGGACGTTCAACTTTATAGTTGGAGACTGAGCTGTATTGGTCCATCAACTCCTTGAGTTTATGTAAGCCTCTTTCAACAAATAAGATGACATCGGTGAATGCCACGAAGTGTAGAATGGTATTTCCCATTCAAAGGCCTAAAATGTCAGGGTTCTGTCACACTGCCTGCAGTAAGGTTTCCAAGGATAAGATGCAAAGAGTCGGCGAAAGGGGGCAACCCTGCTGGGTTCCATTTGTTGGAATTTGGGTTCCAAATTTTCATAGGGACGCTACTAAGAAGTCCCAATCCACCCTAACAAATGCCTTCTCTGTGTCTACTCCAAGAAGGGCGAAGGGAGTTTTGAAGTTGTCATGTATTCTATGGCATGGAGTAACCTTGAAGAGTTGTCTGTTTCTTCCCTCAACTTCACAAAACCAGTCTTCTCCTTATGGATGAGATAGGGGAGTAGGGTTTGCAGTCTCACTGTTAGTTTTTTTTTTTTTTTTTTTTTTTTTATTCAAATTTTTATTGATTTTACAAGAAGAAAAAAACAACAAACAGTACATGTAAGATGACCACATACATATAGCAGAGTAATCCCGAAGAACGGGTGAAGCGATCCATCCACAGAATAACAGATTGTCCATCAAGTGTATGTCACTAAACTCTGGACCATTGCAGAACATTAAACACAATATACAGCATCCAGAATATGGTTCAATAATAACTAGGATCATCACAACTTCATCAATAAAGCTATGAGTATACAGAAAGAGATTGAGTAACTCATGAGAAAGGAGATGGAGGAGGAGGGGGAGTTAGTAAGTTAGGGCAGAGATATAAGCATCTCAACTAGTCAGTTCCAGCCAGGGGGTCCAGATCTACAGGTTTTTGGGATGTGAATGAAGTTTCCTGCTCATGAGTTCTTCGAAACGAGCAATTTGGTGAACCTTAGTTATTCAAAATTGCACTTACGGAAAGGGTGTTTGAAGCCATAATTGCGGGGTTATGGATTTAGCAGCAGCTAGTAGGTGTGCGAGCAAGACGTCTTTGACAGGGTTTAGATCTGTAGAGGGCAGAACTAGAAAAATCAGGTCTGGTGTGAGGGACAGTAGAGTGTTTAATTGTACAGATGTAGTTTTGTATCTGTGACCAAAAAGGAGAAATGAGTGGGCAGTACCACCAAATATGTGCGATTGTGCCTACTTGGGACTTACATCTCCAACATGTGTTGTCTGGTGATACAATGTGCTTTAAGTGAAACATTCTGTCAGGCGTACGATACCATCTTGATAGGAGTTTGTAATGGTTTTCTTGGAGATGTATGCAGCATGAGAAACCATGAAAATGTTGTAGTATCTGTTGAACACAGTCAGTATTCAGAGAGATGCCAAGCTCTGGCTCCCAAGAGAGAATAAAAGTAGGTTTCCTCTGGACATAAGGTTCTAGATAAGTGGATAATAGATGGGAAGTTCTACGGAGCATCATTGTCTTAGACAGTAATAGCTTCTCAAAGGATGTCAAGTCGGTGCAAATTTGAAAAGTCAGAAGAGAAGCAAGTAATGGTTTAGGTGTTGTAAATGCAGGAAGTTTAATTTAAGGTCAGGTATACGAGCTAAGGCTTGTTGAGCATCTAGTGGTGTGCCATTGGGTGATAGGTATCTCAGAGTGATAGTGTTCAACTTGTCCCAAATGAAGTTGTATGTTTTCCAGGTTGTCCAAGTAGATTCGGGATGAACACTGCCTGGAGAAGAGGAGTCGGTGACAGGGCAAGGGTATGCTCAATTCCTCTCCAGACGTCGGAAGGGCCTCCTAGGAGTGGATGCTAAGACGTTTTACGTTGTAGGTGAGGTAGTCACAGTACCGATTCTAGGGAGGTCTTTGAAAAGGCTTTCATTAATTTAACAGCAATGGATAGGTTTGTGGGGGTGGCCAGGTTAGTCCACCAATTCAATTGCAACACTCTGCAATATTTAAGAATGTCTGGTAAAATGATACCCCCCCCCCCCATTCTGTCTCTTAAAAACAAGCTAGGACCATGACAGGCGAGGGGTCTTCTTTCTCCAGATGAAAGAGTTGTATAGCCATTTATCATAGGAAGTTAGTGAAAGTCGGATATCTACCAGGAAATGGAGGACATTTTTGTTGTATAGGTTGGCAGGATCAGCTGTAAGGAATATCCCTAGATTTTTAAGAGATGAGTTGGTTCATAGAAAAGGTATCTTAGAGCATAGTGTTTGCTGATAGGCGTTAGGAATCATGATATTCAGGACCTCAGATTTGGAAAAGTTGGCTTTGTAACCTGAAAGTCTTCTAAGAGGTCGACAATGCTCCCATCAGGTTTAGTGATTATAATTAGAAAGTCATCCGCAAAGGCTGTAGCCTGTAGGGCATGATCTTTTATCTGCAGGCCTTTAATCTTAGGGTGTTGCCTGACTGCCTGTAGCAGAGTCTCCAATACCAGTATAAACAGCGTCGATGCGATGACTAAGGGCAACCTTGTCTCGTACCGTTAGAAATATTGAAGCTTCTGGAAAGTGTACCATTAACTCTGATATGGGCAGATGGTTGATCAGAGAGAGAAAAGATCGCAGTAATAAGACTGCTTGAGAAGCCAAATTTCACCAGGGTAGCCCTCATGAAATTCCAGTCCACCCTATCAAAAGCTTTCTCTGTGTCTACTCCCAGCAGTACCAGTGGTTGACGTGCCTGATTGGCTGTGTTGTCTTTTCCTTCTCTGCCAGCGACAAAGCCAGATTGACCTTCATGGACCAATGATGGAATAAGTGGATTCAGACGTAGTGCTAAGATTTTTGCCCAGATTTTTATATCTAGGTTTAGCAAAGAGTTTGGTCTGTAGCTCCAACAGCTATGTGGGTCCTTTCTTTCCTTTGCGATCAGTGTAATGTGCGCTTCCTGAGCTTGTCGTGGGAGATGTTGTCCCTGCATCAATGCATTGCAGACCAATGAAAGATGAGGGGTTAGGGTGGACTGGAACTTCTTGTAGTAGAAGTGCTAGGAGCTTTGCCCAGAATTTAGTGTCCAATTTTAATAAGGATATCGGTCTATAGCTGCAACAGACAGTAGGGTATTTCCCCTATTTAAATATTAATGTGACATATGCCTCTTGTGCGTGTTTCAGACATTCTTCACCTTGAAGCAGGGCGTTGAATGATTGTTGCAGATGTGGTAGGAGGGTGGATAGGAACATCTTGTAATGTTTAATTGGGAAGCCATCTGGGCCTGAACTTTTGTCGGGTGGGAAGCTGAGAATAGTCTTTTGCAGCTCTTCCTCAATGATAGTGTCCATAAGCTGATTTGCCTCATGTGGTTTAAGATGTAGTAGGTTTAGAGGAGCAAGAAAGGCTTTTGTGCGTTCTTCCTTAGTAGTGGGAGACAAGGTCGGAGTGGAGTCTTTGAGATTACAAAGGAAATAATATAATCCCTGGAAGGCTTCTGCCATTTTAGGAGTTATGGAGTGCAAAATTCTATCAGCACTGTCACCATTGTCACCTGGTTTATACCTACTCTAGATTTACCATCCTATGGTAGATTAGCTATTTTCCCCATCCATGCCTTTCTCCACTGTGATATTTTATCCTCATTGAGTTTAATCTATTATTTATTATTCCACCGACTCCAGTTGTCCCCACATCAAAGGGGTGTTCACATCTATCGGTTTTGATGCCATTTTATGCTTTTAAATGCCTGCATTGTGTATCTTATCTATGTACCCTTTTTTACTGACTTAAAAAAGAGGCCCTAGAGCCACTTTGTATTTTTTAAGAGTTTTTACAATAAAGCATTCTAAAATGTCAAGTACACCATCCAAAGTGTGTGTCATCTGGGTCAGCGCCTGAAAGATGTTGCCATTTGGTTCCTGTATGTTCCAGCTTCTTTGTTATATGATTCACTCTTTGCAATAGCAAAGCCAGACCCTTTTGTAACTGCCAATGTACACCTGAGTAGGAGGCTAGCTTTACTTTTTACAATTAGCAAGTCAGCCATCCCCATCCTATTTGCCAAACCAAGTAATGGGGAAGAGGATGGACCAAAGTCAGCGCAGCAGTCTACCAGGAAATTCTAGAGCACTCCATGCTTCCCTCTACCGACAATCTTTTTGGAGATGTCCACACTGCCAAAAGTACCAATACTTGGTTTAATAACTACAGTATCACTGTGCTTGATTGGCCAGCAAACTCGCCTGACCTTAACTCCATAGAGAATCTATGGGGTATTGTCAAGAGGAAGATGAGAGACACAAGACCCAACAATGCAGACGAGCTGAAGGCTGCTATCAAAGCAACCTGGGCTTCCATAACACCTCTGCAGTGCCACAGGCTGATCGCCTCCATGCCACGCAGCATTGATGCAGTCATTCATGCAAAAGGAGCCCAAGACCAAATATTCAGAGCATTTACGATACATACTTTTCATTTGGCCAACATTTCTGGTTTAAATAATTTTTTTTACAGTTGGTCTTATATAATATTCTAATTTTCTGAGATAATGACTTTTTGGTTTTCCTTGTTAGTATTTATTATTTATTTATTTATTATGCTTACTTGTATAGTGCCATCATATTCCGCACTGCTTTACAGACATTAAGCCATAATCATCAACATTAACATAAACACTTGAAAAAGTTCACTCTGTTTGTAATGACTCAATATAATATATGTGTTTCACTTTTTCAATTGAATTACTAAAAAAAAATAACTTTTTGATGATATTCTAATTTATTGAGATGCACTTGCAGCACTTATTTATAAAAAAAAAAAAAAGTAATAGCAATATGCTTAAAATGTCCTCTTTAAAGATGAGCGAATCAAAGCTGATGAAGTGGAATTCGATCCGAATTTCAGGAAGTCTTCGATTTGCATTGAATCCGGATTCCTCACGCTTCGATGTATCGAAACGCATTTTTTCCTAAAATGGCTGCTGCACATGTTAGGACAAGGGGCAAGGAACTCTGGGAACGCGGGATCACCCACAATGCCATGCATGCAGCTAATCAGTAGCCAGCCAGCCCTGTGATGTCACAGCCCTTTAAATACCCTCCGCCATTTTAGGTTCAGTCATTTCACATCGTACTTAGTGCAGGGAGAGACGTCTGCAGGTGCTATGGAATGTGGTAGAAAACACTTCAAAACTGATAGTTTGCTCAATCGCAGTTCAGGTAAAGAACATTAGAAATGTAGGGAAAGGATAGGGATGAATTTATACAAGAGTATTGAAGCAGAACAGGGTTCATTTGTGGTGTTTTCAGCCTGGGTAATAGGAATCCTACTACACCTTCCTGCACTGACTGCCATTATCCTGCTGCTCATTGCAGGTTTGCAATAGATCATAACTGTGTGTTCAAAGGAGAAGATTACATGCCTTTTTGCCGTGCATTAGTGGCAAAAAAAAAAAAAAAAAATTCTTATCTGTTAATCATTGTAGTAATCTTTTATAACGCCTTTTCTGGGGGTTTATTAGTGGGGAAAAAATTAAGGGGCTTATTCGCCGTTGTCTTGAAGGTAGAAAATTACATGCCCTTTTGCCGTGCATTAGTGGCAAAAAAAAAAAAGGATTGTTATCCATTAATCTCCGCAGTAATCTGTTATAACGCCTTTTCAAGGCGTTTATTAGTGGGGAAAAAAATAAGTGGTTTATTCGCCGTTGTCTTGAAGGTAGAAAACATTAATCTCCGCAGTTATCTGTAATAACGCCTTTTCTGGGGGTTTATTAGTGGGTAAAAAGTAAGGTGCTTATTTGCCGTTGTGTTTTGTAGGTAGCAAATTACATGCCTTTTTGCCGTAAAGTAGTGGCAAAAAAAAAGAATTCTTATCCATTAATTTCCACAGTAATCTGTTATAACGCCTTTTCAAGGCGTTTATTAGTGGGGAAAATAATAAAGGGCTTATTCGCTGTTGTGTGTTGTAGGTAGAAAATTACAGGCCTTTTTGCTGTGAAGTAGTGGCAAAAAAAAAAGAATTCTTATCTATTAATTTCCTCAGTTATCTGTTATAACGCCTTTTCAAGGCGTTTATTAGCAGAGAAGAAAATAAGGGGCTTATTCGTCGTTGTCTTGAAGGTAGAAAATTACAGCCCTTTTTCCTGTGCAGTAGTGGCAAAAAAAAATAATTTTTATCCATTAATCTCCGCAGTTATCTGTAATAATGCCTTTTCTGGGGGTTTATTACTGGGGAAAAAATAAGGGGCTTATTCGTCCTTGTCTTGAAGGTACAAAATTACAGGCCTTTTTTGACCTTTATTATTTTCCTTTTCATTTACTTATTTGATGTATCAGTATGTCAGACAGAGAAGCGACAGGCCCTGCACAGGGAAGGGGCACAGGCCTAAATGTTTCTGTCGCAGGCACAGGTCGCAGCAGAGTAAGGAGGCGTGGCAACAGGGGTCACTTACAGAGGCGTGAGCTCCCAGCATCAGCTAGCAGTCATGTCTTGACCAGCAACCCAACGGTTGTAGAATGGTTGACTCGGTCATCCACTTCATTCCAAGTCACAAAAGACACCCCCACCTAAGAGTTGGTGGGTTTGGTTCATCAGACACAACCCTTAGTTGGCATGGCCCGGGAGCAGGCCCTGTGCCCTCACATGTCCTCAACCTGCCTCTGTCCTTTTCTGTTCCCTCAGCCAGAGAAGTACTCTATGCTGTGGGCTCCGATCCACTATACAGTGAGGAGGATCTACTACAGGACAGTCAGCAGCTACTGCCCAGCCAAGATCTGGAGGAGACATCCGCCGCTTCCTCTGGTAGGTGGGCAAGTAGTGATGAGGAGAGTGGCGTCAGAGCTGGTGTTGCGAGTGGTCAGACTCCTGGCTCAGAGACCGTTGAGGAGGACATCAGTGACATGCAGACAGTCAGGGCCGGTTTTAGACAAAGCGGGGCCCTGGGCAAAAATTAAAAGCGGGGCCCCAAATGCTGATATACAAACAACACCATCATCTTCCAGTGACAACCCCTATAATAACGCCTCCTTTCTGCCAACAAAAAAGTAATAACAAGCCCCATTTTACCACATACAATTCAAATGAGCACCTTTGTACTTGTATTTTTGCACCCAGTCATCAGTTATTATAGCGCCTCCTTATAAATAATAGTCCCTGCTTATAAATAATCTTACACCTTTATTAATAATAGCTCCCTTATAAATGATAAATAGTGCCCTGTATCAGTAATATCCCCCCTTATCAGTAACAGTCACCCCGTAAAAATAATACTGCTCCCTTAAAAATATTAGCCCCCTCATAAATAATAGTTACCCTTATAAATAATAGTCCCCATTATCACTAATAGCCCCTTTTATAACTAAGCCCACTTAACAATTATACTCCCCTTATAAATAGTTCCCCTCTTATAAATAATAGCCCCCTCATACTTAAGTTTCCCAATTATATATAGTAACCCAACCTTATATATAATAGTTCTCCGTTATACAGTGTCGGACTGAAGGGCCTTAGGCCCACCAGAGGATCTTGTTCTGGGGCCCCATCCAACAGCTTCCTGCTAATAGCCTACACCACGGCTCCTTCACTGAAGTCTTACATATGTGCTGACTATCTGGTGTTACTGAGTATGTTCCCCGTATAGTCAGCCCCTATAGTACTGTGCAGGCCCCAATAACTCCATGGCCAGTTCATGCACAGTACTGTAAGGGGAATGACATGGCCATGGAGCACTACACGTATGTGCAAGATTATAGTGAGGGAGCTATGATGCAGACATAGCACACAGGGCTGCCAGCAGGAATTGTGAGCCCCCCCCCCACAGTATAATGCTCTACATGGTATATAATGCTCCACAGTATAAAATGCTCTCCTGAGCCCTCCAGTTTCCCCACATGGTATATAATGCTCCACAGTGACCCCACACAGTATAAAATGCTCCCCTGAGCCCCCCATTGTGGTCCCACATGGTTTGTAAGGCTCCACACAGTATAATACTCCACAGTGGCCCACACAGTATACTACCCCTTAGTGGCCCCAGACAGTACAATATGCTCCCCAGCAGCCCCACACAATATAATATGCTCCATACAGTATAATATGCACCCCACAATGCCCCTCCAGTATAATGCTCCACAGTGGCCTAACACAGTATAACATGCTCCATAATGACCTCCACACAGTATAATATACTCCCCAGAGGGGTTCCCCCAGTATAATGCTCCACAGTGGTCCCCCACAGTATATGTTCCCCACAGTCCCCCCCAGTATAATGCTCTACAATGGCCTCACAGAGTATAATATGCTCCCAAAAAGCCCCACACAATATAATACACTCCACAGTGGCCCCACACAGTATAACAGGCTCCCCACACTGTCCATTCCCCCAGTATAAAGCTCCACAGTGGCCCATAGTATAATATGCTCCCCAGATGGCCCTCGCTAGTATAATGCGCCACAGTGCCCCCTCCAGTATTTTGCTCCACAGTGGCCCCACGCAATATATTATGCTCCCCAGAGCGTCCCCCCAGTATAATGTTCCACAGTAGGCCCCACGCAGTATAATATGCTCCCTAGAGGGCCCCCTAGTATAATGCTCATTAGTCCCCCCCAAATAATGCCCCACAGTGGCGCCAGGCAATATAATAAGCTCTGCTGATGCCCCTCCCCCCAGAATAATGCTCCACAGTGACTCCACTCAGTATAACATGCTCCAGAATGGCCTCCACACAGTATAATATACTGCCCAGAGAGGTTTCCCCAGTATAATACTCACAGTGGCCCAAAACAGTATAATATGCTCTCCAGAGCCCCCCCAGTATAATGCTCCACAGTGGCCCAAAACAGTATAACATGCTCTCCAGAGCCCCCCCAGTATAATGCTCCACGGTGGCCCCGCACAGTATAATATACTGGGGGGCCCCTCTGGAGAGCATATTATACTGTGTGGGGCCACAGTGGAGCATTATACTAGGGGGGGCTCCGGAGAGCATATTATACTGTGTGGGGCCACTGTGGAGCATTATACTGGGGAGGGTGCCCTCTGGAGAACATGTTATATTCTGCGGGGCCTCTATGGAGTATTATAAAGTGGGGGGGCTCTGGAGAGCATGTTATATTCTGTGGGGCCACTTTGGAGCATTATACTGGGGGGCCCCTCTGGAGAGCATAATGCTCCAAAGTGGCCCCACAGAATATAACATTATCTCCAGAGGCCCCCCCCCCCACACAATATAATTTTCCACAGAGGCCCCACAGAATATAACATGCTATCCAGAGGGGCCCCTTCCCCAGTATAATGATCCACAGTGACCCCACACAGTATAATATGCTATCCAGAGGGGCCCCCCAGTATAATGCTCCACAGGGGCCCTACAGTGCTATTATTATATTATATTCTGGGGTCTCTTCAGACCCCAGAGTATAATAATCGAAGGCCCGGGGTAAGTAAGGTAAAATAATAAACAGTTATACTCAAATTGTCTTACCTCTCCTGGACCTCCTCGCGCTGCTCCGCTATCCTCGCCGGTGACCGCTTCTTCTTCTCTGCAGCTGACGTCATGTGTTGTGGACGTCACCTGTGATTGGGCCTCAGCGATTACGTGAGGCACGCCCCACGTGACCGCTGAGGCCAGGCCTCAGCAGTGATGTCCGGAACGCCAGAAGATGACGTCGGACGCCAAGGACAGGTGAGTAAAAATGTTTGTTATTTTTACTCACCTCGGAAAGGGGCCCTGCGGTCCCTTTCTGTTAGTGCTTTGGCCGGGCCTGACTCCGGGATCCGGAGTCATCAGGTTCCGGATCCCGGGTGCCCCTTTGGGGACGGGGCCCTGGGCAATTGCCCAGTTTGCCCCCCCCAACGCCGGCCCTGCAGACAGTACTCGATGATGGCTTGTGCAGAGCCGAGGTAGAGAGTCCCAAGCCATCATTTCATTGCCAAAAAGGCAGTACCAGCCCTGCACAAATATGTAGAACAGAAGGTAGGCCAGTCCTTGAGCCTGTCAGTGTCTGACAAAGTGCACGGCAGTGCTGACGTGTGAAGCTGTAACTAAGATCAAGGACAATATATGTCCTTTATGGCCCACTGGGTGAATGTGGTTCCTGCCCAGACACACCAGCAACTTGGCCAGGTGACGCCGCTTCTGCCTCCACGTTCTCTCACCGTTGGTCCTACAACAATGTCTGCCTCATCCTCCACTGTGTCCTCAGCCTCCACTGCAGGGACAATTCACAGTGCTCCTCCAGCATACCACATGTGCAGTGCACGGCGGTGTCACGCTGTTCTACACCTCGTTTACCTGGGCGAACGGAGTCACACAGGGGAGGAACTTCTCCGTGTCCTTCATCAAGAAATCGAATCCTGGCTTTCTCCGCGACAACTCAAAATTGGAACCATGGTGTCTGACAACGGGAAGAACATGGTGTCGGTGCTGCGTCAAGGAGGGCTCAGCCATGCGCCCTGCATGGCGCATGTGTTCAATCTGGTTGTCAAGCGTTTCCTTAAGTGTTCCACCCATCTGCATCCTAAAAATGGCCAGGAAACTTTGCATGCTCTTCAGACACTCGTACACCACCAAGCACACCCTACTTGATCTGCAGCGGCAGAACAGCGTCCCCCAACATAGGCTGATATGTGACATTCCCACCCGTTGGAATTCCACCCTCCATATGTTGGACCGACTGTACGAACAGAGAAAGGCCATAAACGATTTCTTGATGATCCAAGCAGACAGAGGTACTCACCTGTGCAACTTTGATGTTAGCCAGTGGCAACTCATGCGTGACACCTGCGGTTTGCTTGTGCCCTTTTCTGCACAGGTGACAGAAGAGGAGGAGCAGGAGCATCCGGAAGAGCAAGAGGGAGATGAGGAAGACAAGGCAGATGACCCAGACACACCATGGCAGTATGCAGTGGAGATGGATGCAGGGAGTCTCTCTGAGTTGTGAAGGATCATAATGAACGTTTTATAATTTTATACTTTTATATCTGTTTTATATTTTCATATCTGCTTAAGGTGTATTGTGTGTAAAAAACATTGTTATCATTAAAGCTGTATATTAGATGTGGTTGCTTATACTTGAAACTGAGTGTAATGTAATGATACGACTTACTAAAGATAAAGATCTCCTCATTCAAAAATAATTTCACAGACCCATATAACAGAGATACTGATATCTAAAACTTCACTTTTATTAGTGTAAATTTTAAAAGATAATAACCCACTTTCTAACAGGGCTCAAATAAATAATCTGCTAATATCATGTAGAGCTAGACAGATCTACAGATTGACATGATTTAAGATAAAGACTAGCAGTCCATTATTCCAGATAACTTAAATGAATGAGTATGACCAAACCTGCAAAAAAAAAAAATAATAAAAAAAAAAAAAAAAAATTTTTTTTGTTTAAATAGATAACTGCACCTCACCCTATATAATCAAACTGAACTGCCTCAATCCAAATCAAGTCTATTTGCAGGTTGAATCTTTTGTCATAAATTTGTCTATAAAACACCAATGGAATCCTGCATTCCTATTTAACCTGAGGTTACTGGCCTAACGCCACGCCAACAGGAAAAAATGGATCAGGTATTCCAATAAAAGACAAGATGTGTTTCCACACTGCAAAAAACTTAGAACTATATAACTCTTCTAGTCCTTAAATTGCCTGCCCGATTAACATGATTTAAGATAAGGACTAGCAGTCCATTACTCCAAATAACTTAAATGAATGAGTATGACCAAACCTGCAAAAAAAATAAAAAATTTTTGGTTTGAATAGATAACTGCACCTCACCCTATATAATTAAACTGAACTGCCTCAATCCAAATCAAGTCTGTTTGCAGGTTGAATCTTTTGTCATAAATTTTGTCTATAAAACACCAATGGAATCCTGCATTCCTATTTAACCTGAGGTTACTGGTCTAACGCCACGCCAACAGGACAAAATGGACCAGGTATTCCAATAGAAGACAAAATATATTTCCACACTGCAAATAGCTTAGAACTATATAACTCTTCTAGTCCTTAAATTGCCTGACCAACGCATTTCATCTAAAAGATTCATCAGGGGCAAATGAAAAATTACTTCTGAGCAGTAACAACTGCTAATCCAACATAATTCAGCAGATATATTTTAGTGTGACCGCACTGATACTGGCGATCCCAATCTAACCTCTTCACCACCCTTTTATATGTTCCTACTCCTCCCAATGAGTTGAAATGGCCAATCACCTGTATTGCTTTGCGGGGACGCCCAATAGTATACCAGATTAATAGTTTAACTCAGAATGTGAGTATATATTTAGACAATATTTTAAGACCTTTTGTACTGGGGTTATCATCATATGCAAGAGATACTATGGACGTTCTTAACAAAATAGAGGGGGTTACCCTTGATAAAGATGTTTTCTTTGCAAGCCTGGATGTTGATGCTCTATATTCGTTGATTCCTCATCAGCAAGGCTATCAAGCAGTGGCATATTATCTAAGATCCAGAGGTGTCTTTATGCAATCACATAATGATTTGGTCATGAATTTATTGAAATTTGTTCTGGAAAGGAATGTTTTTGTTTTTGAGGGGCGGACCTTCCACCAGCTGAGGGGGACAGCAATGGGGAGCCCGGTGGCCCCCACATATGCTAATCTGTACCTCGGCTGGTGGGAGGAGACCATTGTCTTTTCGGAAGAAAACATTTCCTGGATGAGGCATATTGATTTATGGATTCGTTACATAGACGACATTCTAATTTTTTGGAGAGGGACCAAAATGGAATTTGAAAGCTTTGTGGATGAATTGAATATTAACACTTTGGGTCTAAAGTTTACATCAATTTCAGACAGACTCCTTAACATTTTTAGATCTTAAACTGATGAGGACATCTGATGGACAAATTTCTACAACGGTCTATAGGAAGCAAATAGCTACTAATAGTTTTCTAGATTGGAATAGCTGTCATCCACCTCAGCTAAAGCAGGGTATACCATCAGGTCAATTTTTGCGTATTCGTCGCAACTGCTCATCCTTTGGAGAATTTGTATCCCAGTCTAAGGACCTGTCAAGAAGGTTTCAACACAGAGGCTTTCCACAGAATATTATCGATAAGGCCTATCATAGGGCGATGAATACTGAAAGAAACAGTCTCCTTGTTCCTAAGCGAAAGGAGAATAAAGCGCAACAGATTAGGATCATAGGTACCTTTGATACACAGGTTAGGAGAGTTCAAGAGGTTCTGAAGAAGCATTGGCGTATTTTGCAGGCTGATCATGAGCTAAAATGTGATGTGGGAGTGAGACCATTAATAACTTATAGAAAAGGAAAAAATCTGAAGGATCGATTAGTACATAGTTATCTTCCACCTAGTACTAAGCCTAATACTTGGTTGTCAAAGGGGAGACCAGAAGGTACTTTTAGATGCGGTACATGTACAGCATGTGAGTATATTGATCAGAATAAGATCTTTACAAGTGCCTCCATGGGGGTTTCCTATAAGTGTAGAGACTTGGTGAATTGTTCAACGATGGGTGTGATCTATCTTCTTAGCTGTCCATGTCCCTATAATTATGTTGGCAAAACGAGAAGACAATTAAGGAGACGGATTAGGGATCATGTTTGTGACATTCAGAATGGAAGGGACACACCGGTGGCACGCCATTTTGTGCGCTGTCATAATGGACAAACGAGAGATTTGAAATTTCAGGCTATTGAGTGGGTGAGACCGCCACCTAGAGGAGGAGATTGGGATAATCTTATCCTCAGGAAGGAAGTACAATGGATTTATAGATTAAATTCTTTGCAACCATATGGACTTAATGAACAGTTGATGTCACCTGCTTTATTGGATAACGTTTAAATAAATATGCCTTTTTTCGGATATTATTCAGAGTATTTGGACTAAGATTAGGTAAAGTTTTAGTGCCTTGCGGTGGAGTGAAGAGTTCTAGCTTTTCTCGGTTATATGTACTCTGTATCATATATTATCTAGTGTGTTTGGTTCACTTACAGTGCTATCCAGTTGTTCTGAATTGATTTTACATATTATGATTAATAAATCTTTTGTTGCAAAGGGGGTGATGAATATGTTTCACCCCTTGTCCCTTTAAACATTTTTCCTATTTCTTGACTATCTTTCTTTGAGTATAGGATTGTTTTTGTAGTTTACCTACTTCTAATCTCTATGGCATATGGTATTGTTATATGGAAGTAGAGTCTGAGTCTTTTTTTCCCCCATTGTAACAGCTTTGCAAGTTTATGTATGAATTTGATTGCATGTCTGCGGGTTTTGGCATTTGATTGTGCTGGATCAGGCAGATATGCTAAAGGCTTTGCATATATATAGATAGGGATTTCAAAAGAGTGGGAGGGAGTGTCCTTAATCTAGGGGCGTTCTCCTGGGTAGCCATGGTGTTTCTGTTTACATAGTATTTATATAGATTAACGCATGATAAGCCTCTTTATGCTTACAATGAATAAGTGGTAGAGTCTTGTTATATGAAGGGCTTTGCTCCTTTTGTAGATTATTGTGATAGATCGTCTACATAGTAGTTGTAATCTGGAGAAAATGGATTGCACTGTGAGGGCGTGACCATGGTAGTGTGACGCCCTAGACGTAGGAGGGTGTTATCGATGATGCAAACTGTGTGGGGGCGTGGTTAGAGTAAGATGATGTCCTGTTAGAGGAGGAGTCTCTAAGTCACGTGGGCAGAGCGGCCGGATCTTGATCTAAGTGCAGGGATCTACCCATGAGAGAGGGGGAGGTCCTGTGGGATGTAAGTGTGTTACCAATCAGTGCCTGTAATGGGTGTGGGAGTGTTTGAGTAGGTGTGTGCAAAGCAATACAGGTGATTGGCCATTTCAACTCATTGGGAGGAGTAGGAACATATAAAAGGGTGTTGAAGAGGTTAGATTGGGATCGCCAGTATCAGTGCAGTCACACTAAAATATATCTGCTGAATTATGTTGGATTAGCAGTTGTTACTGCTCAGAAGTAATTTTTCATTTGCCCCTGATGAATCTTATACATGAAACGCATTGGGCAGGCAATTTAAGGACTAGAAGAGTTATATAGTTCTAAGCTATTTGCAGTGTGGAAATATATTTTGTCTTTTATTGGAATACCTGGTCCATTTTGTCCTGTTGGCGTGGCGTTAGGCCAGTAACCTCAGGTTAAATAGGAATGCAGGATTCCATTGGTGTTTTATAGACAAAATTTATGACAAAAGATTCAACCTGCAAACAGACTTGATTTGGATTGAGGCAGTTCAGTTTGATTATGTAGGGTGAGGTGCAGTTATCTATTCAAACCAAAAATTTTATTTTATTTTTTGCAGGTTTGGTCATACTCATTCATTTAAGTTATTTGGAGTAATGGACTGCTAGTCCTTATCTTAAATCATGTTAATCGGGCAGGCAATTTAAGGACTAGAAGAGTTATATAGTTTTAAGTTTTTTGCAGTGTGGAAACACATCTTGTCTTTTATTGGAATACCTGATCCATTTTTTCCTGTTGGCGTGGCGTTAGGCCAGTAACCTCAGGTTAAATAGGAATGCAGGATTCCATTGGTGTTTTATAGACAAATTTATGACAAAAGATTCAACCTGCAAATAGACTTGATTTGGATTGAGGCAGTTCAGTTTGATTATATAGGGTGAGGTGCAGTTATCTATTTAAACCATACTCATTCATTTAAGTTATCTGGAATAATGGACTGCTAGTCCTTATCTTAAATCATGTCAATCTGTAGATCTGTCTAGCTCTACATGATATTAGCAGATTATTTATTTGAGCCCTGTTAGAAAGTGGGTCATTATCTTTTAAAATTTACACTAATAAAAGTGAAGTTTTAGATATCAGTATCTGTTATATGGGTCTGTGAAATTAGTAATGTAATGATACACTACCAGATAGTGTCTGCATACCAAAGTGAGAATCCTTTGTGTCCAAGAAGACATGGCCTTGGCTTGCTGCCAGAAGACAGGTCCCTGGATCACAGCGCAAGACAGGAGATGGCTGGCCATATACGGAACTGCTTATATCTGTTATCTATGCATTCAAGATATACTACACCAATTAGGATTGAACATGAGGACTTATGTTGCTATGTTAACCCTTTCCTATGCTTTCTGCTATATGAACTTATGTTGCCTTAATAAAGTATGTCAGTGGGCTGCTGTATTTGGCTAAGAAAGAGGGTTCATACCAACATTCTGTTTGGTGTCAATGCCTCACCACTAGCACTTAGCTCATATTAATTAGGACGACAGTTACCTGAGGAACCTGGTCATCTGGCCCACAAAGGGTATCATGACCTTATCAGAATCACTTGCGGAAATGGCCCAATGCATGCTCACTTGCTTGCGTAGTGACAGTCGAATTGTCACCATTCGGCAGAGGGATGACTACTGGCTCTCCACCATGTTAGACCCTCGCTACAGGTCAAAAATGGGGGCATTTTTTACACCTGCTGAGAGGGAGGACAAATTGAACTACTATAGAGACATCCTATGTAGACAGTTGGCCGCTGCCTATCTGCGCCATCGTCCATCCTCTCGCAGGTGTGACGGGGGGCCCTGGCCGCTTAACCTTGTACTGCCATGGCTGCTGTGGGGGGTGGGGGAGCAGGAGCAGTACCAGCTCCATCAGCAGCAGCCTGAGCCTAGAGTCGCTGATGAGCAGCTTTCTTCACCCACATAGTGAAGAAACTACTCACCAGCAGCAAGACTCAGAGCAGAACCTGAACCGGCATGTGGTGGCATAGTTGGAGGGCACCCTGCCACCCGTCATCAAAGATCCGCTGGACTACTGGGCAGCCAAACTGGATTTGTGGCCGCAACTGGCCGAGTTTGCCCTGGAAAAGCTGTCCTGTCCGGCCAGTAGTGTGGCATCAGAGCAGGTGTTTAGTGCGGCGGGGGCCATAGTTACCCCAAGGAGAACTCGCCTGTCCACACAAAATGTGGAGAGACTGACCTTTGTCAAGATGCATCAGGCGTGGATCAGCCAGGATTTCCACCCACCAATGCCTGATGCATCAGATTAAATCATCCATGCTGCCTCACCCAAACCTTGACAAAAGAGACCGGTTTCTTCTGGCTACCTGCCTCAGCTACTATTCTGATGCTGCCACCTGCCTGATGCCACACATCTGATGCCAAATGCTACTTCTTACAGCCACCATCGTCAGCGGGTACTGTTTGTGCCACCCACCTCCTCACTGAGTCACTCTATGGCCTCCTCATGCTGCTTCCACCGGGTCACTGTATGGCCTCTTCATGCTGCTGCCGTGTCCACATTAAGTCGCCTTGCCACTCTGTGTCCTCCTCATGCTGCTGCCACCAGGTCACTTTATGGCCTCCTCATGCCGCTGCCAACTCCACATTATGTTGCCTTGCCACTCTGTGGCCTAATCATGCTGCTTCCACCAGGTCAATCTATGGGCAATCTGTTCTCTAGCTGTATAAGCTGTATAAGTTTTTCTACTGTTAACAAACCCATTATGGATGATGCACATTTTGCACTTCTCTCTGAGATAGGGGGTGTGTACAGTAAGGAGCAGTCTGTCCCCCCATCCATTATTACTACTACTGCTTTCTCTTCATGTATTTCTGGCAGAAGTAATTGTAAAATAGTAAACAAATAGCTGATCTGATAACATACCAATTTAACATAAAATAGGAGGTCTATGGACAATGGATGATATCCCTAAGGTTTGTGTTTTTGGAGGCTGAGAGGATAGACTTGCCACCCCCACCCCCCCCAAATTTATATGTTCTGTTTTGAGCATGTTGCTTTGTGAAGATGGACCTTCCCTAGTAATAGGGACATAACCGAAAATTAGGAAGGAGGGAGACACCAAATAGCAGTAAAGATACAGAGGTTTTTGGGCAAAAAACATTTTGGTCTATTAAATGAGACTAAGTTGTTTGAAAAGTTAGTGACCATGTAATGCTGGTCTCCAAGATGACATGAGACAGCTGCAATTTGGATAAAATTATTGCATTACTGCATATTGTTCACCACTTCAATATTTCCCATTGAAAATAATTTTCTTTCCTATGTAATTCATTCGAGTGATTAGAACTGAGCTACAATATTGGTGCTGTTTCTAGAAGAATGTTTTTATGAACATGGCTATATAATAACATAGAATATCATTTGCAAGGAAGATAAGAAAAATAAAGGTGTGCCCTTGTCTCACCATGACACGTCATGTTGTTCAGTGTAGGTGATTTATTTCAAGACATGATCTAAAGTTCTCTGTGCATTTTTCACTGATTTTTATGATACATATATTAACTCTACAATTGAATACATTCTCTACCGCAGTGGAAATGCAGTACAAGGAAGTCAGACTGATTTACTATTTTTATAGTACATTAGTCATGTATTGTATACCTTTATCATCATTGTGGTGCATGTCTCAACAAAGCATTGCTAGCAAAAAACACTGGAAAAATTCTTAGCAGCAGATTGTTTATGACCATCCGTTGATAGATTCAATTTGCCAGCTGCATGTATTTTACATCTAGATGTTAAGAAACAGATGAAGATGTCTCTACAAAGGCAAAATGTTATAAATAATATATTCTTCATTTGAAATGCATTCACCTTAGTAAAGATACTGACAAACCTTCTAGATTCTATAACAAACTTTGTATGAAATGAAATAGAGGGAAAAATGTAAATTATCAAACAAATAATATAAAGAGAAACCAATGAGAACTGTTTATTTTTTAAGAACTGTTATTTTAAGCTTTGTTTACTTCCAATGGATAGATGGACAGTTTCAGGCTTTCTGTGAGCCTAACCTCTTAGCTATCTTAGAATGGCATTGCTCTATAATCCCTTCAGAACTCAGCATTCCCCTGACATTTCATGTCATATCATAAACTATGATCAGATAAAAGGCAGCTACCTAGGTAACATATCTATGAAATACCTTGATCTCTATATAAAGGCTGTCTTGTATCATGCAGTTTACACCATGCTTTTAGATGGTATTATAGATGTCATACACTATAAACAACTTTGTATTTTGCATTAAGTTCTACAATAAGTTGTACAATATAATAATTAGCTTAGAAAAAATAAATTCTACAACTATAATTTTGAAGCAAATTCATATTTCTGAATGAAATAAATAGAAATTGCATCTGGATCTGAAATTTATCTCCCACCTACCATTAGTAATTTTGTATTTTTGACAGATACCAGAGCCCAGATGTTACCGCTACCCCAGCATCAACTACAGCTACACCCTTGTCATGTGTCATTTGTAATACTGGTCTCCCCCAAAGAGGACAGAGGGATCTTTCAGGATCTTTTGCTTCCTAACGCATAGAACCATAACCTTTTAATCCTATATGGTTATAATCAAGCTACGTTTTCTTAGAAAATCCAGTATTTGATATATAAATCCTAATTAAAGGAGTTGTCCAAGATAAATTGATATTGCTAATCTAAGATAACTCACCACCTACCTTTTAAATGACTTAGTATACCAAAAATCTTTATTTACCTAGATTGCCGGGGTGGTCATGTGACCGAACAAGGCACATTTTCCAATTTTCTGGTGACGTTCCATTTTCAGAAGGGGGAAAGGTCACCTATACTAACCCACCCCCTCCACCCCATCATACTTACCTGACTTCCGGTCCAGACCTTCACTTCTTGTGTGCCCACACCTGCACAATAGAGCCAAAGTTCCGGCATGCACAGTAGCAGTGACGTCCCGTGTCCAGAAGGTCTGAACCAGAAGATAGGCAAGTATAATGGGGTGGGGGGTTGAGTTAGTTAGGAAGGGCTAGTAGTGGGCAGTCTAGCTAGGGAAACAGGGAGTGTGTGTGATAAAGGGAGTGAGTGAAAAAGAGAGAGGGAGGAATTGAGAGAGGGAGGTGGTATGAGTCAGCTCTGAGTGAAGCCCAAGGCATCATGGTAGTAGTAGGAAAACACAGAACAAGAAGATGCCCATGTAAACAAATGCAGAAGATGCCAGGAGCTCACAGAGAAACCCAGAAATCACTTAAAACACTGCTAAAGGTATTTGAGTGCACTTATTAACCTGTTAATAGCACAAACCTTTTTTGAAAAATTATTTTTTGACTGGAAAACCCCTTTAATGTATTTCTGTTGGAAATGCTAACCATTCAAGGTTAAGGATTTATTAATGTCCTGAATACATTATAAGACAAAAGCAAATGTTCAACTGTGCCAGCTGACAAGGTGAAAATGCTATCTCGCAATAAAGCATGAATCAATCTTATAACACTTGCTTCTATGCCTGAAATGACCTTTCCTTACTACATTAGTTCTACAGTATTTTGTCAGCCTATTTCAGCAACTTTACCAAACATGTAATAAGTAATATGTTTCCAACATCTAAAGAGCCACATGGCTTTTCTTGTTTCTTTTTATTTTCCACATTGCAGATTCATATTGAAAACATGAAATTATGAAATGACGCATATGAAATTAAACTGTAAAAAAAAAAAAAGAGAATACAGAGAACCAGAATATGTTTTATGTTTTAGGTTATTCAAAGTAGCTCCCTTTTGATTTAATAATAGCTTTGCGCAGTCTTGGCATTATCTCGGTCAGATTTATGAAGTAGTCACCAGGAATGATTTCCAACAGTTGTGAAGAAGTCCCCAGAAGTGCGGAGCACTTGTTGGCTACTTTTTCTTCAATCTGTGGCCCAGTTCATCCCAAACCATATTGAGTGGGTTAAGGTTGGTTGATGCCATCTGACGCAGAACTACAGGACAAAAAAACCTATACATGGTCTGGAATTATGTTTGTGTCATTTTCCTGTTGAAAACCAAACGACAGTCCCAATAAATACAAACCAGATGGTATAGCATATTACTGCAGAATGCTGTGGTAGCCATGCTGGTTAACTGTGAATTGAATTTTCATTAAATAACCAACAGTGTCACCCGAAAATCTCCCTACATCATCACACCTCCACTTCCATGCTTCACAGCGGGAACCAAACAGGTAGAAACCATCCGCTCATCTTTTCTGTATCTCACAAAGACATGGAGGGTGGAAACAAAAAAATTAACTCATCAGTACAAATTTCCACTGGTCTATAATCCATTCTTTGTATTTCTTTGCCCAAGCAATTCTATTGTTGTTGTTCCTTTTTGCAACAATTTGACTAAAAGGCCTAATTCTCGTAGTCTTCCCTGAACAGTTGAGGTTGAGATGTGTCTAGTACTTGATCTCTGTGAAACAATTATGGGGCTTCTAATCTACTTTGCTGTTAATTTAATTTAATTTAATGAACATCCTCTGTAGAAGAGGTAAGTCTTGGTCTTCCCTGAGTCAGTTCTCATCATCATAGCCAAAAACTACCATCAGTCCCTTAATCTATTCTGATTCTGTGACGCAGTGTGTTACTACATAGTTTTGATTTGCCAGGTCAGCCTTTCAGTGCCTAATCTCAGTTTGTGGAAGAGTGAAGAAATCAGACGATACCTTTTAGAGGCTGAGTACAGTGGGGAAAAAAAAGTATTTAGTTAGCCACCAATTGTGCAAGTTCTCCCACTTAAAAAGATGAGAGAGGCCTGTAATTGACATCATAGGTAGACCTCAACTATGAGAGACAAAATGAGAAAACAAATCCAGAAAATCACATTGTCTGATTTTTTAAGAATTTATTTGCAAATTATGGTGGAAAATAAGTATTTGGTCAATAACAAAAGTTCATCTCAATACTTTGTTATATATGATTTGTTGGCAATGACAGAGGTCAAACGTTTTCTGTAAGTCTTCACAAGGTTGGCACACACTGTTGCTGGTATGTTGGCCCATTCCTCCATGCAGATCTCCTCTAGAGCAGTGATGTTTTGGGGCTGTCGGTGGGCAACACGGACTTTCAACTCCCTCCAAAGGTTTTCTATGGGGTTGAGATTTGGAGACTGGCTAGGCCACTCCAGGACCTTGAAATGCTTCTTACGAAGCCACTCCTTCGTTGCCCTGGCAGTGTGCTTGGGATCATTCTCATGCTGAAAGACCCAGCCACATTTCATCTTCAATACATTTGCTGATGGAAGGAGGTTTGCACTCAAAATTTCACGATACATGGCCTCATTCATTCTTTCATGTACACGGATCAGTCGTCCTCGTCCCTTTGCAGAGAAACAACCCCAAAGCATGATGTTGCCACCCCCATGCTTCACAGTAGGTATGGTGTTCTTTGGATGCAACTCAGCATTCACTCTCCTCCAAACACGATGAGTTTTGTTTCTACCAAGCAGTTCTACTTTGGTTTCATCTGACCATATGACAATCTCCCAATACTCTTCTGGAATATCCAAATGCTCTCTAGCAAACTTCAGACGGGCCCAGATATGTACTGGCTTAAGCATGGGGACACGTCTGGCACTGCAGGATCTGAGTCCCTGGCGGCGTAGTGTGTTACTGACGGTAGCCAGCTTTATGCAGGTCATTCACTAGGTCCCCCTGTGTGGTTCTGGGATTTTTGCTCACCGTTCTTGTGATCATTTTGACCCCACCGGGTGAGATCTTGTGTGGAGCCCCTGATCGAGGGAGATTATCAGTGGTCTAGTATGTCTTCCATTTTCTAATTATTGCTCCCACAGTTGATTTCTTCACACCAAGCTGCTTGCCTATTGCAGATTCAGTCTTCCCAGCCTGGTGCAGGTCTACAATTTTGTTTCTGGTTTCCTTCCACAGCTCTTTGGTCTTCACCATTGTGGAGTTTGGAGTGTGACTGTTTAAGGTTGTGGACAGGTGTCTTTTATACTGATAACAATTTAAAACAGGAGCCATTACTACAGGTAATGAGTGGAGGACAGAGGAGCCTCTTAAAGAAGAAGTTACATGTCTGTGAGAGCCAGAAATCTTGCTTATTTGTAGGTGACCAAATACTTGTTTTCCACCATAATTTGCAAATAAATTCTTAAAAAAATCAGCCAATGTGATTTTCTAGATACAGTGCCTTGCGAAAGTATTTGGCCCCCTTGAACTTTTCAACCTTTTGCCACATTTCAGGCTTCAAACATAAAGATGGGGCGTGCTATATTATTCGGCCCCTTTACTTTCAGTGTAGCAAACTCACTCCAGAAGTTCAGTGAGGATCTCTGAATGATCCAATGTTGTCCTAAATGACTGATGACGATAAATATAATCCACCTGTGTGTAATCAAGTCTCCGTATAAATGCACCTGCTCTGTGATAGTCTCAGGGTTCTGTTTAAAGCACAGAGAGCATCATGAAGACCAAGGAACACACCAGGCAGGTCCGTGATACTGTTGTAGAGAAGTTTAAAGCCGGATTTGGATACAAAATGATTTCCCAAACTTTAAACATCCCAAGGAGCACTGTGCAAGCAATCATATTGAAATGGAAGGAGTATCAGACCACTGCAAATCTACCAAGACCCGGCCGTCCCTCTAAACTTTCATCTCAAACAAGGAGAAGACTGATCAGAGATGCAGCCAAGAGGACCATGATCACTCTGGATGAACTGCAGAGATCTACAGCTGAGGTGGGAGAGTTTGTCCATAGGAAAACAATCAGTCGTACACTGCACAAATCTGGCCTTTATGGAAGAGTGGCAAGAAGAAAGCCATTTCTCAAAGATATCCATAAAAAGTCTCATTTAAAGTTTGCCACAAGCCACCTGGGAGACACACCAAACATGTGGAAGAAGGTGCTCTGGTCAGATGAAACCAAAATCGAACTTTTTGGCCACAATGCAAAACGATATGTTTGGCGTAAAAGCAACACAGCTCATCACCCTGAACACACCATCCCCACTGTCAAACATGGTGGTGGCAGCATCATGGTTTGGGCCTGCTTTTTTTCAGCAGGGACAGGGAAGATGGTTAAAATTGATGGGAAGATGGATGGAGCCAAATACAGGACCATTCTGGAAGAAAACCTGTTGGAGTCTGCAAAAGACTTGTAATCGCATCAAAAGGTGGCGCTACAAAGTATTAACTTAAGGGGGCCGAATAATTTGGCACGCCCCACTTTTCAGTTTTTTATTTTTTACAAAAGTTTAAAATATCCAATAAATTTCGTTCCACTTCACGATTGTGTCCCACTTGTTGATTCTTCACCAAAAAATAAAAAATTAAAATTTTATATCCTTATGTTTGAACCCTGAAATGTGGCAAAAGGTTGAAAAGTTCAAGGGAGCCGAATACGTTCGCAAGGCACTGTATGTTTTCTCATTTTGTCTCTCATAGTTGAGGTCTACCTATGATGTCAATTACAGGCCTCTCTCATCTTTTTAAGTAGGAGAACTTGCACAATTGGTGGCTGACTAAATACTTTTTTCCCCACTGATAGTAAGCTTTCGAGAGTCTAGCTCTCTTCTTCAGACATACAAGAAACTGAAAGTTCACACAGTCTTTATACACACAAGACCTGGATCTTCAAAGGTTCTTAGAATCTTTAAAAATAACAAAATGCAATATAAGTAGAGAAATTATTTACAACAGGTCAGGAAATAAAAACAATCTGGAAACTTGTGGGGCGTGACGGAGGGATCAGTAATTCTTGCTGTTATCTGTTTGCAATGAGGTGGTGATTTGTGACCCTCACAGTTCATACATAGTGTGAAATGAAAATGGCATGACTATTAAGTCCAAATTGCAGAGTTTGAAATTTTTGCATTAACTTTTATTCCCATTCCTTTCTCTCTCTGTGTCTTAAAATGTGCCATTAAAACCACAATCCGCAAATCTTCAATAGAGTGGTCTTCTCTGGAGAAATGTGTGGCCACTGGGAGATCTGTTCTGCTGTTATTAATGGTGAATCTGTGTGAGTTCATGTGTTGACTAAGTCTCTGCCCTGTTTCCCCCACATAGAGGCCTGTGGTGGGACATTGCACACACATTATGAGATACACCACATTGGAAGACCTGAAGGAAAATGTCCCCCTAATTCTATGCACCTGTTGTGATTGTGGGACAAGTACACTGTCAGCGGTGTGGATGTGCCTCCAGGTCTTGCACCTGTTTTGCAGGCAAGGTGAGGTGCCATTTTCAGTTGGGGCCTTCAGGGCACTCCGGACAATAATACGCCTCGGGTTTGGTGGTTGTCGAAAGGAAAGGAGAGGGGGGACTGGAGCTAAGTATCTTTTTGGAATAGATTTTTTTGGAAAAACTCCGGCCATCATTCACTTAATCCAGTATGACTGTGACACTTTGTGTTACTATATAATTTTGACTGGCCAGGTTAACCTTTGAGTGGAAAATCTCATTTTTTTCCAGCATTTTTGGCAATAGAGTATTTAAAAAAAATACATAGTGTCAGAACTGCCATCACTTACTATTGTATAGGCAGTACAGTAAAATGACTGACAAAAGAAAGGGCAAAGGACAGTGCCATCCACCACTGCAAGAACTACTAACAATAAAATGTGGGTGGCAACAGCAACACTATTTCGAGTTTTGGCAGCCTTGCAGCTTTCCTGCAGGTTATTGTACTTCCTAAGAATAAACATAACTTTCTTGATTACTTGGCTCACTCATCTCAGCAGGATATGACACCTAACAACAATGATACACTGACATTGAGTTTCTCCTCCTCCTGTGCTGTTGTTACACATAATTTACCATGCAGACTTTCTGCACTGTCATATATGTCTTTTTCATCTACACTTACACTGATCCATAGTAGTGACGTGGCACTTAAAGAGAAATATATTTCTTCTAGTCCGACTCTTCCTCTTTGTCCTTTTCTTGATGAGTTAGATGGGAGCCATCAGTGTTTTATGGAAGTGGAGTAGGCAGAGGTGATATGAATATTGGTGGTAGAGATAGCAGTGGCAGAGCTTGGTGGTAATCATGCTGATAGGGGCACTAAGGGGCAGAACACAACTCGTCGTGTTTGGAGGAGCGTGAATGCTGAGTTGCATCCAAAGAACACCATACCTACTGTGAAGCATGTGGGTGGCAACATCATGCTTTGGGGCTGTTTCTCTGCAAAGGGACGAGGACGACTGATCCATGTACATAAAAGATTGAAAGGGGCCATGTATCGTGAGATTTTGAGTGCAAACCTCCTTCCATCAGCAAGGGCATTGAAGATGAAATGTGGCTGGGTCTTTCAGCATGAGAATGATCCCAAGCACACCGCCAGGGCAACGAAGGAGTGGCTTCGTAAGAAGCATTTCAAGGTCCTGGAGTGGCCTAGCCTGTCTCCAGATCTCAACCCCATAGAAAACCTTTGGAGGGAGTTGAAAGTCCGTGTTGCCCAACGACAGCCCCAAAACATCACTGCTCTAGAGGAGATCTGCATGGAGGAATGGGCCAACATACCAGCAACAGTGTGTGCCAACCTTGTGAAGACTTACAGAAAACGTTTGACCTCTGTCATTGCCAACAAAGGATATATAACAAAGTATTGAGATGAACTTTTGTTATTGACCAAATACTTATTCTCCACCATAATTTGCAAATAAATTCTTAAAAAATCAGACAATGTGATTTTCTGGATTTGTTTTCTCATTTTGTCTCTCATAGTTGAGGTCTACCTATGATGTCAATTACAGGCCTCTCTCATCTTTTTAAGTGGGAGAACTTGCACAATTGGTGGCTGACTAAATACTTTTTTTCCCCACTGTAGGTGAAGACAGCACAGGAAACATTTCACGACTTACAGGTAACGTCTCGGACTGTAATCATTCACATTCTGTCTCTATCTGGACTGGACCGCCATTACTACTTTTTCTTCCAGTTGTGACTTGACTCTGTAAAGTTTGCAACACACACATCTTTGGCTCCTTTTTCAATTAAAAAAAAAAAAATCACTGAAGTTCCGACACCCGTGGCCCTCACTGATCAGCTGTTTGAAGGGGACCACAGCACTTTTACAAGCACTATGAGCCCTTCTCTGTTTACATTGTATCATTTGTTACATAGTGGCCATGCAATGTAACTATAGCCTCATCCTATAGATCATACGATCACTATAAAACAGTAAAGCGTGCAATATAAACAGAGAAGGAGTCACCGTGCCTGCACGTTCGTCATGGCCCCTTCAAACAGGAAGAAGCAATGGGGTTTTTTGGTGACTGTTTTTTCTTCATTTCTTCATTTTTGAAGTCACAGTTTTTTCTTGAAATTCTATAATTGTCTCTCCTTTAATGCTATGTTGCTGTGCCATCTGCTCCCGTAAAGAAATAATTTTTAGCATTTTTTTAAGGCCAATTCATCCCTTTCAACTCGCAGACATGCTAACAGTCTGCCACAAATTATTCTTCCAATTCTGTAGTTGTCAACCTTCCAACACCATGTTGGTGCAGTATCTGGTCCCAGAAAATGATCATTTTTGGTAGTTTTTTATTTTGAACAAAAACACAATTCATTTTTTAACTAGAAAAAAATGTTCAACAAATATTTCTTCAAATCCTGTAATTTTCACCTTTGCTGCCATATTGTTGGCATAATAAAAAGAACTGAAAACCAATACTACCATATTGTTTCAGCATCTGCTCTCAAAAAGGGACAACTTTTCAATCAGGCATGCAGACAACCTCCAACAAACTTCTTCAAATTCTGCCACTGCCAGTGTGCCACTACCACACTGTTAACATAATAACAACACAATAAAATGCCATGCTTGTGCATAATTCTTCTCCCATAAAGGGATCATTTTTGACAGCAATTTTTTTTTTTGAAATCCACTTCTTTTTCAACACTTTCAACCAGGAACACTGCCACAAATTCATTCTTCTAAATAACAAACCTGTGGCACTCAAGTCCAGTATAGTCACCCTGTATATATGAAAAACAGGAAAGTGCCTTACCAGCAAAGGGGTTACTTTTTTAAAGTCACTCCTGGAAGATAAAAGCTCAGTATATGTTTAAACTAGTAGTTTGTATCTATTTTCTACCATCCATTTTCCCATAGACATACATGTCACTGTCACTTTGATATAACGTAAGCTGTGTTTGATTAGAGAGCTAGAAATAGACTAGATAGAGTTCTAGGAGCCCTGACAGTGTCATAGACTATTTAAGCCAATTTAAACTCTGATTTGTAACAAACGACCCAAATAACAATGCGACCCAAAACAAATCTTTGGACCAAACCTCCCAGACCCAAAATGAAACAAGCCTTTAGAGGTCTCCCATTTCTAATTTCTAAAACATATTCTGACTGGTACTAATATAGATATAGAGACATAGTCTCGGAATGGCTGCTGGCATCCTCGATCTGCTGACATTCCAGTGATACATGTGTCCTCACTGGTCTCTACTTCCTAGTCCTCAAAAAGAAATGTCAACTCACCTTGTTTTGCAGGGAGTCTTCCAGGTTTGAAGCCCCCTCGCTCAGTCGCCCTGTCAATGACATTTTTCATCTAGGATCCTGGCAGTTCATTACGGTTGATTTATAATACTCAGTATGAAACCATACACTGACTGCAGTGATTGGCTAATCAGATATTTCCTGGCATTCCTGAATGTTGAGACAAGACTAGGAAGTAACAGCAGGTAAGTGGGCAGCATTTTATGTTGCTAAGCCATTCTGAGACTTAAAAAGATAACAGTTGGACAACCATTTTAACACTTAAAAGTTGATAAGTATACCAGTGTAAATAGAAGATCAAGTTCTAAGATTTAGCTACAGTAATGTCAGGTCTGAACCTGAAAAATACTGTACCAAAATACTAAAACTGCAATACTGAGAACTGAATATAAATAATTACCAGACTTAACATTGTCTAGTGCTTCTAAGTAAGTTTATATACTATTTATCTACATCTATCTCCTATAAGTTCAATCATTTGCACTTTTAACTAGACCAAGTGGTTCAGTCCAAAGATTCATTTTGGGTTATAAAAATTTGTCACGAACCATAGCTTAAATTGGCTTAATAGTAGTATAATGTTGTACTGTGTTAGCCATTGAAAGTAGTGGAAGAGTGAAGAAATCAGGCGATACCTTTTAGAGGCTAACTGAATATATTTGATAAGTAAGCTTTCAGGAGTACAAGCTCCCTTCATCAGACATGGTGTTATACAAGAACTGAAAATTCACAGATTTTTATACCCTGTACGCATGATCTTTAAAGGATTTTAGAGTCCTTAAAGAAACTCTAGGACTCAAAGGACTCTAAAATCCTTTGAAGATCATGTGTATAGGGTATAAAAATCTGTGAATTTTCAGTTCTTGTATAACACCATGTCTGATGAAGGGAGCTTGTACTCCTGAAAGCTTACTTATCAAATATATTCAGTTAGCCTCTAAAAGGTATCGCCTGATTTCTTCACTCTTCCACTAAATTGGCTTAAAACACAGTACATGATACTGTCAGGGCTCCTAGGACTCTATCTCACCTTCCTTCACCACTTTTGAGTGTCACCACTCAGTCCTGTGATTGAGACTCGGCGGTCACATGGGTACATCGACTATGATGTCACTAAGAGAGCAGCAAGGAGGCAAAAAAATGGAAGGTGAGTATAAATGTTTCTTTTTTACCTCCCCTGGGCCTCCACCTATTATACTTTGGGGGTCTGAAGATTATAATAATTTACCGCAATGCATGCCACGGTGGCCATTTTAGTCAGTCCAAGACAAATCTCCATTTGTTCAGTTTTATAAAAAAACAAACAATTGGAATATTCAGGTCAAACCCAGCTAGGAACGAAGCAGTTCGCCCATCTCTAGTGGCAACTACAGAATTTGAAAAAAGAGATATGGCACACTGTCAGTGTGCCTGCCACTTGAAAAGTGATATGGAACTGACTTTATAAAAAACCACAAAAAATTGTGAGCAGAAGCAGAACCAAGGAGTGACAATAACAGAATTTCAAGAAAAATTTCTGCACACTGTCAGCAGGCCTGGCCAATTTGGAGCCAGAAGAGAACCTGGACTGACCTGCCTGTCATCCCTTTCAGAGAGCAAATACCACAGTAACATATCATTTGCAGAGTGATAATTTAAAGAATTTCAAGAAAAAATTCTGGTACACTGTCGGTGGGCCTAGCTTGCCAGCTGAAAAAGCTGCAGTATTTTCCAGGAGTGAGCAAGATGTAGAGGGTGTTATTCTTCCACCTCTTATTGCCTAACTGTAAATGTTTCTGTAAGATACTGTATATATCAAATGGATGAAATTACTGATGCTGTAGTTGTCGCTAATCCTGACACATTTGGTAGCCTGAACCTCCTCAATGTGCTTCAGAAGGTGGCACACTTCCTTCATCTGTTTGTTGAGGTTTGCTACAAAAACACTAATCATTTACCGTCTTCTGATACTCAAACAGTAGCTATAGCATGTGTTGCAGGGCAAGAAATGTTCTCTCCGTGTTTGCGTGGGTTTCTTACGGGTACTCCAGTTTCTTCCCACACTCCAAAGACATACTAAAAGGGAATTTACATTGTGAGACCTAAATGGGACAGCGTTGCCAATATCTGTTAAGCGCTGCAGAATATAATAGTGCTATATAAGTAAGCAAAACAATAAATAAAATGGGTCCTTCCTGGTGTTGAAAAACCACTGGGCCTGCACACATGAGTCGATATTCAGTACTAGAAAGCATCGGGTCTTGCTGCATTTCTGGACAGTGGCTGCTGCTGCTCAGAACATTGACCCACTGAAAATTGGCCATGAAAGCTATGTATGTATATGTATGTATATGCTATGTACACAGTGGTGAACCTAGCCTTTTTGCTGCCTAAGGCGGGCTATAGAAAGACGCCCCCCCTCAAAAAAAAAAAAATAAATTGCGTTTCCATGCTATTAGCTTCACACGCTGCTATCACTGCACAATAAACATACATAATACACAAAGTTATAAAACAGTTTTTAAAATTTCTTCTTCCTGCATGACTTCAGTATCAGAGATCAACAACACGGCATTAACAATGACAGTAACTTCACACATCTACTGCTTGGTGGATGGACGAGCCCACGTGGCCCCATTCTCTATAATAGGAGCGCCGCAGATAGTTGAGTACTGTTCTTTGTCACTCCCATCGAAGTGAATGAGAGCCACGCAGGTTCAGCCATCCACCGAGAAACACGCCTATATTCAGTCTGGCTGTGGTCAGGCTGAATTCCCACCCAGTGGAGGGGGGGGAAATGTTCAGGCCTAGTGGGGGTCTCAGCAGACAGCCTCCATCAATCAGGTATTTATCCTCTATCATTTAGGTGAATACAGTGCAGTAACATTTTGTGACTTACAGGTGATGTCTCTGACTAATCCTTCACATTTCCCTTCTTTTCCCTTTGGACCGCCATGACCACTTCTTCCAGCTGTGACTTGTCTCTGTAAAGTTTGCAACACAGATATCTTTGGCTCCTCACTTTTCCAGGCATCTGACCCACATTGTTCTCACCTGCACACCCATCCTGCTGCTACCCCCAATTATAAAATATATGATATAACCCCCCATAATGAATAATACTCCCATGTGCATCTTTATATTAATAACGTCCGTGTGTACCCTGTATAAATAGTGCCCCTTATTAATGCCCCATAGGTTTCCTAATTAAAAGGTTTTCCAGGTCATTAATAAAATAATCAGTGGGGCTCAGGACCCCCACTGATCAGCTGTTTGAATGAACTGTGGTATCTGTGTAAGAGCTGTGACTGCTTCTCTGTTTACATAGTGTCCTATACATGTCTATGTGAAAAGGCTGTAATTACATCACGCAGTCACTATAAACAGACAGCATGTGATATAAACAGGCGCCATAGCCCCTTCAAACTGCTGATCCGGGGGAGCTGAAATGTCCCTTTATTAAAGCCCAAGTGCCACCTTAAAGGGGTTGTCCAGGATAACCACTTTTTTAATATGAGGCTATAGAAGGTTTTTCGGTGTCTTCCAGCACGTTCCAGTCCTGCTGCTCTGGTGTTTTCTTCCCCACAGCACTGTGACGTCCCATATCAGCGACCTCAGCGGTCATGTGCGGTGGGGACTTCCGCCAGAAGAAAACACCAGAGCAGCAGAACCAGACAGCGGTGGGAGACATCAGAGCAAAAGAGACAGGTGAGTAGGGTTTTTTTTTTTTTTAATCACTTTCCCTGGTTTCATATTAATAAAGTGGTTATCCTGGACAAGCCCTTTAATTAATTGCCCCCTTTTATTATGCCCCTGATTCCCCCTGACATAAATACTGCTCCCCTAATGACCCTTTATGCGGTGACCAGATGGAAGGTAACGCTGCAGTTGGGATTGCGGGGGTGCAAACAGCGCAGACTTGTCACGGTCTCTGGGCACGAGGGCGCAGGGCTGGTGCTGTCCCACGTTACCACCACTGGTACCGGTGATGAGGGGGCTGCACAAATGTTGGTGGTGATTGTTCCCCCGGGGCGCTTCCCCTATACTGTGCCGACTGGTGGTGTTTGGGGCGCCCTGATGTTGTCGGTGCAGAGTCAGACACAGAAACGGTTGTAAAGTTGAACTTTTACTTCCATGGGTGTGGAGGCACAAATGCTTAAACAGTTTCTTCAATACAAAACAACGGGGTACGCCTGGTGACACAGCAAAGTCCTGGGGTGCAGGGTAGACTTGATGAAAGGTGTTCCTAGCCCCTTATACTTCAGTGTTACAGCCCTAAGATGCGTCTGGGCTCCTATTTGGCTCATAGGAGGATGCCCACCATGATACTAGTACATAATATTCCCCACTCACGTTATGTGGTCCTGATAGCTCAGAGTTTCGGGGTGTAATAGTCAGGGTGGCAGGATATTTCACAGGTCTGGCCTTGGCCCCTGGATCCTGTGATACTTGCTATGGAGCACGTGTTCCAGAATGTTCTCTCCACAGTCTCAGGCTGACAAGATAATGATGCTTGACTTCCTTCAGGGCGATGGCTAGGCAGACAGGGGACAGGATCTTCTGAATAGCTGGAGTATGTCAGCTCTCCAACCTTCCTGGGCCTGTCTAGGACTTGAGATTCCTGCACTAAACTCACTGCTTTCTTCACAGGACATCACACTTATCTCCTCACCTCCTCCTCCTAACACTCCACACTTCTAACTCCTCACATGCAGGACCTTCCTGCAGGGGGTGTTACCATGGGGACCCAGTGATCAGCTGACTCCTCCCCTTTTCCCAGGCGATGTCCTCCCATTGGACATTTGGTTACTATTCAATCCTATGGGAGGTGTAATGCATGTGTGAGGCTCACTAGGTGGCGCTGTGTTGTGTGAGACTCAGGATCCCCTGCTATGTCACACAGGCTATGAAGCAACAGGAAATAATACAATGCACAGAGATCACCCTCAGCCCAGCCATAGCCAGCTCTGGGATGCCACATTTATATAAATATATTCTATACATAATGTCCCCTAATGCCCCCTTATATAATTGATGTCCCCTAGTGAACGCTTTTATAAATGACCACCCCCTTATATATAATGCTCCCTAATGGCCCCTTATGTACTGTAAATAACCCCCTTGTATTAATAATGCCCTTATATAAATAACACCTCTTAAGTTCATAAAGCTCCCTTATATAATATGCCCCTTCCTAGCAACCCCTTATCAGTATAACACCCCATTTACCACACTATAATGTTCCACAGCAGCCCCTGCACATGGTATTACGGCCCACAGTGGCCCCTGCGTGCGGTATTATGGCCCACAGCGGCCCCTGCGCACGGTATTATGGCCCACAGCGGCCCCTGCACATCGTATTATGGCCCACAGCAGCCCCTGCATGCGGTATTATGGCCCACAGTGGCCCCTGCACACTCTATTATGCCCCACAGCGGCCCCTGCACACTCTATTATGACAAACAGCGGTCCCTACACACGGTATTATGCTCCACAGCGGTCCCTGCACACTATATTATGCCCCATAGTGGCTCCTGCACACTCTATTATGCTCCACAGTGGCCCCTGCACACTCTATAATGCCCCACAGCGGCCCCTGAATATGGTATTATGCCCCATAGTGGCCCCTGCACACTCTATTATGCTCCACAGTGGTCCCTGCACACTCTATTATGCTCCACAGTGGTCCCTGCACACTCTATTATGACCCACAGTGGCCCCTGCACACTCTATTATGACAAACAGCGGTCCCTACACACGGTATTATGCTCCACAGCGGTCCCTGCACACTATATTATGCCCCATAGTGGCTCCTGCACACTCTATTATGCTCCACAGTGGCCCCTGCACACTCTATAATGCCCCACAGCGGCCCCTGAATATGGTATTATGCCCCATAGTGGCCCCTGCACACTCTATTATGCTCCACAGTGGTCCCTGCACACTCTATTATGCTCCACAGTGGTCCCTGCACACTCTATTATGACCCACAGTGGCCCCTGCACACTCTATAATGACCCACAGTGGCCCACCCATGAACTATTATTATACTCTAGGGTCTTTTCAGACTCCAGAGTATAATGATTGGAGATTCGGGGAGGTGACAAACATAAAAACCACTGTTACTTACCTATCCTCTGCTCTCCGGTGCACTCCCTGCTTTAGGCTCTCTTCAATGTCGCACAGAAGTCACATGGGCCAAGGCCGTCATTGCGACATAATGACATCAGCCTGGCTCATGTGGATGCCGAAGCCTGATGGGAGTAACATCGGATCACTGAAGAGGTGAATAACATTGGTTTTTATATTCCCTCACCTCCTCTGGGCCTCCGATTATTATACTACAGGGTCTGAAAAGACCCCGGAGTATAATAATAGTACTATTTGGCCTCACGTAGGCCTCCTATAGCAGAAGGGGAAGCGGGGGCGGCCATGAGCAGGAAAGTAAATAGGCCGTTACCTGCTGGGATTACTCCAGCAGGTAAAGGCCTATTAAAAAAAAAAATCCTCACCTACCTGCGATCCCTTGATGGAGCCGCCGCCTCCTCTTCTTCACCCGCGCATAGGACGTTTGTGTCTCAGCGCAGGAGGCGCGATGACGTCATTACATCGCCACCTGCGCCAAGAAACAGACGTCTCCTAAGCCAGCCCAGGACAGGCCCGGCTCAGTTTTTTTACAGAGCGGCCTGTCTTTGGCTGGTTTAGGTTAAAAAAAATAGTAAAAATGCCGCCCCTCCAAACAGTGAGGACAGTACCGCCTGAGGAGGCTGCCTCACCTCGCCTTATTAGAGGTGTGCCCCTGTATGTACAGTGGGTATGGAAAGTATTCAGACCCCTTTACATTTTTCACTCTTTGCTTCATTGCAGCCATTTGCAAAAAGCAAAAAAGTTCATTTTATTTCTCATTAATGTACACTCAGCAACCCATCATGACAGAAAAAAAAACAGAAATGTAAATATTTTTGCAAATTTATTAAAAAAGGAAAAATGAAATATCACATGGTCATAAGTATTCAGACCCTTTGCTGTGACACTCATATTTAACTCACATGCTGTCCATTTACTTCTGATCCTCCTTGAGATGGTTCTACTCCTTCATTGGAGTCCAACTGTGTTTAATTAAACTGATTGGACTTGATTAGGAAAGGCACACACCTGTCTATATAAGACCTCACAGCTCACAGTGCATGTCAGAGCAAATGAGAATCATGAGGTCAAAGGAACTGCCCATGGAGCTCAGAGACAGAATTGTGGCAAGGCACAGATCTGGCCAAGGTTCCAAAAGAATTTCTGCAGCACTCAAGGTTCCTAAGAGCACAGTGGCCTCCATAATCCTTAAATGGAAGAAGTTTGGGACGACCAGAGAAAGCCTCTCCAAAATATATGAAAGTCCAAATAGAGTTTACCAAAAAACACACGAAGGACTCCCAGACTATGAAAAATAAGATTCTCTGGTCTGATGAGGCGAAGATTGAACTTTTGGCATTAATTCTAAGCAGTATGTGTAGAGAAAACCAGGCACTGCTCATCACCTGCCCAATACAATCCCAATAGTGAAACATGGTGGTGGCAGTATCATGCTATGGGGGGATTTTTCAGCTGCAGGGAAAGGACGACTGGCTGCAATTGAAGGAAAGATGAATGCGGCCAAGTACAGAGATATTGCGGAAGAAAACCTCTTCCAGAGTGCTCTGGACCTTAGACTGGGCCGAAGGTTCTCCAACAAGACATTGACCCTAAGCACACAGTTAAAATAACAAAGGACTGGCTTCGGAATAACTCTGTGACCATTCTTGACTGGCCCAGCCAGAGACCTAACCTCAACCCAATTGAGCATCTCTGGAGAGACCTGAAAATGGCTGTCCACCAACGTTCACCATCCAACCTGACGGAACTGGAGAGGATCTGCAAGGAAGAATGACAGAGGATCCCTAAATCCAGATGTGAAAAACTTGTTGCACCATTCCCAAGAAGACTCATGGCTGTACTAGCTCAAAAGGTTGCTTCTACTCAATACTGAGCAAAGGGTCTGAATACTTATGACCATGTGATATTTCAGTTTTTCTTTTTTAATAAATTTGCAAAAATATCTACATTTCTGTTTTTTTTTCTGTCAAGATGGGGTGCTGAGTGTACAGTAATGAGAAATAAAATGAACTTTTTTGCTTTTAGCAAATGGCTGCAATGAAACAAAGAGTGAAAAATTTAAAGGGGTCTGAATACTTTCCATACCCACTGTATAATTCCTGCTAAACATATTGACGGTGATGTGCACCCTTCCTGACATGGATGTTTTCAAGGAGAGGACCACTTGGCAATATCAAGCAGGGACAGCTTTCCTAGAGAAGTAATGATGACTAAGTATTCTCCATCAAGACTGTTCGCATGCCATCATTTGGTGAAACGCAGTGCAGTCCACTAAGTGTCACAGCAGCGACTGCACTGCCAGCAATTACACCACGTGAGAGTCTAAATTGCAGATAAACCAGATTACTGGGTGCTGTTTCCTGCAGTGTGTTTCACTGCTTTCAAAAACTTCATCTTTATTCTCAGAAAGTACAACAACCCTGTGGATACGGGCTGTGCTGCCAAGACCAAAAGTAGTAATGCTGTTGCCACCCACATTTTTATTGTTAGTATTAGTACTTGCACTGATGAATGACATAACAGTAGCACAAATGTTTCCTCTTCCTCTTTTAGCCTGTCCCTTGCCCTGTTTTTCTGTAGTCATTTTATTTTACTGCTTGTATAATAGTGATTGGCGACAATTCTGACACTGTGTCTTTGTTTTATTTTTTTGTTTCTTTTACAAAAAACTCTATTTGAAGAAAATTAGGAAATGAGATTTAGCTTTGAAAGGTAACCTGGCCAATTCTAGACTATACTACACTATGTGAGTCACCTTGGATTTTTGCAGTGATAAATAATGACAATTTTTCTGTATTTGCTAACAAAAATCAGTATTTCAAAAAACAAGATGAGATTTAGAAATAAAAATATGTCCTGGTCAATGAGCATTACATGAGAACACATTATGTAAGTCAGTTTGGACTTTTACTGTGATATTGGCATTTTTTCTGTATTAGTTATCAAAAAACACCCATATTAGTTATCAAAAACACTACTGTTAATTTTGCACTAAAAGGACTGACTGACTGAGTGTATAACTCTCCCCCCGCAGCCCCTGGCACTGATATATATAGCCGCATATCAGTGCAGGGGGCTGCAGGAGAAAGTTATACACTATGGTTCTCAGCTCTGAATTATAACTATAGTAATTCCTCTGATGAAACTTTAAAATTAAAAGTGGAAACATGTTAGGTCACGTCTATTTTTTGCATCCTTTACAAGCTGAAACAATGGCTCTCGAGCATGGGATACAGACTTTGTGACCTGGCTATTATTTATTCCATACAGACTATTGGAGCTTTGATACATTTAGTAGTACTTTTGACACATGGTATTACGGTTTATTAATAAGCTAAAAATTCCCCTTGGTGGATAGTGCTGCTAGTTCACTACCATGTTTGTAAATTTCCTTCACCTGTGTTCAGGATGTTGTTTTAAGAATATCAGGCATATTAGTGCTATTTTTATCTTGACTTTAATAAAAGTTATATTTTAGTTTTCTAATTTATTTTTTGCTATATTTTAATGCCTAATCTGACACTGCATTAGAAAAAAAATTGCTCTATTACAAAAAAAGATTTAACAAAATGAGACTGGCAATGACCTGGCCTGTGTGTGTGTAACACAGTGAACACTGGAGTCACACAGCACAGTGAAGATATACACACAAACACACACACACACACACACACACACACACACCTCCTATGATTTTTCTGCCTATCTGTCTACAATTTATTAATCTAACTAAACTATGCGCCACTAATCCACCTCCTATAATTCTGTAGTTCTATAGCAATGTTGGTTTTGTTGTTCCACAAGCAATATATTAGCAACAATAGCTTTGGATCATACAGTGATAATAGGTATTTTCCCTAGCTTGAGTCTCACAAAATGTCTCTTCTTCCTGCCTTCTTCTGTATGTGATGGGCATATTGGCACTTTTCTGTGACATCATCAGACAGGGTTCAGCTCTGAGGTCTGTGATTGGGCCTCAGCTGTGACCTGGGCACGCGAGCATCATGGCGTCATGACACTCAACATTCCCATGTGACGGCTGGTGGCCCAATCACAGACCCCCAAGCCGATAACGTCACAGAAGAACGCTGGATGTCACAAGGAAAGTGCCAGACACCAGAAGGAGGCCCTGGAGATGTAAGGGAAGGTGAGTATGAATGTTTTTTTTACATTTTTTACACCTCTGTGATGAACCGACCCTCAGTTTTATATCTTTCTTAGAAATGTATTTTTACTTGCTCATGTCAGTCCTCCCCTACTTGTTGGAATGTTGTGCTGAAGTTGGGTTTACACTGCTGGACGATACACTTCAGTGGTTTTATGTGTGTATCATGGGAGATGGCTTGCTATAGCCAGGCAGTTTTATTATACCTGGCCAGATGACCATGGGGGAGAGAAGGCCAGTGACCTTAAGCTCACCAACAGACACTCATCTCTCCCAGCACCTAGGGAGGTACCCATCTCTCCGAGGGTTCTGCAAAGGAGAGAGAAGGGGGGCGGCCTGGGGGAGGAGATGTGGGTGGCCATATGCTGGGGGGAGACCTGGATTCTTGGGCATTCAGCAAAGAGCCAGCACAGACTTCTTATCTTGGAGAAGATGAGATGGCATTACATGCTGTGGAATGCAGCATGGGTCTAGCATTGAGGCCTGAAGCCTTTCCCTTTGTTCTGGACAACATTTAGAAGACTTTTTTTCTGTAACTCACTTAAGGATGCTCCCTAGGCCCAAAAACCTGTTGCGGCCTAGAGAAACGGACTACGAGCCTGTGCCAGTATTTTTTCTTTTATTTCCCTTTTTATTTTGTGTGCTGTATTTTACGTTATCCGTAATCTGCTTGGTAATTGATATATATTTCTGTATATGTTATTGCTAGTACCGACCCACTTGGGTTAATAAATATATCAAATTTAAAAAGCTCGTTTCGTATTATCTTATGATTCGGTCCACCCCGGGTGTGTGAGTGGAGGGTAAAGAAGGTGGTCTCAGGTATGCCAAGAGGCTTGGCAAGGCGAGATCCTTCACACCTCCCCTGGGCCTCCACCTATTATACTCAGAGTATAATAATGCACTTTTCACTGTAACATAACTTAGTCTGTGTTTGCCTTAGAGAACTAGACATTGGAGGTTCATAGGAGCCCTAAGAGTGTTCTACACTATGTATTAAGCCAATTCAAAGTGTAGTTCATACCAAACTTGTTTGTCCTTAAATAAACCGGTAACCATAGCCGCTGGACATGAAACGAATCTTGATAGGTTTGCCCATCTCTACTCTTCACCTACCACTGATTGGCTGAGAGGCTGTCAGGTGATGCCAGAGGCCTGCCAGGGTCACATAGATCACATAGGTCACTAATCACAAAAGTTTCAGATTCATCAAAAAACAGGTCATTAATCACAAAAGTTTCAGATTCATCAAAAAACACATTTTTGGGAAAATTCTGGTCAAAACTGGCTCATTACTAATCAGATCGATCATCTCTGCTCCTGACTTGTCTTGTTTTTAATTTCTAACATAAGAAGTTAGTTAATTCCTGACAGCCATATTAGACCCCATGTAGTAATACTTCCATCAGATTGCCAGCTGATAGGAAATATTTCCATCAGATGTCTATATGAGTTTAGTCCTGGCTTCTTGTCCTTGTCAGTTCTCTCTCCCAATATATAATTGGACCTCATATATGAATACTAATGAAGACAAAAATGGGAGGCGTTCTACTACCAAAACCTGACAAATCAAGGTAATTTTTCTGCCTGTGATCTAAATGCTACTGACTGTTGTAGCTTCTTCTTTGGATGGACAATCCTATACTCATTCTTCTGAGCCATGTTAGACATGGCCTGACTTTGAGTGTCTACACATTGTCAATGGGCCTGTTTCTAGTTGTTGGAACATGAGGCAATAGTTTTGCGCAGGACTTTGAATTAATAAGCAAGATTCTAGTCTTGGCTAAGTGAACAACGGCATGTAGGCATGTGTGTGAAGGATTATGGGAGCTATCTTTTTTAGCTATCTATGATTCCATTTACTTTGGTGGTTGTACACCTATTGTCTTCTCCCTAAGCTCACAGGTTTTGCATACACTCAGTGTGATCCAGGCCACACACTGAAACACCTCCTATTTGTCAGCTACTTTTATCACTTTTTGGCTCTACACTGACATCTAGTGGCCATAAGTAACAATGCAAGAATATTTAATACATTAATCATTACACAGTTACATAGTAGATGAGCTTGGATGAATACACATAGGTCCATCAAGTACAACCTATATCCTTACAGTGTTGATCCAGAGGAAGGCAAAAAAAAAACATGAGGCTGATGCCAATTGCCACATGCCAGGGAAAGAAATTTAAAACTCATAACCAATATTTTTCCATTCAAGTAAGGCATCCAGGCCCTTTTTGAACTTGCACAATGAATCCACCATTACCACATCCTGTGGCAGGGAATTCCATAGCATCACTGCTCATACAGTAAAGAATCCCTGTCTATGATGCTGTTGAAATGTTCTCTCCTCTTGTCACCGTCACTGGGCTAGGAGTAAAAAGAACATTAGAAAGGTCTTTGTACTGTCCCTTCATGTATTTGTACATTGTTACTAGCTCCCCCTCCCAATTATCTTGGTGACCCTTCTCTGTGCTCTCTCTAGTTCTATTATATCGTTCTTGCATACTGGACTTCACAGAAGAGAATGGCCTTGAATAAACACAAAGTAATAGCTAATCTGAAATGAACTCACCACTATTCATACATGAATTCAAGAGTGAAACCACATAAAAAAAGCAGAGTAGATCACAGCTAATATTATTGCAGAATCAAGCTGCTTATGTATTGTCCCTGATAATTCAGCCAAACATCTGTGATAACTAACAATGTGTGGTAACCAGTGGGTGGGTGACTGATAACATGTATACCCTATCTATATAAGTGAGCCTATATAAAACTGTCAACCTAGGCTAGAGATAATAAAGATAATTATATTGTGACAAGATCACTGATGATATCTCATCTCTATATTAGAGTATTGTAGCCTGGATAAGTAAACATAAGACGCTGTAAAAGGCTAAAATGATGATAAAGTTGGTTACTTTCTCGAAAAAAAGCCAAAAATGCCTCATATTCCATCACTCAACACGTTTCTCCCCTAGTACTGAATATAATCCAGGACAGCTAGGCCACCTAGTTGTTTAGGTTTTGTTACGACCGGTTTGGCTATTCTAGGGGGTTTTGAGTCCCAGATAAATTTGGTAAATGTTTTCTGAATGGTGGAGAAGAATTCCTTCGGAAGGACAACAGGAACCATTTGAAAAAGGTAGAGGAGTCTAGGGAGAATGTTCATTTTTAAAAGGTTTATGCAGCCTAGCCACAAGAGTCCTTTTGTATCCCAACAGAGGAGGTCAGAGTGAAGGGTGCGCAAGACCAGAGAAAGTTCAGGGCATAAGTGTCAGAGAGAGAGTTGGTAAGGTCTATCCCCAGGTATTTGATGGCTTTAGTTGACCAGGAGAAAGGAAAGGTGGAGCGGAGCGAGCGTATTAGGGGGTTGGCCAGGAGACGTTGAGTACAGTACTTTTAGAAAGGTTCATTTTATTAATACTAAAGAAACTATAGCTGAGATTACGTCGGGTTACGTCAGATAGCCACATGAAGATGCTCCATTACTAAAGCAGAGTGCATTGGGGAGAAAGGGCATCCTTGACAGGTACCATTGTGGATGGTCAAGGGGGTTGAGAGGGTACTGTTAACTTGGATTTGGACCTGTGGGGAAGCATATAATGTGCATATGCGTGAGAGCATAACATGACCCAGGGCTATTTAGCAGAGGGTCGCTTCTAGGAAGTTCCAGTCAACCCTGTTGAAGGCTTTCTCCATGTCCAAAGAGAGTGGCATCATAGGTATCTGAGACCGTTGAGCATGATGGATGGTGGAGAAATCCTTCAGAGTATTGTCCCGGGCCTCTCTCTGAGGGATGAAGAGGAAGCAGGAGGGAAAGGGTGTGTTGAGAGGTGGGGGGTAGCTCTGTTAGGAGGACTTTATAAAAGCAGGCCGTAAAGCCATCAGGGCCTGGGCTCTTACCCCCCAGGAGGCCAGAGATGCCCATTTCCAGTTCCGATTGAGAGAAGAGTGCATCTAATTGAGCTGCATCGGGATGGCAAGGCTGTGTCATTGATGTATTGGGAGAGACAGGTTGGATTTCTGGTTGGAGGTGTGGGGAGGGGGCAGATTGTAAAGAGACTAATAGTAGCCTTGAAAAGTCAGTGCTATGTCTGCGTTGAGATGGGAGACTAGTCTGGAGGGTATTTTGATGGACATGATATGAGAGGCTGATTATCGATCCCGAACTGCGTGGGCTAGGAGGCAACTGGCTTTGTGTCCTATTTGTAGAAGGATCTTTGACCCAGTTGCTTATGCTCAAGGAAAGACCTGGCATGGATCTCATGGCATGTCACTGTTAAGGCGGTGAGGGTGGAACGCTGAAAAACAAAAATAAAGAAAGAGGAAGTACAGCTTCCCACGATGAGGGCTACAATTGTTGAGCGCAAGTCTCAGGGTAGGCTGTCAGAGTCGGTCACCAAATTATGTGGGGTTGTGACAGGCATGAAGGGGATTCAGGTATGTGGGGGGCTTAACAGAAATGATGTACACCTACATCAGTCCAAGCCCATAAGAGAAAGAGAGAGAGATAGTAGGAGCGGGAGAGTAAGATAAAAGCATATGAATAATCAAGGGCAGTGGAATAACAAACAGTCAAAACAATGTAACCTGAAAAGGACAGTCCAGGAAGTAGTCACCTGACAGAACGTTGCTCATTCTGGATGATCTCGTTCCAAAATCATCAGTCAGTCGTCAGTGTCCCCAGTGGAATGATGATTATTGGGCAATTCGGAGTCCCCCAAAAACAGCTCCCAGTCAGAAAGGCAGAATGGAGGCAGGTCCAGGGCTTGTAGGAAGGCAGGGAGGTCATCTGGGGAGGAAAGGATCAACAGTCTGTCCTTCATCTGAACTTGGAGTGCGAACAGGAAACCCCATCAATATGGGATTCCGCATTCTTGAAGGAGAGATAGAAGCGGCTTCAGGATAGTGCATTGCCTCAGAGTATGGCGGGATAAGTTTGGAAATATGGAGAGATGTACCCCATTGAAGTCAATGAATTTTTGTCCTCTGCCTTTCATCATGATGTTTTCCTTGAGAACGTAATAGTGTATCCTGCAGATAACATCACAAGACTTTGCCGGGTCTGAGGTGCGGGGTCTATGAGCGATGTCAGCCAGGTAGCCCAGAAACATAATGAATATGCTGGTGAGGATAGGGATGCAGAGGGTAGGGTAGCCTCTGGTAGGCTGCGGATCCTAATATTGTTGCAACGGTTGCGATTCTCATGTCGTCAACATGCGACAGCAGTTTGCAGTACTGCACGGTGGTGGAGAAGAGGATTTTTGCAGAGTATATCAGCCTTGTATTGAGGCTGATACCGAGGTCTAGAACAGATCTAGGTCATCAACCCATTGTTGTAGGTTAGCTATATCTGTCTTCACTACCTTGAGATGTTGGCACCAGGTCTTTTTCAGGTCAGTGGCCAGATTATTTATATTCTGTTTGCTAGGGAGGAGAGCCAGTAGTGCCTGTAGTTCAGGATGACCTTGGAGGGCATAAACAGCTTCTTCTGGTTTGGTAGGTGAGGGATGAAAGAGTAGCTCGCAGTGTAGCAGGGTGCAAGAGTGGGCACCCCAGGTTTATTCAAGTGACATGTGAGGGTAGGGGTGGGATCTTCCTCTGAAGACATATCAGAGTTCGGGGCATGTAACAGGCATCCTGTGGAGCGTCCCTTGGGAGTAGGGGAGTTGAAGAGGGAATTTTTAGTGGGTCGGCTTATACCCCAGTCTGAGTCCCCTGATCGTCGTGGCAATGAGTTCCCTGGTAGGTTATGCTGTGTAGGAGTCAGTGGGATATCCGGATCCTGCTGTGCAGGAGGAGTAGGTAGGAGCAGGGGCTTTTGATAGAGTGGTGGAGGCTGTGGGTTCAGACACCATCTGTGGCTCTTGAGAAGGAAAGTAAGATGGCTGCTTTCTTCCCTCACTCAGTGGGAGAGGTAGGCCATGTGGTAGAGGGGTCAGCACTCACCAAGAGGCCCTGGTGGTTGTAGAGATTCACTTCCTCCGTTGAAGATGAGTGGAAAGCCTGCTGCTGCTACGAGTGAGAGACACTGGAGCCCAGGTCCAGCAGGGAGAAAGCCATGGAGCGAGACAAAATGGTGAACACCTCGGAGCTGGCATTGCTGTCTGAGGCCTCTTTGGAGCAGGTTTTACACATGTTAGGTTCCTGGATTCGCTCATTGCTGTGGACTATGAATGGAGCTCAAGCAGTACACATCTGAGCGCTTCTCACGCCAGGACACGCCCCCCCCCAACCTCCAACCTCCAACCTCCATTTTTGACATTCTGTCAGGTTTGCTTGTAAAGATTAGGTCTAAAAGAGCCTCTCCTCTTGTTGGGTCCTGCACTAGTTGTGAAAAGTAATTGTCTTTGTTGGACCTGCAGGTTTTTACATCCCAGTTTATATCTGGGTAGTTTAAATCCCCCAAAAGAATGACTTCATTATGTTTTGCAGCCTCATCTATTATTATTATTAGTAGATTTTCTGCCTCTTCAATTATATTTGGGATTTGCAACAAACCCCTAACAGTATTTTGTTAATCTTTATTCCTCCCCTTATTTCTACCCATAAGAACTCCACATATTCATTTTCCTCCCAGATGTCATCATGCAGGACCTGCTTAAGTCAGGATTTTATGCACAAGAAAACGCTTCCCCCTTTCTTATTTGTACACTATTTAGAGCCCAGTCATTATCACTTCTAGTTCATTGATCTTGTTAGTGAGACTTCTGGCCTTAGTATACATACATTTCAAGGATTTATCATTATCCCTACTCTTTCTCTGCCTACTGAATGTTCTCACCCCAACCCCTGCTCCACCCCAGTTATATTACTTACATGCCCTTGTTCCCTGTCTACACTATCTTGCCCTCTACATCTCTTATTGCCCTCCCCCCACTCCCCAGTTTAAACACTCCTCCAACCGTCTAGTCATCTTCTCCGCCAACACAGCTGCACCCTCTCCATTGAGGTGCAGCCCATCTCTACCATAAAATTTGTATCCTACACAGGGGCGCACCGCTAATGAGGCGAAGTGTCTGGGGGGCGGCATTTTTACTATTCAATATAAACCAGCCCAGGACAGGCTGCTTTAAAAAACAAACAAAAACAAAGCAGAGTGGGGCCTGTCCTGGACTGGTTTACGAGATGTCGCATCTCAGCGCAGGCGGCGATACAATGACGTCATCGCGCAGCCTACGCTGAGACACAGATGTCGCGGACAAGAAGAGGAGGCAACAGTGGCGGCTGCATCCAGGCACCGCAGGTAGGTGCGGATAACTATTTTTTATATATATACAGTATAAATTGGCCGTAACCTGCTGGAGTATCCCCAGCAGGTAACGGCCTATTTATTTACCTACCCTGCGTCTGCTCGTGGCCGCCTCCGCTTTCCCTTCTGCTATGGGACACAGATGGGGAAGTGGATGTCGCTGTGAGCAGCCGCGGGCGTCGGTAAGTGAGGCCGCTGGCCTCAAATACTACTATTATTATAATCCGGGGTATTTTCAGACCCCGGAGTATAATAATCGGAGACCCAGGGGAGGTGAGAGAACTTAAAAACATATCCTACTTACCTTTCCTGCGATCTGATGTTACTCCGAGCAGGCTTGGGGCCTCTGGTGACGTCATCAGGTCGCGTCGCTGGCCTGATCACGTGACGTGTGCGCGCAATTAAACAGGGCCGAAAGCTGCAAGGAGGGCACCGGTGTCCAGAATAGGTAAGTAACACTGGTTTTTATGTTTGTCACCTCCCCTGGGTCTCCGATCATTATACTCTGGGGTCTGAAAAGACCCCAGAGTATAATAACAGTTCATTGGTGGGCCACTAAGGGGCATAATACTGTGTGCAGGGACCACTATGGGGCATAATACTGTGTGCAGGGGCCACTGTGGAGCATAATAAAAGTGCAGGGACCACTATGGAGCATAATACCCTGTACAGGGGCCACTATGGAGCATAATACAAGTGCAGGGGCCACTATGGAGCATAATACCAGTACAGGGGCCACTATGGAGCATAATACCAGTGCAGGGGCCACTATGGAGCATAATACCAGTGCAGGGGCCACTATGGAGCATAATACCATGTGCAGGGGCCACTGTGGAGCATAATACCGTGTGCAGGGGCCAATATGGAGCATAATATCGTGTGCAGGGGCCAATATGGGGAATAATACCATGTGCAGGGGAAACTAGGGAGCATAAAACTGTGTGCAGGGGTTGCTGTACAACATAATACTGTGTACAGTGGCCACTGCGGGGCATAATACTGTGTGTAGGGGCCACTATGGAGCATAATACTATGTGCAGGGGCCGCTGCGAGGCATAATACAGTGTGCAGGGGCCACTATGGAACATAATACCGTGTGCAGGGGCAACTGTGAGGCATAATACAGTGTGCAGGGGCTGCTGTGGAACATTAAAGTGTGTGTAAATGGAGCGCTATAAACAGGGGCTATGGCACCTGTTTATATTATACTCTGTCTGTTTATAGTGGCCGTATGATGTAATTCCAGCCTTGTCACATACTGTAGACATGTACAGGACGAGGCTGTAGTTACATTACATGGCTGCTATAAGATGAATGAGACTATGCAAACAGAGAAGCGGTCATGGCTCTTACACAGGTACCATTCAAACAGCTGATCAGTGGGGGTCCTGGGTTTTTGAGCCCCACTGATTAGTTTATTAATGACCTGGAAAACCTTTTAATTAGGAAACCTATGGGGCATTATTATTAAGGGGCACTATTTATACAGGGTACACACAAACATTATTAATATAAAGATGCACTTGGGAGTATTATTTATTATGGTGGGTTTTAGCATATATTTTATAATTGGGGTAGCAGCAGGATGGGTGTGCAGGTGAGGACAATGTGGGTTGGATGCCTGGAGAAGTGAGGAGCCAAAGATGTATGTGTTGCAAATTTTACAGAGACACAGCTGGAAGAAGTGGTCATGGCGGTCCAAAGGGAAGAGAAGGGAAATGTGACCGATTAGTCAGAGACGTCACCTGTGAGTCACAAAATGTTACTGCACTGTATTCACCTAAATGATAGAGGATAAATACCTGATTGATGGGGGTCTGTCTGCTGAGACCCCCACTGAACCTGAGACTTGGGTTTTTCCCCCACTGGGTGGGAATTCAGCCTGACCGCAGCCATATATATAGGTGTGTCACTTGGTGGATGGACGAACCCGTGGGGCTCTCATTCACTTCAATGGGAGCGCCAAAGATAGCCGAAGTCCAGTACTCAGCTATCTGCGGTGCTCCTATTATAGAGAATGGGGGCCACGTGGGCTTGTCCATCCACCAAGCAGAAGATGTGTGAAGTTATTGTCATTGTTAATGCCGTGTTGTTGATCTGATACTGAAGTAATACAGGAAGCAGAATTCTTAAAAACTGTTTTATAACTTTGTGTATTGTGTATATTGTGCGACGATAACAGTGTGTTATACTAGTAGCATGGAAACTCAATTTTTTTTTTTTGGGGGGGGGAGGGCGTCTTTCTATAGTCCGCCTCAGGCAGCAAAGAGGCTAGGTTCACCACTGATCCTACAGCAAAGTCGACCCAGTTCTCCATGAATTCAAACTTGCTGCAGCAGTGTTACCCCTGTATTAACATCCCCCTGATCTGCCAATTTAGCAAACTTGTTGGGGTGTGCCAATTCAGGACTAACATCCTTGACACTCTTATCTCTACCTCGCCATTTTCTGTCACCCAAATAGTTGCCTTCTGATCCTGCACCTCCATGCTACCGCCCCCCTCTGAAGTTACCCTAGCAAGTTTCTGCTCTGTGAGCAACAAACTCCTTTCCAAGTTATCAATGGATCTCAGTTTTGCTATTTGCTCATTTAGTTCCAGGATCTGGACTTCCAAATGTGCAACATGCTTACACCTTTCAAAGCAGTATACCTCAAACAGCTGATCAAGCAGGCCATACATGTCACAAGATGTACTCTAGGCCGCATTGCTAAGCATGGAGCACATCCTACCTAATTATTATTATTATTTATTTATATAGTACCATTAATTCCATGGTGCTGTACATTTGAGGGTTTATATACGGTACACAAAATATACAAAACAAATATTATACTAACGGGGGTCTACCTAATGGGGTCTATTACACAGAGACAAAAAATAGAAGTAAAAAAAAACAGTTCAGATAACAAATGTATAGGCTCAAGTGATTCGTCCTAAAGTCCCTGAATCTAAAGTCACTTAATCTTAAATCACATTTAAAACAAAACAAACTCAGTATCAAAACACACTCACAAGCTCACGCACTCGCTGTATCACAATCACTGTTAGCTCTTAAAGCTGCTGTCAGATGCACTGACTGCTGAAAATGATTCTTCTGGTTGCATTGACAGAGAAATAGATACACCAGGGAGAGGAGAAATATCTGAGGGGGTATGTAAAAGTCTTTAAAGGGGCGATATCAATACCAATAGCATTGTAATTTGAATATTGTCTGTCTACTATTATTTGTACACTGTAGGCCTGTACACTATACGGTAAATAAAATGTTCAGATGCTACCTATAGCAACTAATAAGGTTACAGCCTGAGTTTTCCAATACAAGTTAAAAACAAGATGAGTTATCTATTTTGCGTATACAGACTGTCAGAATTTTAATGCAGGAAAAACTTTGAACTGATAGTTGGGTACTGTATAGGACTATTTTGTACTATACTGTCTATTATACTACAGAGATTATCATACTGGAGACTTTTAGGTTGTCTGGTCAGTTTCTTTAAGGAATGCTGCTTGAGTTCAAGTTCCAGTTATAGAATGCTGCTGACATATCGTAGAGACAGATGTATTAATGGGTGAAGGATCTATGAATTACCACCCCTATAAATATCTAGAGCAATGGGGTTGCAGCACACTGCAAAGAGGCATGCCTCACTGATAATGGTTGGACTGGTGATTTATGTAAGGTGACCACTTTGTTATCATCATGTACAGTCATGGCCAAAAGTTTTGAGAATGATACAAATATTAATTTTTACAAAGTCTACTGCTTCAGTTTTTCTAATGGCAATTTGCATATACTCCAGAATGTTATAAAGAGTGATCAGCTTAACAGCAATTACTTGCAAAGTCAATATTTGCCTAGAAAATGAACTTTATCCCCCAAAACACATTTCAACATCATTGCAGCCCTGCCTTAAAAGGACCACCTAACATTGTTTCAGTGATTGCTCCATTAACACAGGTGTGGGTGTTGATGAGGACAGGACTGGAGATCAATCTGTCATGATTAAGTAAGAATGACACCACTGGACACTTTAAAAGGAGGCTGGTGCTTGCCATCATTGTTTCTCTTCTGTTAACCATGGTTATCTCTAAAGAAACACGTGCAGTCATCATTGCACTGCACAAAAATGGCCTAACTGGGAAGAGTATTGCAGCTAGAAAGATTGCACCTCAGTCAACAATCTATCGCATCATCAAGAACTTCAAGGAGAGAGGTTCCATTGGTGGCAAAAAGGCTCCAGGGCGCCCAAGAAAGACCAGCAAGCGGCAGGACCGTCTCTTAAAAGTGTTTCAGCTGCGGGATCGGGCTACCAGCAGTGCAGAGCTTGCTGAGGAATGGCAGCAGGCAGGTGTGAGTGCAACTGCACGCACTGTGAGGCGGAGACTCTTGGAGCAAGGCCTGGTCTCAAGGAGGGCAGCAAAGAATCCACTTCTCTCCAGAAAAAACATCAGGGATAGACTGATATTCTGCAAAAGGTACAGGGAGTGGACTGCTGAGGACTGGGGTAAAGTCATTTTCTCTGATGAATCCCATTTTCGATTGTTTGGAACATCTGTAAAACAGCTTATTCGGAGAAGAAGAGGTGAGCACTACCACCAGTCTTGTCTCATGCCAACTGTAAAGCATCCTGAAACCATTCATGTATGGGGTTGCTTCTCAGCCAAGGGAATCGGCTCTCTCACAGTCTTGCCTAAAAACATAGCCATGAATAAAGAATGGTACCAGAATGTCCTCCAAGAGCAACTTCTCCCAATCATCCAAGAGCAGTTTGGCGCTCAACAATGCCTTTTCCAGCATGATGGAGCACCTTGCCATAAAGCAAAGGTGATAACTAAATGGCTCAGGGAACAAAACATAGAGATTTTGGGTCCATGGCCTGGAAACTCCCCAGATCTTAATCCCATTGAGAAATTGTGGTCAATCATCAAGAGACAAAACAAACAAAAACCAACAAATTCAGACAAAATTAAAGCATTGATTCTGCAAGAATGGACTGCTATCAGTCAGGATTTGGTCCAGAAGTTGATTGAGAGCATGCCAGGGAGAATTGCAGAGGTCCTGAAGAAGAAGGGTCAACACTGCAAATATTGACTTGCTGCATTAACTCATTCTAACTGTCAATATAAGCTTCTGTTACTTATAATATGAATGCAATTATATTTCTGTATGTGATAAAAACATCTGACAAACACACATAAAAACCAGAGGGCAGCAGATCATGTGAAAATATAATATTTGTGTCATTCTCAAAACTTTTGGCCATGACTGTACATCTGGAACTAAGGTTCGCTCTCTCCTGAATCGTCTAATTTATCGTGAGTCTGATTAACCTCTTTAGATAATCTAGGCCATTGTATATTTTACTCTCACTTATTGTCCAATTGTAGCAGAGGAAACTCCCATCCCCATTCCTTAAGTACCCTGTGCAACTCATTATATCAAAACTGTAATATTTTTTTAGCCTTGACATTACATTTGGTGCCAAATGAGGAAACTCCAGAACACAATTCGATATGTAAATTGCTATTCTAACTGTAGGAAGCAGTTCTAGCCATGCCTCCTATTATTTATGGCACTAGTAAAGCTGTGGCCAGCAGTAGCAGATATCGTGGCAAAGCATAGAACTACAGTATAGAACTACAAAATAATGTTGTTTATTTCAAAATAGAAAAACTACTTTTCTAAAGACTAAATGGAAAACATAACATGATTGATTGCCATTTCACATTTCTTTGCAAAGTCTATGCTCTCTTTATCAAGGTAATGGAATTTTTAAGACCCACTGCTCTTCAGAAAAACAATACAGTAATGAAATCCTGCTTTTCCTATGAAGATATGACATGCAGGCCGTAACTCATAAAACTATACATGTTCCTTGGCAACCTACACCCCTACCCTACAACCATTACTTACCTTCTTACCTAATCATCACTTTATCTTAGATGAGAGTTTCCCAAACAGGTTTTTATCTTGAAGAAGGGTAAGTTTTGTCTTTAAATGTCTCTATTTATTGTTATATAACCTTAGAATCTACACTGGTGGCCCTCACTACAAGTGTGAGACTGATATATTGAGGAACTGGAGAGTGAATACCTAAGAAATGTTTGTATACATAAAACAGGATTCTGGGGTAGATGTCGTGTGGAGACCACAAACTACCCCCCTTCCTGAGAGGCGAGTTTGCCTAGATAATAGTAATTCCTGGATGGAGGAATGTCAGTGACAATCTTCAATGTCATAGGCTCTGTTTGGTGAATAAAACTATTTAGTTAAGAATGATTAGTAAGGAGCAGAAAATGCATTATTAAAATACACAATACAATTGCAGAAGATACAACACAGTTCAGTACCTGTTTTGTTCTATGAAAATCCCCCATCTTCAGCGTGTCTGTGGGGACAGAAGCTCAGAATAGGTCATCAATAAGAGATGACCCCTGCTGACCAGCTGTTTGAAGGGATTACAGCACTTGTGCAAGTGTTGCAACCCCTTCAGTATTTACATCACACAGTATCTATTTTATAGTGGTTGTGCAATGTAATTACAGCCTTGTCCTATAGAAGTGAACAGGATGTAATTACATCACATGGTCACTATGTATGATGTAAAAAGTGAAGGGATCATCATGCTTGCACAAGCACCCTTCAAAAAGCTGATCAGCAGAGGTCCCGGCTGTTGGACCCCTCTGATCTCTTATTAATAAGCTATCCCCAGAATAGATCATCAATACCAAGGAACTGGCATAACCCTATAAAGGGGTTAACCATCTTTTAAAAATCTGTTTTAGATTGGTGGGGGTCTGACTGTCAGATCAGCTGTTTCCCAGATCAAGCAGCTCCCAGCATTGTTTATATGCCAGGAGCTGTGCTGCCTACTTAATGTATTCTTGATAACAGTGGTTGTGGGCAGTGGTGTAAATACTGGGGTAGCAGCGGCACGGGGCCCGGGACATTAAAGGGCCCTGTTTTTTTTAATAGGCCATTACCTGCTGGAGTAACACCAGCGGTTAACGGACCCTATTTACTTACCGATCCGGAAGCGAAGGCGGCGGGGATCGGTAAGTAAGGCCGCAGGCCGCGAACCCCACAAACACTGCTATCATTATACTCTGGGGTCTTTTCAGACCCCAGAGTATAATGATCTGGAGGCCCAGGGGTGGTGAGCGAACATAAAAAACAATGTTACTTACCTCTCCTGTGCTCTGGCACTCTTTGGGCCTGTTTGGTGATGTCCCAGATGTCAATCGGGCCAGGCATTGTGACGTCTGGTCCAACATTGAAGAAGGTCGAAAGTAGCGGGGAGTGTGCAGGAGCCGGGGAGAGGTAAGTAACATTGTTTTTTATGTTTGTATCCTCCCCTGGGTCTCCAATAATTATACTCTGGGGTCTGAAAAGATGTGAAATGTCAAATGTACGCCTTGGGGCCCAGCCATTCCTAGTTATGCCAATGGTTGTGGGTACTATAGCTGTACCACTTTCAAGTCTATGCCATAGATGGGATAGGGTAGGGGGCAGCAGTCCAAGTTTGCACCAGGTCCCACTGGACATTAAGTAGGTGCTGCAAACATGTTTGCACAAAGGAGAAGTTTACACAGGATATTCAATATGGAAATACCCTGTTAAAGGGCTTGTCCAGGCAGACAAATCCCCGGCAATCCAGCAACATTGGATTCTCCTGTAAATCTCCATCTGGTCAGCTGCACAACCACTGCAGTCAATCACTAACTTCAGAAGATATGTTCTATAGACTGACTGGCTTCAGCAGCCACATGCTGCTATGGCTATGACACGCTATCACAGATGCCATGTAAACATGTTCTAGCAGAGTCCACATAAGAATTGGTACTGAAGATCTCCCAGTATTGTTTATTTAGTTAATACTTCTAGACAATCCTTTTAAAGGGTTTATCCACATTTGTAATATTGATGGCGTATCCTTATCCACTAATATTGGATCTGCGAGGGTCCGATAGCTGATAGCCCCACAGATCAGCTGTTCCAGGACAGCATGGCCCCTAGTAATGTTTAAATGATGGAAGCTGTGCTGCTCACTTGCCATACAAAGTGTAGCAGCAGCTTTAAGTTTGGCAATGTTGTCTCATAGACTTCAATGGGGCAGCACTGCAGTACCTAAAGCTGTGAACTTCCACAGATCTAATATTGATAGCCTATCCTAAGGATAGGACATTGATTTTACAAAGGTGGATAACCCAGTTAACTAAACAAGGTACCTGGCACAATCTAATGTGCACAGCCCCTGCACCCCTGTGCTCACTACATACCCCTATACAGGACACATATGCAATGTTCTCTGCTTTCCTCTTCACACAGACAGTACTGCAGCTGACCTGAGAAGTTATCTCAGCATCTCAGATTAGTTCTTCCAACAAATGGAAGGATGGATGAATGTTATACACCTCTTCCCCTTTCTGTCTTCCACTTACTCCCTCCTTCACTTACCAACAGCAGCTGGATCATTCTGCCAAGCTCCATCTTCTCTATTATAAACCAGAAAAAGGCTACATGACTGTGATTCTGTCACCTATCTATCTATCTATCTATCTCTTATCTATCAATTTACAGTTTAGAACAAAAGCAAGAGCCTCGCTGACTTGTGGACCTTATCTTGTTAAATCTGGCCACAATATTTTTTTGATAAAATAGAGCAATGTTAATACTACTTAAACATCCGCATAGAGTATAAATTCATCAAGCCGGCAAAAATATTTTTTTAAAAAAGGGGAAAAAAAAAGGAATTTCCTGAGGTAACTGTCCTTGACCTGGCTCTTTAATCGAGTGAAATTTCATCACTTTATCTAATATCATGCTTCATGCTTCAGGCTCCCAGCAATTCTATTTTAGTGTGGTCTAATGGGCAGCTGACACATCCACTCAGCACCAGACTGTATAATATGTGCTGACACACTGTGTGGTGAGCACCCTATCGAGAGCTGTTTATTTGTGCCTGGCAAGGGAAAAATCCATCCTGCAAACAATTTGGGTCTCCATTTTCAGGGCCATTGCAGCCTTCACAATTTCAAGAGGTTTAGAAGCACTTGTAGGGGGATTCAGTCACTTATTCGGGTGTCTGCATTATCTGACTTTAGGTGAGAGGTTGTGAAAGCACAGTTCTATCTGTCTGAAACCTGAATCTAGATAGTGTAATCAACAGTGTCATTCCAATTGCTGTGCAGGCAGCTCTCCTCACAAACCTAATTCAATTTGATATTCCGAGGTTAACACACTGTATTGGGACTGAAAATAGGAATGCACAAGAAAGCCTTTTATATTCATTCAGTTCAGTAAGCATGGAAAACTCATCAACAGCTATTTGTACATTCTGAGCATAGTGGCTCTTTGATGATGAGATATGAGTTTGCTTCACTCTCTGTAGCACTATCTTCCAGAGAAACACACTTTCAAAATGTTTCCTAAATATACAGAGAGACATTCATAAAGTACACTTTAAAAGGGGAAAGGCAATAAAGAATATTAACACCCAAATGGGTGGCAGCTAATCAATTTTATTTTCTGATATGACAGGTATGGGCAAATGACTATTGGGCTAAGGTCCCACATAGCGAGATGCACCAAAAAAAATGCGACGGAAACGTATCGTGGTTTTTTTCCGCAGCGTTTTTCACAAAAAGTCCACAGAGTTTTCCTCTGCAAAATTTCTGCCCCTATTATACCTATATGGAAAATGCCAGCGTTTCCATAGGTATAACTGACATGCTGCAATTTTCAAAAAAACAAGTGTTGAAAAAGCAGCTTTTCCGCTGTGGATTACATTCTATGTTGTGTGGATGGAATTAGCCAGAATCCCATCCACTTTGTAGGTACTGTTTTCACAAAGTGGCGTCCCGGCCTTAGAAAGGATTTCTCTAGATAATGGGAAACATTTATTTAGGATACATTAATTAGGAAAATGTGATATTGACAGAAAATCACACAGAGCTTTATATATTTGCTGTTGTAGATTTCTATAACTTTTTAGATAAATAAGATTTCTTTTATAAATATGGTGCATGGGATTTGGGGCTTAGACAATAATCCATTTCATAAATGTGTGTATTTCTGATGCAGATTTTCCTTGAAAATCCACATCAGATATTTGTGCCTTTTGAAAACATTGGGGGCGGGGGAAATCATCACATCTTTAATGCCAGTTTTCTGGTGTACAAGGCATGAAAAAGTACCAATTTTTTGTGCAACTTGGGTCTTGAGCAAAAAATTACAACTTATTTCTCTTGTAGGCCAGAACCCCAAAAATATCTGCATTGGAAATGCTGCAATTTCAAAAACGCTTTCTGTTTTGTAAATTGCCACATGTCAATTATACCTATGGAAACGCTGGCGTTTTTCATATAGCTATAATAGAAATAGAAAGACTTTCTTTGAAAAACCCTGTGGAAAAAAAAATGCGATGCTTTTCCCTGTGCTTTTTGGCTGCGGCTCTCTAAGTGGGGCCTTAGCCTTAAACTGCCCTTGCCACTTTTGGGAAAGGGGTGTGGTGTGGGCAGGGTCACCAGTCCCATCAGCGTTATGATCATTTACAGCATAAATGATGCCTGAAATCCACAGCAGCTTTGAGCTGACATAGATTTTAATACAGGCCTTGGCATAAATGAGGCAAATCCCCCGGCAGCACAGGGATTATCAAGAACAGTGTATTAAAGGCCAGTCTCAATATATCCCCCCCCACACACATACCAACCCATTGTCTAAACATAGCCATACTGTTATTCCCCCCTAAAAGCAATTAACCCTTCTGAAATGATGAAACATATTAATAGTTCTCTTGACAAATATAGTACAAATAGTGGTTTTTAACAGTATTTGTTTCCCAAATGGCTTAATTTATAATTCATAATGTATATCAGATATACAACTAATTAATAAATAATAACCATATTTACAATGATATTATTCTGTTTCCAGGTTTTATATTCATTCTTACATTGTATAAGTCTTTTATCAAATAGATAACGCCCCCTATTAATTTGGGTGAGATGATAAGGTCATATACCTTTTATAGTACCAACCTTTGCTTTACATTCCATCTATGTATTATTTATGACAAGATAACACAAATTATGTCCCCATTTAGTGCCTATGATATGTCACTGTAGCACTACTGGGGTCAGTCAAGCAATATAATATGGAACTAAAAATAATTAAAACATTGACTTTATGAAATATCTATAAATGAGCACTTCCATGCACATAGATAAATTCTTGTTAAAACTACTTTATTGTTACAATAAATAAATATTCTGAATTATTCTTTAATCCCTTAAAATAAAACCATATTTACTGATGTATGACTGTTTCTATAATGCATGATTATTCACCAGCTTCTTCTCTTCAAAACATCTAAAAGCATCGTAGCACATCTCGACATATGGAGAGAAACTGATTGGTACTGAGGGAAGCCATATATTTACAGCTAAAGACTATAGCTTCTGTTAGGAGATTCACAGCATGCTTAAACCAGATGAGTTACATATCTTTTCCTATTCTGGGAGTAGAAGGATTAGCAGCACATTCCCGTTCTAATGCAGTGTGTATGGTAATGTGTTTAAAGATGGAAAGAGAAGACAGGGAGATGGCGGCCCATGGCATGATTATCTACTGAGTTAAAAGAGGGAAAGGGCATGATGAGGTCAAAAATAAAGCTGCGATTATCAGCAAACTGACAGCAGCTGCATTGCTAACCCCTTTCCAATGACAAAACTCTGAGTGCTATTTCAATGGAGTGTTATTCTGGAGGTATGTGTATGCCAGTTGTAATGCTTCGCTGAATTATGACCAAATAACCAGAGGGATGGATTACACAACATTCCATCCAATCAGCTGCCAACACTTTATACTATGTATAATATAGTTAATGCTGCTGAAATGTTGTGATGACTAGAATGGCCTTTTAACCTTTTCATTGGCAGAAATTCACACCAAAAGTCTTTCTCTGGTTTCTGGATAGTTTTGAAGTTTTTTTTTTTTTTCAGTTTCTTTTGTATCTACACTCATTGACAAATACTACACCAAAAAGTTGTTGGAATCTAATTAAACTTTACATGATAAATTAAAGTGATTACAATATCCGAGCAAAAGGAAAAGTTTATTGTGCAAAACTGTGGAAAACTGGAAGAAAACTCTAGTTCCTTGTTGGGCCATCTCTAGCCTGGACGTTGAGGCATACGTGTTCTGCACATTTGCCCACAGATGTTCCAGCTGGGCCTGTAAATCCTGCACACTTGTAGGTTGACAAAGCTGGCATCCCTACTGGTTCCATAAATTCTGGGTTGTAATAAATCTGGTAACCATGCAAGCCAAAGAAGCATTGCAATCTGGCAGAGACATTGCTAGGGAAGCCACGTTGTGTGTGGGCAAGCATTATCCCGCTGAAAAAAGCCAGTTGAAATTACTGCTATGAAAGATTGGCATGCTAATATCACTGAGCGGTCCCTCGTAGAGGTGACATGCAGTATGCAATAGCTCCCCAGACCATCACACCAACAGTTGGGGTAATGTGCCGCTCTACAGCAAAGGCAGGATTGAAGTGCTCACTCCGAGATTTTCACACTCAAACCCACTCAACCCACTCAAACAGAACCTAAATTAATCTCTAAAGATGATACGGTTGTAGTCCGTAGCAGTCCAGGTTTCTCATTCATGACACACTGCAAACAAAGGCGATGGTGGCTGACTGTCAACGGCAGGACACATAATGGGCTCCATGACACCAAATTTTCTTCTGCTAATTGCCTGGACATGGTTTGGGCAGAGACAGGGGTGTGTAATGAAGGTGCCTCCTATATCTGGCAGGATAATCCTCTCTACTGGTGGTCTGTGTGGTCCTGTCCGAAGTCTAATCAACGTGTGTGCGTGCCCTCACATAACCCAATGTTCCATACATCTTCCAACAACTAGATCAGAACACTTAGATGGAAGACAATTTATTGAAATGACCATTACTTATATCAGTCCACTGATACGTCCCCTCTCAGAGTCTGTCAGCTAGGCAAAATGTCTCTGAGTGCATCATCGAGATATGTCTAGCTGTCAAAGATCTCTCACAAAGAGGTAAAAAAGTAGCCTCTGAAAACCTTCATATAGGGCAGCAAGGAAGGTACTTTTACAACCTCTTGCAATAAGACTCAGTATTTAATCAGACCACATTTGTAACCATCTACATGCATTATTTTTTTCCTCAAAAAGTAAATTATATTGTTTGCTTTATTTGCATTATCCAATAAACAATGCACTCATAAGTTTACATAACCACAGAATTTTTTGTATAATTTTAAATAACCATAAATGTGGATATACACTCGGTAATAGAGTACTCTGTGGCCAAGAACTGCCCAGCAAATTTGGTCATGTTTCACCACAAATTACCATGGGTTTTTGATTTTTCATAAACCATTAAAACTATCTGTTTGACCTGTAAAAATTATGATGCCACATTGCAAACCACTGCAATTTGCTGATAAATCACATGCAGTTTTGCTTCATGCTCCTCTTCCACATGGCACACTTCTGCTATCAGCTACCTTTATGATAACTAACATTACGCAGATTGAACTGATCTAAAAATTACATACTCTTAATGTATGGACTGATATTACAAACTCACATTGACACACAGGTTAAGGTAGCATGGAGGGAAATGTATCTAACATATTGTATTAACTTCAGAGCAACAAAAATGTAGACCTCAATTCTGTCAGTTACTTTTTTGGTGAAAAACAGATCATAGCCTGTTTTGGGTTTTTTCTGTCAAAAAGGCTTAAAATGTCAATTGACAATTGTTCAAACTGTTCCATTAACAATGGAATGGAGTTCTTTTACTACAGTCAGGTAAACCAAAAAAGATTTAAAGGGATTGGCTCAAGTTTTATTTTTATTCAATGTATCACCACTTATAACTCACTATGAAATTGCATCTCCCACATAGATTATTATGCCACTTTAGCGTACACAGCTAAATGAGAGTCATGTATTAAATAGGAGGAAAAGGGAAACAAAATATTTTATTCCCTATCCACAGATTAGGGGATAACATGCTGATTGGTGGGTGTCTCAAGGCTGGCAATCTCAACAATCACAAGAATTGGGGTCCCGTTCCCCAATCCAAATAGAACAGTAGGCCAAGCATGTGCACCGCTTTTCCATTCTTTCTCTATGACACTGCACTCTGTTATTTCTGGCAGTCCCATATTTAGTGAATGGAGCAGCAGTACTTATGCTAAGCTTGTAGATTCATTTAGACAGGGGAGCAGGACCCCAGTTTTCATGAATGGAGGGTTATCCCCTTTCTTGTGGATAGGGGAATACATTAAAACTTTGGCCAACCGCTTTAAAAAAACATGCAGAGAAAATGTGCAGGAATGCCCACAATAAATTTCTACAGAATACAGACTTTCCTAAATGAAAGTGATATGGCTGGCTCAGCGTGCTGAAAAGGGAGGTACTGCAAAAAAATGGGCTGTATCATAGAGTTGCCAGGAAAAAAGCTATTACTGCAGCACTCTGTGGCAGATTTACTAATCCTTTGTAATTCATAAAAAATGTAAAAATATGTATACCACCTACAGTTTTAACACAGCACAGCCATAGATAGAATGTAAATAACATCTTTAAAATTGCATATATGTGTAACTCATAATATAACCAAAGAAACCCATAGTCATAAAAAAAATCACAAACACATCCAAAATTGCACATGGACTATGGATTAATACAGTTAATATGCAGATAAATATTAAGTAAAGTCACAAAATGCAAAGTAAAACAATGTAAACAAAAATAAATCAAATATAAATATACAGGGGAATAACAGCCACGCGGTCTAAGGGCCGATTCACATCTGCGCTCGGACTCAGACAAGTGGACTCCCCAAACGGAAACCCGAACGCAGATGTGAATCGGCCCTAACTCCAACACATGTTTCACCCTGTGCCCCACAGTCACAAGCCCTGAAGGCTCACCTATTCAGGAAGGCCTACAACCTCCAATAACACTACTGTCACCACACCACCACCTGTACAACCTCTGCCCCCACCTTCTATCTCTATCCCTCTTCCCTCATAGATTGTAAGCCCTTGCGGGCAGGGCCCTGTATCCCACTGTGCCAGTTGGTCACTGTTAGTATTATCTGTTTTGTATATCTTGTGTACCGTATGTAAATCCTCAAATGTAAAGCACCATGGAATTAATGGTGCTATATAAATAAACAACAACAATAATAATAATAATAATAATAATAATAATAATAACAACCCTGCTTCTTCTGGGGGCCTTCAAATTGATTGGTCTTTACTTTACTTTGCATTTTGTGACAAAAATTCATACTCACCTATCCCCAGTGCAGTGCTGCATAGTCCCACTCCCATTTTCCTCCAGAGCCAGGAATCACTGGACCACAATTAGAGAGGCTCATATGAACATTGAATACGATCACTGGCTTCTGCGGTTGTGATATCACTCAGATATGTCCCCATTTCCTCACCAGCGACCACTAAAGCCACTGATTGGCCATGTGAACCTCTCAAGTTCCATCAAAGCAAGTGGGAAAAGGGACAAGGTCTGCACCAGGTATAAACGAGTATGATTTTTTTTTTTTTTTTTTTGTTTTACACTCACACCAACCATCCCTGAGTTTTCAATAATTCTTAGATAAGGCATTTCAAGACTGTTATTACTTAAATGCCGTGTTTATGTCACATAAAAGTGTGTCACTAGTGTAGAGAATAGTTTTTTAGCAATATGGAAAGTTTTTCTTGGATTAAATGTTTTTTTGGCTTTTTAAAAATGATGAGCTATTTTAAGACTGATGACCGACAAATGAAAAGTCATATTCATTGGTCACATGGCCTGTGAGCAGCTCAGCTCCATTCAAGTAAATAGAACTGAGTTGCAAAGCCAATCATAGCTGCTATAGAAGCACAAAGCCCAGACTCTGTTCTTGTTTTTCAGTGAAGAGATTGCAGACCTGCAGTCTCTTCAAGCAGCTAATTGGTGGGGGTCCCGGGTGTCAGACCCCCACTGATTTTCCATTGATGAACTATCCAAAGGTCATTAATGTTGTAGGGCCAGAAAACTCCTTTAAATCGTAACTGTTGTAACACTATTTCTAGCCATTATATAGCTTATATTTTACAGTTGTTAGAAGTTTTCCCTACTGGCTGATGGACACCAAGATGGAAACCTGACGGACCCCATTATAAATAATCATTGTGGTCTGTCTGGCACCTAAGTGTATTCATAATTTTTATTGTTCTGCACCCATGGCAGTATAGAACAATGATAATGATTAGGACATACATGGGCAGAGCCTTATACATTTATATATTAGCTAAATAAAGTATTTTCTTAACTTTTTTTTTTACATGCACTCTGGAATTCATAATTCAAGTAATCACTGACAGTATTCAACGCAGTGCACAGGAAGTGGAGGCAGCTGTGGGCAGGATCGGGGATCAGTAAGCAGAACCATGGCACTGAAAGTATTTGTAGGGTGAACCTCGCAAGACTTGTCTCTTGAGGTTCACCCAGCAGTTTAGCTCTGACCAAACACGTCCAAAACAGAACTGCTTTATTATTATGATGCGTAATTACACCAGTGTAACCCAATCACAGGCCTCAGTGGTCTCTAACTTCATTCATGAGGCTGGAAGACCTGCACCGGAACTCTGGAGAGGTGAGTTTAATCACCTCGTCTGGGCCTCGGCACTTTATACTTTGGGGTCTGAAGAGATCCCAAAGTATAATAGTTTGTGAGTGTCGAATTCCCCAAACTTTGTAAAAAAAACAAACAAAAAAACACCATAGGGGCCTATACTGTGGATAGTATACTGTATGAGGGACCAATATGGGACATTGTACTGCATGGAGGTGCCACTATGGGACATTATACTGTGTGTACTATGGGACATTCTTCTTAAAGGAGTTGCCCAGGAATTGGACAAACTTCGGATGGGCAGGGGGCGATCTAAAGTCTCTAGAACTTACTATATAGGGTCCTGTAAAGATGGCGTTTAATGTGTGGAGGCCAGTAAAGGAGGCAGAAAACTGTATGGGGTCCAAAAAGGAGGCAGTATACAGTGTGGGGGGTAAGGGCGCCAGAAAAGGGGATGTTGCACCATGTGAGGGCCAGCAAAGGGAGTATTATACCATATGGGTGCCGGCAGTGGCGTAACTAGGAATGGCTGGGCCCCAAGGCGAACATTTGACATGGGGACTCCAGAGTATAACGATTGAAGACCTAGGGAAGAATACAAACAAAAAAAAACAATGTTACCTACCGCATTCCCCGCTACTTCGGCCATCTTCAATGTTGGACCAGATCTCGCATGAGCCGGGCCGGAATCGCGACACATAATGACACAGGCCTGGCCCACGTAACGTCATCAAACAGGCCCAAAGCCTTCAGAACGTAAGAGAGGTAAGTTACAATGTTTTTATGTTCCCTCACCTCCCCTAGCCCTCCGATCATTACACTGGGGTGTCTGAAAATGATAGTATATTGATAGCAGTGTTTGTGGGGTTTGCAGCCCACGGACTCACTTACCGATCCCCGCTCCTGCTCACAGCCGCCTCTGCCTCCGCAGAATGGGAAGTACAGGCGGCCATGGGCAGGAGCGGGGATTTGTCGTACAAATGAATGCTAGGCTCGGCTGTCATGGCAATGGATCGCCCGGCCTCGAATCTCGGTCAAAAGCTATCAGTACAGTACAGTACAGTACAGTACAGTACAGCTGCGATCAGTATAGGCACTAGTGCCGGGTCTCTGCTGTATATTTAAATACCCAACATCCGCTGTACTATTACGGAGAATGTTGGGAAGGGGTTAAAGGGGTTATCCACTTTCTAATATTTCTAAATATATAGGGCAGTGCTGTAGTACATAAAACTGTTGGTACACATCATATGGTGAGTGAGCAGCATGGCTCTTAGCATGTAAACATTACTGGGAGCCACAGTGTCCCAGAGCATTTGCTCCAGTGACACTATCATAACATTTAATAGTTGTTGGACAAACAATTGGTTGGTCAACAGCTATTCCTTCTAAAATCCCCAAACATATGAAAGTACAGTTTGGCCAAGCATGCAGGTGTTCTTAGTGGGGTAAGATGAGTAAGCCAATGCCTCTTTTATGAGAGGAACCAGGATTGTTGATATTTAACATGACTGATCCTTTATTCATTGACAGAGAACAAAGGAATATCTGATGCACATGCTGGTTAGCCAGTTCCACCGAAATCTAGCAGTAACTACAACACTGCAAGTATTTCGAGGAAACAGGAAATGTAACCAAAGCACAATAAATATATATATATATATACAGTCATATGAAAAAGTTTGGGCACCCCTATTAATCTTAATCATTTTTAGTTCTAAATATTTGGTTGTTTGCAACAGCCATTTCAATTTGATATATCTAATAACTGATGGACACAGTAATATTTCAGGATTGAAATGAGGTTTATTGTACTAACAGAAAATGTGCAATATGCATTAAACCAAAATTTGGCCGGTGCAAAAGTATGGGCACCTCAACAGAAAAGTGACATTAATATTTAGTAGATCCTCCTTTTGCAAAAATAACAGCCTCTAGTCGCTTCCTGTAGCTTTTAATCAGTTCCTGGATCCTGGATGAAGGTATTTTTGACCATTCCTCTTTACAAAACAATTCCAGTTCAGTTAAGTTTGATGGTCGCCGAGCATGGACAGCCCGCTTCAAATTATCCCACAGATGTTCAATGATATTCAGGTCTGGGGACTGGGATGGCCATTCCAGAACATTGTAATTGTTCCTCTGCATGAATGCCTGAGTAGATTTGGAGCTGTGTTTTAGATCATTGTCTTGCTGAAATATCCATCCCCGGCGTAACTTCAAATTCGTCACTGATTCTTGTACATTATTCTCAAGAATCTGCTGATACTGAGTTGAATCCATGCAACCCTCAACTTTAACAAGATTCCCGGTGCCGGCATTGGCCACACAGCCCCAAAGCATGATGGAACCTCCACCAAATTTTACAGTGGGTAGCAAGTGTTTTTCTTGGAATGCTGTGTTTTTTTGACGCCATGCATAACGCCTTTTTGTATGACCAAACAACTCAATCTTTGTTTCATCAGTCCACAGGACCTTCTTCCAAAATGAAGCTGGCTTGTCCAAATGTGCTTTTGCATACCTCAGGCGACTCTGTTTGTGGCGTGCTTTCAGAAACGGCTTCTTTCGCATCACTCTCCCATACAGCTTCTCCTTGTGCAAAGTGTGCTGTATTGTTGACCGATGCACAGTGACACCATCGGCAGCAAGATGATGCTGCAGCTCTTTGGAGGTGGTCTGTGGATTGTCCTTGACTGTTCTCACCATTCTTCTTCTCTGCCTTTCTGATATTTTTCTTGGCCTGCCACTTCTGGGCTTAACAAGAACTGTCCCTGTGGTCTTCCATTTCCTTACTATGTTCCTCACAGTGGAAACTGACAGGTTAAAGCTCTGAGACAACTTTTTGTATCCTTCCCCTGAACAACTATGTTGAACAATCTTTGTTTTCAGATCATTTGAGAGTTGTTTTGAGGAGCCCATGATGCCACTCTTCAGAGGAGATTCAAATAGGAGAACAACTTGCAATTGGCCACCTTAAATACCTTTTCTCATGATTGGATACACCTGGCTATGAAGTTCAAAGCTCAGTGAGGTTACAAAACCAATTTTGTGCTTCAGTAAGTCAGTAAAAAGTAGTTAGGAGTATTCAAATCAATAAAATGATAAGGGTACCCAAATTTTTGCACCGGTCAAATTTTGGTTTAATGCATATTGCACATTTTCTGTTAGTACAATAAACCTCATTTCAATCCTGAAATATTACTGTGTCCATCAGTTATTAGATATATCAAATTGAAATGGCTGTTGCAAACACCCAAATATTTAGAACTAAAAATGATTAAGATTAATAGGGGTGCCCAAACTTTTTCATATGACTGTATATATATATATATATATATATATATATACAGTACAGACCAAAAGTTTGGACACACCTTCTCATTCCAAGAGTTTTCTGTATTTTCATGACTATAAAAATTGTAGATTCACACTGAAGGCATCAAAACTATGAATTAACACATGTGGAATTATATACTTAACAAAAAAGTGTGAAACAACTGAAATTATGTCTTATATTCTAGGTTCTTCAAAGTAGCCACCTTTTGCCTTGATTACTGCTTTGCACACTCTTGGCATTCTCTTGATGAGCTTCAAGAGCTAGTCACCTGAAATGGTCTTCCAACAGTCTTGAAGGAGTTCCCAGAGATGCTTAGCACTTGTTGGCCCTTTTGCCTTCACTCTGCAGTCCAGCTCACCCCAAACCATCTCGATTGGGTTCAGGTCTGGTGACTGTGGAGGCCAGGTCATCTGGTGTAGCACCCCATCACTCTCCTTCTTGGTCAAATAGCCCTTACACAGTCTGGAGGTGTGTTTGGGGTCATTGTCCTGTTGAAAAATAAATGATGGTCCAACTAAACGCAAACCGGATGGAATAGCATGCCGCTGCAAGATGCTGTGGTAACCATGCTGGTTCAGTATTCCTTCAATTTTGAATAAATCCCCAACAGTGTCACCAGCAAAGCACCCCCACGCCATCACACCTCCTCCTCCATGCTTCACGGTGGGAACCAGGCATGTAGAATCCATTCGTTCACCTTTTCTGCATCGCACAAAGACACGGTGGTTGGAACCAAAGATCTCAAATTTGGACTCATCAGACCAAAGCACAGATTTCCACAGGTCTAATGTCCATTCCTTGTGTTCTTTAGCCCAAACAAGTCTCTTCTGCTTGTTGCCTGTCCTTAGCAGTGGTTTCCTAGCAGCTATTTTACCATGAAGGCCTGCTGCACACAGTCTCCTCTTAACAGTTGTTGTAGAGATGTGTCTGCTGCTAGAACTCTGTGTGGAATTGACCTGGTCTCTAATCTGAGCTGCTGTTAACCTGCGATTTCTGAGGCTGGTGACTCGGATGAATTTATCCTCTGCAGCAGAGGTGACTCTTGGTCTTCCTTTCCTGGGGCGGTTCTCATGTGAGCCAGTTTCTTTGTAGCACTTGATGGTTTTGGCCACTGCACTTGGGGACACTTTCAAAGTTTTCCCAATTTTTTGGACTGACTGACCTTCATTTCTTAAAGTAATGATGGCCACTCGTTTTTCTTTACTTAGCTGCTTTTTTCTTGCCATAATACAAATTCTAACACTCCATTCAGTAGGACTATCAGCTGTGTATCCACCTGACTTCTGAACAACACATCTAATGGTCCCAACCCCATTTATAAGGCAAGAAATCCCACTTATTAAACCTGACAGGGCACACCTGTGAAGTGAAAACCATTTCAGGTGACTACCTCTTGAAGTTCATCAAAAGAATGCCAAGAGTGTGCAAAGCAGTAATTAAAGCAAAAGGTGGCTACTTTGAAGAACCTAGAATATAAGACATATTTTCAGTTGTTTCACACTTTTTTGTTAAGTATATAATTCCACATGTGTTAATTCATAGTTTTGATGCCTTCAGTGTGAATCTACAATTTTTATAGTCATGAAAATACAGAAAACTCTTGGAATGAGAAGGTGTGTCCAAACTTTTGGTCTGTACTGTATATATAATTAAATTGTAATTGAATTAATAAATATCAGGATATAGAGGAAAGAAAAACATGTTTCCTCTGATTTTAAATTAGAGGGAAATTAGCAATATTAATGCCAATACATTGTCACACATCTCAACCAAACACTGCAGTGGCAGCAGTTTACCGACACAACTTTGTATTTAAAAAGTGAAGTGATTTCATCCAGTAGCTAAAATATAGGCCAACTTTTTGTACATGTACAAAATTGTACAACATAATATTTTGTAAGCAAATTGGAAAGCGTACGTGTGTTTATTGCTCAAACATAAATAAAACAATAGACTATCAAAGTTGGCTAAAAAAAAAATAGTTTTGCAAATTAAAAAAAATTTAGAATAAAACTCTGAAATTATTTGATAGCAATCAATATTAGCAATTACTAAGTAAATTGTAAAGATAAGCAGAATGTCGGATCTATAACATCATCATGCACCTGCATATTCAACCCATTTTTCACCAATCTTTTTAAGACTGTAATTAAAATGATTACTAGGGAAAGAATTTACTCACTTATACTGTGTTTTACAACATGCACCAGCTCGGGAATTCATAGAAGTATTATTATTGAAGTGAAAATATTTCAATGAGCTGTCAAAAAATCTCTGAGTATATTCTTTCGATCCAACAGCAACAAATCCTATGCAAACAAATCAAGTGGAGCAGAAATCCCTTGCACAAGATGATAGGCGAGTCCTCCATGCTAAAACTGTATGCAAGCCAAGTTTCATGTACTTTGATGGCTGACCTCCAACTCCTGACATATTCATTATATTCCAGCATGTTGGGTGCAGATTGCAGTGAAGTGATGACAGCTACAAGACAGCCAACGAGGAATATGGGCATTCTGGCAACAGGTGGCCTTTCACTTGTACAGGGGAAGTTAATCTAGTTTATCATCAAAGAATATTATGTTAGAGAAGTGTCATTTTTGTGAAAGTTCCTTTGACAGATCAAATAAAAAAATAATTCTTCCAAAGAGCATGACATTTTTGAGTGGCCCTTTCAATCTTCTTGATTGCTTACGCTTGCTTAAACACTAAAAATTGACTTCATTGTCCAGCGGCTCGCATTGCCAGTTCCAAATTAAGGTCCATTAGCAGTCAGATGTTTGCACAGTAGCATGTGTATTCAATTTGTCATCACAGCTGGCCAAATGTTCACAGAGGCAATAGAGGAAATATTTAAACTGCAAGAATATACAACAGCATACACAAATGTTGGGGTTTTGTCACCATTGGAAAACAAAATATTACAAATGAACTAAAGATGTTAACAAATTTTTGTTTTAAATGTATTTGCTTCATTTGAGGCCTGGCAATACTGGGTTTGGACTGGGTGGGCTGCAGGGAAGAAAGGTTTAAGGCTAGGGCCACACAGCAACTTTGGGTGTGATGTCTGTCGAACGGCCAAAAGATTGCTGTCGCCTTCAACTCCTTCACTCATGTTAGTGAATTGAGTCCCGTTGCAACACTGAGGGTGCCACGATCATTGCAAAAAATTCAAGCTTCAAAAAATTCAATGATGACTTTTTTATGACTAGAAGTCACAGTCGTAGTAGGGTTACAATGCAACTTCATTAACATGAGTGACAGAGTCGCAGAACAACACAGTGATCTTTGATCATGCAACCTTTAGGGTCACATGGTCAAAGTTAGTTGATATAGAAAGGAAGCTGCATGCAACTCAATTTACATCTTCTGTATTTTCAGTGGATCTGACCAATTAAATGTTTTCCTAGGCTACATTTTTATGCTAGCCAGTGGGGAAAAAGTCTTTGTAGCCAGTTAGGCTAAGGCCACACATAGCAGGCTGCAGCAAAAAAGTGGGAAAAAACACAGAAGAAACACATCACGGTTGTTCCCGCAGCACAGGGACGTGTAACAGTAAAACGCCACGCGGGGCACCTGGCCTTAAGGTGGTTTTGGAGTTTCAATTTATGTTTGGTATAAATGTGTCTAGAGATGGCGAACCTCTCAAGGTTCGTTTAATGTCGGGTTCCAGTGCCTAAGGTCCCAGGTCCAAGATTTGTTTAGGGTCGAATAAGTTCAGTAACAACAACAGCTTAAATTGGCTTAAAGCATAGTGTATGACACTGTCAGGGCTCCTAGGAACCTATCTATCCAATTTCTAGCTTTCTAAGGCAAACACAGCTGAAGTTATGTCAAAGTGACAGTGACATGTATGTCTATGGAAAAACAGATGGTAAGCCATAGATACAAACTCTGAATTTAACCATACAGTGCGGTAACACTTGTTGTTTAGCATTTTAAGATTTAAAACATGCCAAAAAATTAAATTTTTTTTTGGAGAAAGGTGCTTGGCAATGGTAGTCTAGATACGCATGGTTTCTATATTACAAAAACTATGGTTTTGTAGAAATTGGTCCATTTTGATAACGTGTAAGTGTTACAGGCTTGTTATTTGGGAGACAAAGTTCTTGTGTGAACCTAGTTGAAAAGTGTCACCAAAAATTATCCCTTTATGGGAGCAGAATGCCACACTAACATTGCTTTGGTATTGGAGAAAGCAATGGAGTGGTTGTTTGTTCTGATTTCTTCTTATTATGCCAACAGAGTGGCAGTGGCTAGTGGCAATGGCAACTATAGAATTTGAAGTGGAAAGAACTGATTTAATAAAAAAAACACCAAAAATTGTCCCTTAATGGCAGCAAGTGTGGCACCAATGAGTGACAATTAGAAGATTTGAAGAAAAATTGTGACACGCTATAAGCATGCCTGACTTGCCATTTGAAAAAGCTAGAATATTCTCTGAAATGGAACAGATTCTATGACCCTGATAACAACACTTGGAAGGTAGAAAAGAACCTGGATTATCTTGCCGGTTATCCCTATATGAGAGCACATGCCACATCAACATCATGTTGGCGGAGTGATAGTTTACAGAATTTCAAGAATTTCAAATTGGGGCACACTGTCAGTCTGCCTCTGCCTAGCTTGCCAGCTGAAAAAGATGGATTATCTTCCAAACGTGATAATGACGTAGAAGTTGTCCTTCTTTTTCCTTCCACAGACAGTTTTCCATTCCATTGTGTCTGTGGTTTTCATCATATACTGCTGCTCAAACTGACGCTCTAGCATGTGCCACAGAGCCAATCAATGAGCGATTCACCTTACAACCATGAAATGACAGATGGGAATGTAAGCTATGGCTTTCCTTGGTGAAGTTGGGGCCAGGAGAAGGTCTTGTCCAGTGTGGTGGAAATGGACCAACATCAAGTTGGTAGAGTGACAATTTACAGAATTTAAATAAAAATTTGGGGCGCAGTGGAAAAAGCTATAATGTCTTCAGAAAAAATTGACTTCAGAAAAGATTTTAATGATCATGAGAACAGCACTTGAGAGCCAGAAAAGAATCAGATTTATCCTGACAGTTGTACTCAATGGGACCAAATGCCACATCAACATTGTGTTGGTAGTTTACAGAATTTTAAAGAAAATGTGTGGCCCACAGTGTACCTGCCATTTTAAAAAATAACTAAAAAAATTGAGTTTAGAAAAAAGTCTCCAGATGGGTGAGTGTGTGGCGCCAGAAATGACGATTTACATAATTTCAAGAAATATTTGGGGCATACTATAAGTGTGCTTCCTGCTTAGCTTACCAATTGATAAACGCTGAAAGCATTGACATAGTGGGCTATGAAAGCTGTGTATAGTCCCTATCCGTAATTGCTGCTTCACGTATTGATGGTGACGGGCACCTTTCCCCACATGGACATTTATAAGGAGAGGCCCACATGGCAATATCAAGCAGGGATAGCTTTCCTAGAAAAACACTGGTGGCTAGGTATTCTCCATCAAGACTATATCCTGCCATCAGTTGGTGAAACGCAGTGGATTCTACTAAGTGACACGGCAGAGACTAAACCACTAGTAACTTGACCAGGTGGGAGCTACAGTTGCAGACCAACTGGATGACTGGGTGCAGATTGCTGTTTACTGGACATGCATTCCTTTATGGATGGTGACTGACATTGGTGTGGAGGAAGAGGAGGAGAGAAAGCAAATGGAGATGATAATGACAATGACCTTGTGCTAGGTGTGGATGTGGCCTGCTTACAAACACAATCATGAGGCAAAGGAATAGAACAGTCTTGCTCACTTGATGCCACTGCCGATTCCATGACCTAGTGATGCCATTTCATGTGAGTATGGAGAGACTTAGTTCCTACATGTGTGCTAGCACACCCATGGCTAATTATCTGCTAGCAACTCTTGCACCTTGCCATCGATTTTGTCATTTGGTAATGTCCAAAAAAATTCCCACATGGGAGATGACCGCACGAAAAACCAGAAGCATTGGATACGTGCCATGACAACCTGAGTTTGCCTTAGATCTACCCCAGGCAAGTCTTTTGGAGGTTGGGGCTGCACATTGGGTGGAATTCTTACTATTGCAGATGCCCCCACCCTATACCTCTGATGTCACTATGTCACCCAAACCCGGTTGCTAGGTCTTATCTGTAATAGAATCACCATCGAATTCAGTAGTTATCATCTTCCCCACTTTTTTGTGACTCATCATGGCAATGGGATTCCTCTATGTCCTCATACAACCCCAGCTACTACTACCTCTACCAACACCTATATCTTCATCTACATCCACAAAACACTAGCAGTTGTCATCCAACTCATCAAGAAGAGGAAGTCTTTGGCTTGGAGGAATATCAGATGCAACATGACTACTAGAGAAAAGGATCTGTGTCAGTGAAGAATACATGGTTGACAGTACAGAAAGATAATGTGGTAAATTATGTGTTACAACAGAGGAGGTGGAGGAACACACAGAACCCTGTCACAACATTTGTGGTTCACAAAAGATTTTTTACTGGCCGGACTTACTGTCAGTAAAAATTATGTTTAAAAACTGCATATAAAGATAAACCTGATCTATTATACAACAGACTTAGACAAATTAGATTATTGGCAATGACAGGGTTAACTGTTATATGTCTGTAATTCTGTAATATGACATCAGCTCCATAAGTTGTCCACCTGCTATTGTCTATTCGCTGAGAGGCTGTCAGCAGATGTCAGGTGGTGCTAAAACGTCACACTGAGACACGTAACTCTTCTGTATTTTTCCTGCGCAATACATATGGCAGCGGCTATTTTAGATAGTCTGAGACTAATCGCCATTTGGTCAGTTTTGTTAAAAACTGAACAATTTGGAATATTCGGGTTGAACAGGTTTCATAATGAATCGGTTCACCTGTCTCTAGTCTCGAGCTGGGTTCAAACCTGAATAATCCAAATTGTTTATTTTTTAATGAAACCCAAAAAATGCTGATTCATCTCTGACAAATTAAAATGGCCACTTCCACATGTATTGCACAGGAAAAATACAGAAGAGACACATGTCCTGTGAGTCACTGGGACGTTCTGGTTCCACCTGATATCAGCTGACAGTTTCTAAGCTAATATTCAGTGATAGGTGGATACCTTACAGTGTTGGTGTCATATACATTATATAAGGTAATGTAAGCATGAAGATGAGTCATTGCAGTGACGGTGGATGTAGGGATGAATTTGTGATTCATCTCACTGCATGACACAGAGGGCACTGTTAGAGAGAGAATGTTAGAAATAGGACAGTTTAGTCAGATTTAATCAATTACAGGCAGATTAGTGATAGAAACCATAGATAGGATGGAGTGAAGGAGAATATCTATGCTGTTGTGAGCCTGATAGCACAGCAGCCTGCACTAATACATAGACAAAGGACAGTTAATCCTTTCATTGCCAATAATCTAATTTTGTCTAAGTCTGTTGTGCAAAAGAACAGCTTCATCTGTCTACAGAGTTTTAAAACATAGTTCTTACTGACAGTCAGTCCTATTAGTGCAAAATCTTTTCTTAAGGGTTTTTTTGGGCAAGAGTTTACATTTTTTTCATTAAATATAGAGATGAGCAAACCTCTCAAGATTCATTTTTTTCAGGTTTGGGTGGCTCGGGTATCTGGTTCATTTCGGGTCGAACAAGTTTGGTACAAACCACACTTGAAATTGTCTTAAACATAGTGTAGAATTCTCTTAGGGCTCCTATGAGTTCACCTATCCAATTTCTAAGGCAAACACAGACAAACTTATGTCAAATTGAATGTGACATGTATGTCTATGGAAAAACAAATGGTAAGTAGAGGATACAAACTCCGAGTTTAACCATACACTTCACTGACACTCGCTTTTATTCATTTAACATTTAAAACGCTGCAAAAATTACCCATTTATCCTGGAAAGGTGCGTGCCCGTGGTTTTTTAGACACACATGGCGGTTATATTGCAAAAAGAAATTGTTTTGTAGAAAAATTAGCCTGTTTTGTTGGCTTGTAAGTGGTACAAGGGAATATTGTTATTTGGCCTGGTCCAAAAATTATTATAATATGATGGACCAGGCCACAGGACATGTGTGACTGAGTGGTGGCAGTGGTGGTAGGCATTAGGCAGTTGTGGAAACATATTTGGCAGTGCAGCAGGGCATAATATGATGGGCCAGGTCACAGGACGTTTGACTGAGTGGTGGCAGAGGTGGTAGGCAGTTGTGGCAACATGTGAGGCAGTGCAGCAGGGTATAATATGATGGAATCAAAACACAAACTCTGAGCAGAACTGATGGAACAGCACTAGATAGCCAGGGCTACCACCATACTTGCATTAGGAATTCCATATAGCATAGCACAAATGCAAAAATAAAACTTAACATTTAATATTATAAATAGATAAAAAATACCTCTAACCAAAGAAGAATCAAAGCACCAAAAATCACCACTATAAGGTAAAAATGGATGGATCTTACCCACACTGCAGGATATAGGGAAATCGCCCAAAGGAGATAGCTTTTGCAGGGCAGGATAAACTGTCCCTATCCAAACCCTAACACACTCTCCCTAGTTCCCCGTATTGACTCCCGCCCTAACAAGGGCAGTACCAAACTGTACCTTTAACTGTCCCTATTAGTCTCTATGCGTTTCATGGCACGTCCTGCGCCACTCCTCAGGAGACCTTAGCTATCACACTATACAAAAAAGTGCTTCACGGGGTACAAAAATAATAAACCAGAGAGCCCACAGTGGTGGCACTATTCCTCACTAGTCTAAGTATAAAATGGCAGTGGCTAGACTGGCAGTGTAAAAATGTAAGTATAAGTATAAAATGTAAGTATAAAATGGCAGTGGCTAGATAAGCACAGGCTAGACTGTATATTGGATGAATACACCAAAAGAAACAGCTGAAATAATGAAGATTCTTTTTTTACGTTAGCGAAGTCCACCACTACTACTTTACTGTACAGAACTACTGTGTTTGACGTATATCTAGAATTATATATGTGTATTTGTGCATACTGAGAAATGCTTAAAATATTTTGTTTAGATTAACAATAATGCTTCTTCACACTGTGTATGGGTCAGACCAGACCAGAGCAAAACAAAAAACACATGAAATTCCCAAATGTTTTTTTTTTAAGATAAGCGCAGTCTAGACTGTACTGGGTGAACACATTAAAAAAACTTCTGAAATAACGAACTTTCTTTTTTTACATTGGTGAAGGGTGCACAACTAGTACCACGGCCACCACTACTACTGTACAGTACTACTGTGTTTGATGTATAACTACAATTATATATGCGCACTTGTGCATATAGAAAAACAACAATGCTACCATACCATACCAAAACCAAGTAAACCACCAACTTCTCCTGCAAATTTTCAGCCAATTTCTTTATTAAATTCAGATACTGAAATATATGCAAAAATATCAAATAGACTTTTGGAGGTCCTGCCTCATAATGATCAGGTGGGGTTTATGAAGGGAAGGCAGGCCTCGAATGGTACATGACATGTTATAGACATAATGTCTAAGATTGAGTCCTCTCGAATGCCTTCTCTGCTCCTTATGGTGGATGCAGAGAAGGCATTCGACAGGATCCATTGGGAATATATTTTTGCGACTATGTCAAAATTCGGATTTATAGGAGCTATAATATGCAATTAGAGCATAATATATTTTTCCATCAACTAGAGTTCAATATACCGAATGGCACCAGCCAGGGTTGCTCATTTTCACCACTAATTTTTGTGCTGCCCATGAAGACCATCAGAATGAATCCATTAATAACTGGTATATCTGTGGGGTATAGAAAACATAGGGTGGGATTATTCATTGATGATGTGGTATTTATGATCACCAAACCATTATCTTCATTGAGGCAAAGTGATAAAATTATAGCATTGTTTGGAAGGGCTTCATATTATAAAATAAATTCTAATAAGTCATAACTACTGAATTCTAATATACTGTAACTCCTAATCTTAAATCTCAAATATTTATGGAATTCCCATATCAATGGCAAACCTTAATGTCTTATCTAGGTATACAGCTCCGTTTCCCTTTAAATAAATTGGCTGAAGCGAATTTTTCCCCATTATTAACATCTATTCAACAGGAACTATGTAGAGACAAGTTGGATGGGTCAAATAGTTAACTATAAAATGATGATACTATCAAAAATAATATATCCTTTTCAAACTCTAGCAATTCCTATCTCAGATGCAATTATATCAAAATTCCAAAAACAATTGTTGTCCTTTATTTGGAGCTTTCAAGAGTTGCCGCTTCCATATTGTATAGGTTAAAGTAAATGGGGGTATAGGGGTCCCTAATTTGATTCTATATGATAAAGCTAACAAATTAAGAATTATAGGAAGCTGGTGTTCTGACTTTATGGATTCTAGTTGGCCAACGATAGAGTTTCATCTTAATAATAACAGACAACTACAAGCTTTGATGTTAGCATATACTGTAGGGTTAAACATAATTTGTCACTTCCAATGATTTTTCCCAATGCCAATTATACCACTCAGTGGTTCTATGCTACTTTATTAGAAGATCCAGAGCATATAAAAAGGGGCATTGGGAAAAAGATTTTAATCAATCATTTTCTAAGTCTATGTGGAATTTAGCATTTATATGGGCGTTGAGATCTTCACTATCAGCCACATTGAGTGAAACCCATCTTAGGCTAAGGCCCCACGTTACGGAAACGCATCTTTTTTTGTTGCAGATTTTGTTGTGGTTTTTTGAGCCAAAGCCAAGAATGGCTAAAGAGGAATGGGAAATATATATAAAATACATATACTTCTACCTTTTGCTCAATCAACTTCTGGATTTGGCTCCAAAAAAACGCAACAAAATCTGCAACAGAAAAAGCTGCGTTTCCGTGACGTGGGGCCTCCCCAGCACTTCAAATATTTGCTGGAGAAACTGTGGAAATGTGGGCTCATTATATTATATTTTTTGGAATCACCCAAATATTGATAAATTTTGGAGAGAAGTTTTTGAATTATTGAAGCAATTGACAGGGATGAATATCTCCCCTAGTGCCCCCCAAAAGCTGCATTTTCACAAAGTGGGGCCTCAGCCTTCAATAGGAATGTGTTCACTACAAAAATATGTTTAATGAACGTGTATAGAGATTAAATTGCTCTATAGCAAGCCAGTACTGTCAGACAATATAGATTATTGCCAGGCAATGAAAGAGTTAACTGTCTGCAGCAGCACAGATTCCAGCCAGGCAGCCAACTCACTCATTGAACCTGTCCTATCTACGTCTGTCTATTCAGTTCTGTTCTAGCACTACTATTCTGCCTGTGTATAATTATGGCTTGATTCTCTAAGTCCTCCTATAACTATTGTTCAATTTTCTGACTTGTACTGCCTGTAGCCCTACTAATAGCTATGAGATGCAGTGAGATGTGTTTGCTTATTCACCATTTACAGCAACTAAAAGCTGATCAAGTGTAAAACCTTATATAGTCCATATGATATCAGCACTGTAAGGTCCACCTACCACTGTCTATTGGCTGAGAGGCTGTCAGATGGATGTTGCAATCATGTGATGTCTGAGTCACTACATGGAGACGGCCATTTTCTCATAGCACAGCCATTTTTATTCATTGGAAGCAAATTGCCATTTGTTTGGGAATATTGGACAAATATTCTGGACAAACCGAAGCGATTGTAAAGGGAAATCAAATAAATCAGCTTAAGCCCTGAAGCTACTGGCCTAATGCCATACCAACGGGTATGCACATACAAGAAACAGCAGCACTGTGTACCCACACTTGGGGCTATCAGTTCACCACAGCACACATAAACAAGACCCAATGCATTTCCTTAAATATCTTAATTCATCAGGGGTCACTATTGAACATCGCAGTAAAAACTGCTTTTAGATTTTAATAGCCATAACCATCCATAGCGCAGTGTGACCATACTGTGTTTCCACAGATCCTCATTGCCCGATCCATCATATTATGCCCTGCCACACACGTTGCTACAGCTAACACCTTTGCCATCACTCAGCCAGACATGTCCAGCGGCCTGGTCCATCATATCATTCCATGTCGTACTGCCGCTCATGTTTTCACAGCCACCACCACTCAGCCTGTGGCCTGGTCCATCACATTCCACAATAGCACACTATTGTTTTTTTTTTTTTTTTAATTTTTCTTGACTCACAAAACCATTGCTTTTTGCAATATAGCAGCCATGTGTGTCTAAAAAACTACAGCAAGCACCTTTCCTCAATGAGGCTAAGGCCCCACGTAGTGTCCCGCAGTGGCCACGCATCACGGTTTTTCCCAAAGTGCTTTTCACAGAAAGTTCACAGAGGTTTCCTCGGCTACCTATAGGGAAACCGCCAGCGTTTCCGTAGGTTTAATTGATATGCTGCAATTTCCAAAACCGCTATGGTTTTGGAAATCGCAGCATGTCCGCATATTCTACCTCACTGTGGGGAGTGGATTTGCTAGAAACCCATCCACTACACAGTGACTGTAAAATGCCAAGTTTTTTTCCACATGGGTCCTAAAAGAGTAATTTTTGGAGTGTTTTAAATGTTAAAATGCATAAAAGCGAGTGGCAGTGCAGTGTATAGTTAAACTCAAGAGTTGTATTCACTGCTTACCATCCATTTTTCCATAGAAGTACATGTCACTTTGATATAACTTTGGCTGTGTTTGAGCCCTGACAGTGTTCTTAAGGTGTGGTTCGTACCAAACTTGTTCCACCTCAAAGGAATCTTGGATCCGAGCCACCCCAACCCAAAACTAAATGAATCGCCCATCTCTTTTCAAATTTTGTAATTGTCACTCATTGGGACAATTTTTGGTAGCTTTTTTATTAAGTCAATTTTTTATCACTTTACTTTTGTGGCAGGCATGCCACAAATGTTTCTTCAAATTCTATAGTTGTCACTGCCACTCAATTAGCATAATAAGAAGAAAATAAAACAAACGACACTACCATTTCGTTTTCCAATGCCAAAACAATGTTGGTGTTGCATTCTGCTCCCATGAAGGAATAATTTGAGATTTTTTTATTTTTTGTTTTTTTTAATTCTTCATTACTTCTCAACTAGGCTCACATCCACAAATGTGTCTCCCAAATAACAACAAGTAAACAGTGGTTACACGTGGAACCCAGCGGACCACATTGATTTTAATGGGGTCCACTTGGTGTCCGTCATTTTCATACTGAAAGCGGTGGAGAGATAAGACCTCCATATAGGACTTTTTTCTCTGCTGATTTTTGGCAGTTTCTACGGTGGAGTCTCCAGCCTTACTTTCTGTTACTTACTGTTACAGTATCACACAATACAGTGATTTTAGTTGCGCAATGCCTATTGCAGCCAAAACTGACATGTAGCTTCAGTCTTATTATAACTCTCAATAACATTTGTGGCTAGATAAGCATATAGCCTTTTTACATGCTGACATTGTATTTACCATTACTAGCTTTTAGGGTAGAGCATTCCATAGTTTGACTACTGTAACTTTAAAGAACCCTTTTGATATGTAGATATTTGAACCGCTGTTTCGCGATAGTCCATGTAAAGAATAAATCATGTGCCTTTTTTGTTTTAACCATAAATATATTTATACATGTAAATCAGATCACCTCTAAAGTGTCTTTGCTCCAAGCTGAACCAAGCTCTATTTGAATACCCTTTTAATATGAGCAAGACCTTCCATCCCACTTTATAATCTGGTTTATTGCCTTTGCACCCTCTCCAGGCTATCCTATATCTTTTTTAAAATATGTATTCCAAAAATGAGTTTTATTGTCCATGGTGATTTACCTTAGAATTTATCACATCACTTTTGATATATTTTTAAATCTTATTTGCTTTTGCGGCTGCTGCTTGACACTGAGGCTACTGTTGACTAGCTTACTTGTAACCATAATTCCCAAATCTTTATATGTTCCTGTTATCCCTAGTAATATGATTACTGTGGCCTAGGTGCATTATTTTACTTATATCAACATTATCAATTCATCTGAAATTCATTCTTGCCTTTGCTGTCAGCTTATGAAGGTCTTTCTGTAATAATGTTATGTTTATTTTTTTTTTATTAAAGTTTTACACAATTTTCCAAGGAGAGTTCAACATTGCATTTAACAAATGTAGAATACATCTTTCAATGCAAAGAGAAGAGAAGATATGTTAAAAAAGAAGTAAAAGGGGGTAGAGAGAGATGAAAAACCTAGGAAAATAGAATCTGGAACATCAAACAGTCATATTAACAATGTCTTAATATAAAAACACTAAGTATGATAAGTGTCATCCAGCCAAATAATTAGCATTATCATTTAAATATACTGATAAAAAAGATACTTGTAAGTGGCTAACAACAAGACCTGCCAATAGCAACAGAAAAGGTATACAGTTGTGCTAAAAAGTTTACATACCCCATCAGATTTTTTGTTTTTTTGGCCTTTTTTCAGAGAATATGAATGATAACACAAAAACTTTTTCTCCACTCATGGTTAGTGGTTGGTTGAAGCCATTTATTGTCAAACTTCTTTGTTTTCTCTTTTTAAATCATAATGACAACCAAAAACATCAAAATGACCCTGTTCAAAAGTTCACGTGCCCTAGTTCTTAATACCGTGTATTGCCTCCTCTAACATGAATGACAGCTTGAAGTCTTTTGTGGTAGTTGTGGAAGAGGTCTTTATTTTCTCAGATGGTAAAACTGCCCATTTTTCTTGGCAAAACGTCTCCAGGTCCTGTAAATTCCTGGGCTGTCTTGCATGTGCTGAACGCTTGAGATCTCCCCAGTAGCTCAATGATATAAAGGTCAGGAGACTGAGATGGCCACTCCACAGCCTTCACTTTCTTCTGCTGTAGCCAATGACAGGTCGACTTGGCCTTGTGTTTTGGATCGTTGTCATGTTGGAACGTCCAAGTATGTCCCATGTGCAGCTTCCTGGCTGATGAGTGCAAATGTGCCTCCAGTATTTGCTGATAACATGCTGCATTCATCTTTCCTTCAACTTTGACCAAGTTTCCTGTGCCTTTGAAGCTCACACATCCCCACATCATCAGTGATCCACCTCTGTGCTTTACAGTAGAAATGGTGTTCCTTTCATCATAGGCCTTGTTGACACCTCTCCAAATGTAACGTTTATGGTTGTGGCCAAAAAGTTAGATTTTTGTCTCATCACTCCAAATTACCTTGTTCCAGAAGTTTGAGGCTTGTCTCTGTGCTGTTTGGCGTATTGAAGGCGAGATTCTTTGTAGCATTTGTGCAGTAATGGCTTTCTTCTGGCAACTTGACCATGCAGCCCATTTTTCTTCAAGTGCCTCCTTATTGTGCATCTTGAAACAGCCACACCGATAGTTTTCAGAGAGTCCTGTATTTCAGCTGATGTTATATATGGGGTTTTTTTTGCATCCCGAACATTTTTCCGGGCAGTTGGTTGGTCTACTGTGGTTTGTTTTTTACAGAGCCCCTGAGTTTCCATTTGTTAATCACAGTTTGAACACTGCTGACTGGCATTATCAATTCCTTGGATATCTTTTTGTATCCCTTCCTGTTTTATACAGTTCAACTACCTTTTCCCTTAGATCTGTGGACAATTCTTTTGCTTTCCCCATGACTCACAATCCAGAAACGTCAGTGGCTGGAGGAAAGATGCAACAGTCTGTCTGGATCCCAGAAACTCACTCAGCTTTTATGCACACAGACTGATTACAAGCAAACAGGTCACAGGTGAGGATGTTACCTTTAGCCATTCAAATCCCTTTGTGTCAACTTCTGGGCATGTTATCAGGCCAAAATTACCAGGGTATGTGAACTTTTGAACATGGTCAATTTGATGTTTTTGGTTTTCATTATGATTTAAAAAGAGCAAACACAAAAGTTTGACAATAAATGGCTTCAAAGAACCATTACCATGAGTGGAGAAAAAGTTTTTGTGTTATCATTCATATTCTCTGAAAAAAGGCCAAAAAAAACAAAAAATCTGCCGGGGTATGTAAACTTTATAGCACAACTGTACATATGGTAAAAATATACTACTATATAGATATATACAGGTATGCACAGAAAGAAGGTTCCATGAAAATAGGGTTATTAATCAGATGCAAGATGTTTGGATGATCTGTAGGCTTATCACAGGTTTTCAAAAAGGAGGCATGAGGTCTGCCAACTAAACAGAAAAACTTGTAGACAGCTCACCATATCATTCAGCGTTGTACAACCACGCTGTAGTGATGCCCGGAAAGGAACCTCGGCACAATCTTGAAAACTCAAAATGGTAAAATTCCAGCACCGCATGAAAAAGCTTTTTTTTATAATAAAATATAGCATTTTTCATTTAAAAGCCAAGGAAGGGGTTGCGGTAAACTGTGGTTACACGTTTGAAGGCTACATGCCTCTTAATCATAGCATAAGTTTCAGTTGCCACAACACACTATTTAAAACCAAACACCACACCAACTTGGTCACATGACATAATAGTGAAGAAACAACAACAATTACATCATTCATTAGCATCATACATAAACATACACTGACAGGCAAAAGGGTAACAATGTTTTGAACTTTTGACTATCAGTCTCTATATCTCACCATCCAATACAGCTTCGAATGTGAGACTGCCATCATTTTATAGACCATCATCTTGGCTATCTCATACATAAATTTGACTTACAACTATTTAGCATATGATTAGTTATGCAGAGTCTTGTCATGTAACTGCATTGTTACTGTTTTGCTCCTGGTGGTGGAAAAATCTTTTTCTTCTTTTCTTCTTATATACTACAAATTACAACTGTTAGGATTCAGATGCAAGGCCACAATAACAAGGTTGGTTAAGAACAGGCTTTAGGAGAGCAGCAGCAGAAATGGGCTGACAACTGCGAGAAGTAGAATATGCTATCTAAACGCAACACACCACTGCGAACCAAGACCGGCCCCAGACGCCTTCACCAGAGCTCCTCACAAGAAGAGATGGACTTTGGCTGAATCTGGAGCCTGGAATTGCCACCAAAACAGAAAAGTGCACTACAAATAGATGCACTGCAGCAGAAACTAAACACCAAATCCACACACTTACTCACAGGAACAGAGAACACAGAATGGTCGTCAAATCACAAGTCAGCAGCTGAAGAGGGCAACGAGGAACCAAATCGCGAGACAAAGTCAGGTCCAGTAAACAAGCCAAAAGTCGAAACCAATCGGGAACGACAAAACCAAATCGCCAGACAGAGAGGAATCCAAAAACGTAGCCAGAGGTTAGTATAGGACTATCAATACAAAGTCAGGAGCAAACTGAAGAAACAAACTAGCAGATAACAAACAGAGCTAATAGTCCGCACATGAGTCAGGAAGGCGTGGCCTTATATAGGCCTCCTCTGCTGCTAACTGGACCAAGCCAGGAAGCCTCTGGCATCATGAGAACAAAACATTATGTGACAATACTGAACCAGCATCTCAAAACATCAGTCAGGAAGTTAAATCTTGAGCGTAAATGGGTCTTCCAAATGGACAATAACCCGAAGTATACTGCCAAACTGGTTACAAAGTGGCTTAAGGATAACAAAGTCAATGTTTTGGAGTGGCCATCACAAAGCCCTGATCTCAATCTGATTGAAAATGTATGGGCAAAGCTGAAAAGGCAGGTGCGAGCAAGACAGCCTACAAACATGGCTCAGTTACACTAGTTCTGTCAGGAGGAATAGGCCCAAATTCCTACCAACTATTGTGAGAAGCTTGTGGAAGGATATCCAAAATGTTTGACCCAAGTCATACAGTTTAAGGGCAACGGTACCAAATACTAATGAAATGTATGTAAACTTTTGACTTTGCAGAAAGTAATAAAAATGCCTTAAAAAATTATCGCTCTGCCATTATTCTGGCATTTGGCAAATATAAATAATTTTGGTAATCCTAATTGACCTAAACGGGAAAGATTTATTCTGATTTCATGTCATGTGAGAAAAACATGCATATGTGTCTTTTTATATAGTGTATGTAAACTTCTAATTTCAACTGTATATACATATTTCATGATGAGTGCAACAATTAAAGATATCCAAATCAATCCAGCCATATCAAAAAATTACAAAAATGAAAAAAATAATAATAACCCATACATATTCATAGATAAGGTTACATATCTTTCCATGTTTAAGAATCCCAATTCTGACAAAATATGGTCCAAATCATTACATTTTTATGTAAAAACTTCATAATATTGCACTTCCCCTATCTTCACATGTATCATTCACTATGATCTCTCCGGGCATAGGCTAAACTTACCCACTTCCTGCAGTGAACAGGAAGTAGAATTATGTCATATGTATAATCATGTGATGTATGCTTATGAGAGGCGGCAATTATGAAAGGTCGATTCAAAAAGATGTCAAAAACCTGCATTATGGCAAATCAGATCTCACAAGAACATAGCTGTAACGTCTCTGCCTGTTCGGGTCTCGGCGCCACCCTCCGCTCGCACACTGTGGCGAAGGAGGCGTGTTCGGTTTGATTCCTTGCGTAGGTTTCTTGTTGCTCAGTCTGAACATGGTCCTAGACAAAGTAATGGATTTCCGGCCACACCCGTGTTCTGAGCATTTCTCTCTGGACTGCATAGAGTTAATCTCTTCCTGGCCCAGAATTTCTATATACGGGATGTCACTTTCTCAGCAAGTTGCCGGTTATTGCTCTGACTTTGCCTGCTCTCTTTGTGCTCTTGTTATTTACTGTGCTATTTCTCTGATCTTTGGCTTGCCTTGTGACTATTCTCTTGGATTGTGATTTTGTACTGTATTGCTCGTTTGTTACCGACCCCTTGTCTTCCTGACCTCTCTTTTTGTCATTTGTTTTGTCTTGTCCTGTTCTGTGTGTCACTTACCCAGTATAGGGCTCGTCTTCAGGTTGTCCTTTTACCGTTTAGGGTAACTGAGACAATAGGAAGGGACAGTGGCTGGGGTGAGATTAGGGCTCACTTGTCTCTGTCCTTCCTCCCAGACCGCTGCAGTGTGTAGGGTATTGCTACGTCTGGCAAGACCCTAACAATAGCCTTTTGGCAAACAGAAATAAATTCAGAAATTATTATATATACACATGTGGACAAAATTGTTGGTACCCCTCGTTTAATGAAAGAAAAACCCACAATGGTCACAGAAATAACTTGAATCTGACAAAAGTAATAATATATAAAAATTCTATGAAAATAAACAAATGAAAGTCAGACATTGCTTTTCAACCATGCTTCAACAGAATTTTTAAAAAAGTAAACTCATGAAACAGGCCTGGACAGAAATGATGGTACCCTTAACTTAATATTTTGTTGCAGAACCTTTTGAGGCAATCACTGCAATCAAACAATTCCTGTAACTGTCAATGAGACTTCTGCACCTCCCAACAGGTATTTTGGCCCACTCCTCATGAGCAAACTGCTCCAGTTGTCTCAGGTTTGAAGGGTGCCTTTTCCAGACGGCATGTTTCAGCTCCTTCCAAAGATGCTCAATAGGATTTAGGTCAGGGCTCATAGAATGCCACTTCAGAATAGTCCAATGTTTTTCTCTTAGCCATTCTTAGGTGTTTTTAGCTGTGTGTTTTGGGTCATTATCCTGTTGCAAGACCCATGACCTGCGACTGAGACCAAGCTTTCTAACACTGGGCAGCATATTTCTCTATAGAATCCCTTGATAGTCTTGAGATTTCATTGTACCCTGCACAGATTCAGGACACCCTGTGCCAGATGCAGCAAAGCAGCACCAGAACATAACAGAGCCTCCTCCATGTTTCACAGTAGGGACAGTGTTCTTTTCAAGATATGCTTCATTGATTCAAATATTGGTTTGAGACATGATTATACACAGGACACAGATCACTCGGGAATAAATGTTGGTACAAAATGTATTCCTATTGGCACATCCAAACCCTCAACACCTCCTGCCGCCTCCAACTCAAGAACATCCATCGAATCCGCTCCTTCCTCAACCCTAAAACTACAAAGATACTAGCCCATGCCCTCATAATCTCCCGCTTAGATTACTGTAACACCCTTCTCCATGGCCTCCCAGCAAACACTCTCGCCCCCCTCCAGTCCACCATAAACTATGCTGCTCGCTTATTACACCTCTCCCTCCGTTCTTCATCAGCCGCTCCACTCTGCCAATCCCTTCACTGGCTACCCGATGCTCAGCAAATAGAGTTCAAAATGCTAAAACTGACATACAAAGCCATCCACAACCTGTCCCCACCATATATCTCCGACCTAATCTCCCGCTACCTGACCACACTCAACCTCCGATCCTCCAAAGACCTCCTACTCCGCTCTGCTCTTATCCACTCTTCGCACAATCGTCTCCAAGATTTCTCCCGTGCATCCCCCATACTCTGGAACTCATTACCAAGACTCATAAGACTGTCCCCCACAATCACAAACTTCAAGAAGGCCCTGAAGACTCACCTATTCAGGAAGGCCTACAACCTCCAATAACGCTACTGTCACCACACCACCATCTGTACAGCCTCTCCCGTCACCTTCTGTCTCTATCCCTCTTCCCTCATAGATTGTAAGCCCTTGCGAGCAGGGCCCTCTATCTCACTGTGCCAGTTGGTCACTGTTAGTATTGTTTTGTATCTTTTGTGTACTGTATGTAAACCCTCAGATGTAAAGCACCATGGAATTAATGGTGCTATATAAAAAATAATAATAATATTAATAATAATAATATTAATTACACTAAAAAATAAGTGCAACCTCAGAAATGAATGTGGTTCCAAAGTGCATCCTGATATAAAACTGTAGTGCACAATGTGAACATATCCTAACAAAAAAGGTTTGAATCTCAATGAAAATACACTAGATCCGATTTCGTATTCAAACCCTCAGGCAGGGTCGAACTGGCCCTACCAGACCCCTGCTGCTTTTTTATAATAGGCAGTAAATGTGCGGTAAGGCCCTATTCACTTACCTCTCCCCGCTCCAGGCCAGGCCCCCCCCGTACGTCGCGCATTACATCATCACAACGCACACGGCCCAGGCTGAAGCAGGAAGAGGAGAGGACGTCAGCAGGAGTGAGGCGAGGTAAGTGATGCAGTCAGGTTCTCCCTGGTTTTATGATCCAGTTTTAAGAACCAGATCGCAAAACCGGGGAGAAGTGGTGCCGCTGACCCGTTTCTGCTACTAGTAGAACAGAAAGCCATTGGCTTCCTGCTCTACCACTCACAGGCTTGTAGGCCACATTGAGCCTGTGGCCTACAAGCTAAGTCCCAATACTTACCTGACTGCTCTCCGGCACCTCCTTCTTCTTAATTCTCAGGGCGCATATGACGTCATATCAGTGCGCCCGGAGAAAGAAGGAGCGGGACCGGGGAGCAGACAGGTAAGTAATGATCTAATGCTGTAAGTAATGACCTAATCCAGTGAAGGGGCTACTGCATGGGCATACAGTGTCCCCTTCACTATTCCCCCCATACAGTGACCCATTCACTGGTCCCCTTTACTATATTGGGGACCATTGATGGGGTCATTATATTGTGGGGGGCAGTGATGAAGGCCAATATCCTGGGGAACATTAAAGGGTTTGTCCAGGATAACATTTTCTTTTTTAATTAGGCCTGGGCAGGTGGAAAAATATCCCCCTGCCAGCGTAGGTTCCCTCTGCATGTGACTACCAGTGAGGGCTTCCGGCAAAAGAAGCAGGACCGGACTGCGCTGGGATACACCAGAGCACTGTTTTTTGTTTTGTTTTGTTTTTCCACCTCTCCCGGACTAATTATAAAAAAATCAAAAAAAAAATTATGCTCAACAACCTCTTTAACCACTTTAGTACCAGGTTAATTTCTGGTCCAGGACCAAACACATTTTAGGGTTTTTTTGTATTTGCGGTTTTGCAGGCTGTAACATTTTTTATCATATGCATTATTCAACTAATTTATGCATCTTTTTTCGGTGACACATAGGGCTTTATTTTTATGTTTTTTTAAATTTTGTATGTGTTTTAATTTTTTTTATATCCGGGAAAATATAAACAAAAGAGGAGGGAAAATGTGCCTGTTTTTCACTTTTCATTTTTTTTTTATTTAATAACACAAAGTGCTACTAAAAAACTTTATAAAATAGTTTTTACTCTCCATTATGGTAATTTTTATTTTGTATGGTGTCATTGGGGGTGGGGCTTTAACCTTTAATAACGGCGTTTTATTGGCTTATTATTTTATTTTTTTTATTACATTTTATTTTTATTTACATTTTTTTTTTTAACTTTTCTATTTTTTTTTTTTACATTATGTCACCATAAGGTCATAATAGACCTTTGGGGACATCTGATCACAGTTTTTTTTTGTTGGGGAGTCTGATTTCCCCTGTAACTGGAGCTGGTACATTTAGCCCCAGTTGCAGGAATACAGCCTCCTGCACCTTACTATAGAGCTGATCTGGGTCCTGTAGGACCCAGTAGCTCTTGCAGATGCTGCACCCGGCGGTCATGGACACAAGATGGAGGCGCCCATAGCGATGTATCATTGAGCGCTGTATACACAGCGATCGGGAAGACAGGAAAGGTAATAAACCTTCCCTGTCTTCTCTCTGGGAGCTCCGGCTGAAGTTACAGCCGGCTCCCAGTTTCAGCAGCTGCACGATTTTGAGCAGATGCTGAGTTCTGCTTGGACGTACAGGTACATCCTTGCAGAACTAGACAACCACCCCTTGGACGTATATAGTCTATGGGTGGTATGGAAGTGGTTAAAGTGTGGCACATTAGGAGGTATATTAAAGGGGTTGTCCAGGCATTATCCTCAGGATAGGTCATAAATACCTGAATGGTAGGGGTCTGACACCCGGCCCCCGGACCGATCAGCTGTACGGAGTCACTTCCGGCGCCCGTCCTGTACACAATACGGGGCCGGAAGCAGAAAGCTCTGTTCACTGTATATTAGCTGGGCACCTTCACTGTATCTCAGCACATATTGAAGTCAGTGGGAGCTGAGCTGTAGTGAAGGTGCCAGGCTGCTATACAGTGGATGGAGCTTTCTGCTTCCGGCCCTGTGTTGTGTACAGAACGGGCACCGGAAGTGGCTCCATACAACTGATGGGGCCATGTGTCAGCCCCCTAGCTATCAGGTATTTATGGCCTATCTATGCCTCACACAGTTTAATGTCCCCCACACAGGATATTAGCCCCCATCACTGCTCCCACACAATATAATGGCCCCATCAATGTTCCCCATACAGTATGGGGGACCACTGAAGAGGCCACTGTATGGGGGAGAACAGTGAATTGGCCATAAAAAAATTTGGCTCAGATAACCCCTTTAAAGAGGTTGTCCATAAACTGGAGTGAACACAGCACCCTGTTGTCTCCTACCTGTGTCTGTTCGGTCTCTCGGCATCGCCTCATTTCTGGAAATCCTGTACCTAATTGGTATTAGTGGTCACATGAGGTGTTGGATTCTCAGCAAGAAGTCGCCAGCACGAGACTGAATGGACACTGGCAGCAGACAACGGAGTGCCGGGGACAGGTGACGATGCTTTTTTTATTTATTCATTTTTTATTTTATACCTTCTGCTCGCCACATGCGTTTCTCCAATTTCCAGACAACCTCTTTAAAGGATTTATCCATCTTTCTAATATTGACGGCCAGTCCTTAGGATAGGCCATCAATATTAAATGTGCAGGGGTCTGACAGTCAGGACCTCTTCAGATCAGCTTTTCCAGGACAGTGTGGCTACAGGTAATGATAACAATTCTAGGAGCCACATTGTTCACTTGCCATACAGGGTGTAACAGTGGGTTTAGGTAGTGCAGTGGTGCACATCGTATGGCGGGTGAGCAGCATGGCTCCTGACATGTTATTACCTTTAGCTGCCCTGTCTCGGTACAGCTGATCTCCAGGGGTCCTGGCAGTGGGCCCCTAGGAACAATTCCACTGCTGGGCCCTAGACATCCCAGTCCAACACTGCCTTCAGGATATCTAGATCTTAATTTGAGAAATCAAGAAATCTTCCTTTTTAATAATAGTTTGTATACATGTTCAATTGCAAACAAAAAAAAAAAAAAAAAGGAAGATGTGTCACCATTGTGGAATAAAATAAAATGTTTAGATGCATTACACATATTATCACTAGCTTTTTTTTCCGCAATCCGACAAATGTTCAGAAATTTGTATTTTTACAGCTTGTATAGTACAGTCCACATAGAGTAAATTACAAGCTTTACATAAAATAACATAGACTACATGATGACTATTGCAGTTTAAATAACTTTTGATCTTATAACGTTGTGGATTCTGTGGAGTACAAAAACTGATTTCTTTGCAGAAATCATTTGTGTGTCACACCTATATAAACTAGGGGATAAAATATATCTCAATGATTGACCCAGTTTGGCCATATATTGAACTCCATGTTGTAAAATGGTGTTTAAAGTGGGGTCTTGATATAAAATCGGCAAGTTTCATTGAATGGCCTTGATGATTTCACTATACTGAAGACTAAAATGAGTTGAAAATGTGACTTTATCAAAAGTTTTATTCGAAAGTGTATGGCCATTACCTTTATCCCATAGTGACAAATGGGGTTTGTTGGCGACTATTTTTTTAGCTTTCATTAATGACCATTTTAGATATCCCCGTTCTTGTAGTCTATGTAAAGTTTGTTCACATTGTTTATAATAATCTGTGTCTACTGAACTTGTCCTTCTAGTCCTAATCAATTCTTCCACTGGAGTAGATCTAATAGTATGGCGAGGGTGACTACTCGTGGCATGTAAGATAGTATTACCTGCTGTAGGCTTTCTATACAATGAGGTATTGACTATTCCCTTCACTGTGACGCCGATTAATATGATATCCAATAAACATATTCTGTTGATCTCAATAGAAGATGTAAATTTTAAATTGATGTAATTTGAGTTAATATAGTGAATGAACCCTGGCATGGACTCTACATCGCCTGACAAGACAATATGCATATTGTCGATGTAGTACCCATACCAGTGCAAAAAATAAAAATGGATTGTCTGCAGAAAAAATATAAGTTTCCTCCCACCAGGCCATAACCAAATTGGCCAAAGAAGGAGAGAAATGAGCCACCATCCTGAACAGTAAGAAGTCATAAATATTTTAAGGGCGATTTCCCCAGAGCACCAAGGTCCAAAGTAGCACACCATGAAGAATCACCTGGAGGACAACGTGATGATATGTCTGAATATCAGGCAGGGACAAGCCTCCTTTATTCCACAAAAAACGAGAGAATAGTTGCTTTAATTTTGTCAAAAATAATGTTATGTTTATTATTTATATACTGTATATCTTACAGAAGGACAAAGAAAATTGTAATTGTAAATCAGAAACTAGGTGTGAACTAGGTGGAAAAGTTTCTTTGCACTTTAAAGTTATGAAATATTTCCACTGTTTGAGGAAGTAAAGAAAGCAAATATTTAGCAAGATTAAGGGATCAATTATATATAGCAAAGCCACTGCTCAAACAATGAAGATTCAGACAGTTCTGCATCCAAGTTTGCAGGTAAAATTTGCTATTCTCTCTATTATTGTTAACAATTTGCCATGCATTTGACGTTTTTCATTCTATTTGATTTTATAGACAGTAATCGTGTTTTATAGCAGTCTTTAGCCTTTATATAACGTGAGTTTTGTTTGGATTCATGTCTAGCATACAGAATTTAACTCAATGCACACAGCAAAACTGTTACAGATCAGAGGGCACTCTGTGTACTGCTTTTAAAAAAAATTGTGACATAGCATTAATTGTCCTACTGGTGAGGAACTTTTCTCAAGTGAAGAAAATATCCTGGAAACACCATGAGTAAATATTCTCACAAATTCTCTTAATATAGAGAAGAGCATCATAGGGTAGCAATGTTGAAAAATAAGCACTGTGTTATACTACTTTTAAGAGTGCTCTCACCTTAAGTCACAACATCTACAGTATATCAGTAGGTACTAATACTGAGTCAGTTTTAGGATCTGATACCAGCAAAGACTTATAATCAACTAAAACATAACTTTTAATAAATAACCAATAAAAAAAATCACCATTTGTCAAATCCATCAAAAGGTACCTAAATACATACCACCTAATTAGTTATACATAGACCCCGGTTCACCGGATCTATATAGAAAAGGATATGCAGAAATACCATATGTAGAGATATCATATGTCATACCAAACATACATCAGCATTAGCAGAGAGAAATGAAAGATAAATCAGTCCGATCTCACCACTCCGCTGGTTCATGTAGTTCACCTGTATGTCAGGAGAGGGTGCCGGGTCCCATACATACCCTAGCTCACCCCCAGTTCTCACCTCTAACCCCCATAACTCCTGCCCTAACAAGGGCAGTACCAATGCAGCTGTCCCTAAAAAAACAATGTCCCTAAATGTCCCTACGCACGTTTCACGGTGGAGAAACTGTTCATCAGGGGACCTATCTCCTAAGGAACTGGTAATAAAAAATGATTAATTAGGGTAAATCTCTAAACTCCAATAATGGAGGAGAAAAATACATAGTGGTCATTATCGTGTATGAACCACTTCACAGACAAATGTGGGATCAAACCACATGGAATAGCTTGCAAGATAGCCAGCAGAAAATAACTAGACAGTTAAATACCAACTGTTGCTAAGTTCCTTAGTTCCATACATAAAATCAATTAAATATCAGAGTTCAACCACTTTTGCAGGCTTAATGTAATCCTTTCTGTGTTTTCAAAGAAAATCTTTCAGTTTTCCAATGTTGTTGATCACATCATGGTCCTTCGCGATTGCAGGGTGTGTGACCACAAACGAGCCCAGGGGGTTAGAAGCCCACAGCCAGATGAAAGTGAACCAGATCCCACAGCATCATGAAAGTGATCGGTGAAAGACTGATGACCCAATCGTTGTCTCCATTATGATCACAATACAGTAGCGGCAGTGGAGATTGGCACTTATCTCTACTGCCTGTAGAGGTCAGTATGCATACTTGCTTACATTCATACATTTGCAGGTATGCACACTGAACCCTACAGACAGTAGATAGGAGTACAAGTCTCTTCTGCCATTGCTGTCATATTCTGGAGTGAGGAGAGAATGTCCTCCTGCTGGCTGCAGACCCCTTATACCTTGGTAACCCCTTTAAAGGGGTTGTCCAGTTCCTGGTTCAGTGGAGGTCCAAGACCCAAGATCCCTGATGATCAGGGGGCTGTTTACATTGCACACTGTTTGTTTCATAGCAGCCTTGCAATGTAATTGCAGCCTGGTCCCATTTAGTTTTATGGGATGAGGCAGTAATTGCATTGCATGGCTTACAATATAAACAGTTAAGGAGTCACAGCCGGCGTTAGGGGGGGGGGGGCAAACTGGGAAACTGCCCAGGGCCCCGTCCCCAAAGGGGCCCCCGGGATCCGGAGCCTGATTACTCGGGATCCCGGAGTCAGGACGGCCATATTAATAACAGAAAGGGACCCAGCATCATGTGCCGCAGAGTCCCTTTCAGATGTGAGTGAAAATAACAAACATTTTTACTCACCTGTCCTTGGCTTGGCGTCCGACGTCATCTTCCGGCGTTCCGGACATCACCGCTGAGGCCTGGCTACAGCGGTCACGTGGGGCATGCTGACAGCCTGCCTCACGTAATCGCTGAGGCCCAATCACAGGCCTCAGCGATGACGTCCACAATGCGTGACGTCAGCCGCAGAGAAGAGGAAGCGGTCGCCGGCGGGGGATAGCGGAGCAGCGCTAGGAGCAGAGGTAAGAACAAGGTGAGTATAACTGTTTGTTATTTTCCCTTATCTCTTTTGGGCCTTCGATTATTATACTCTGGGGTCTGAAGAGACCCCAGAGTATAATATAATAGTAGCACTGACGGAGTCTGTAGGGCCACTGTGGAGCATTATACTAATGGGCCCCCTCTGGATAGCATATTATACTGTGTAGGGCCACTGTGGAGCATTATACTAGGGGGCCCCCTCTGGATATCATATTATACTGTGTGGGCCCCCTGTGGAGCATTATACTACGGGGCCCACTCTGGATAGCATATATATTGTTTTGGGCCGCTGTGGAGCATTATACTCAGGGCCCCTCTGGAGAGCATGTTATATTCTGTGGGGTTACTTTGGAGCATTATGCGCTCCAGAGGGGCCCCCCAGTATAATGCTCCAAAGTGGCCCCACAGTATATAACATGCTCTCCAGAGGGCCCACTCCCCAGTATAATGCTCCACAGTGGCCTCAAACAGTATAATATGCTATCTAGAGGGGCCCCCCAGTATAATACTCCACAGTGGCCCCACACAGTATAATATGCTATCTAGAGGGGCCCCCCAGTATAATGCTCCACAGTGGCCCAAAACAGTATAATATGCACTCCAGCGCCCCCCCCCCCCAGTATAATGCTCCACGGTGGCCCCACACAGTATAATATCCTCTCCAGAGGGGACCCCAGTGTATGGGGGGCGGCTCTGGAGAGCATATTATACTGTTTTGGGCCACTGTGGAGCATTATACTGGGGGGCTCTGGAGATCATATTATACTGTTTTGGGCCACTGTGGAGCATTATACTGGGGTAACCTCTCTGGGCAGTATATTATACTGTGTGGAGGCCATTCTGGAGTATGTTATACTGAGTGGGGTCACTGTGGAGCATTATTTTGGGGGGCCATCAGCAGAGCATATTATATTGTGTGGCGCCACTGTGGGGCATTTTGCGGGGGGAACTAAGGAACATTATACTAGGAAGCCCTCTGGGGAGCATATTATACTGCATGGGGCCTACTGTGGAACATTATACTGGGGGGACGCTCTGGGGAGCATAATATATTGCGTGGGGCCACTGTGGAGCAAAATACTGGGGGGGGGGCACTGTGGAGCATTATACTAGTGGGGGCCCTCTGGAGAGCATATTATACTATGGGCCACTGTGGAGCTTTATACTGGGGGGAAGGGGCAGTGTGGGGAGCCGGTTATACTGTGTGGGGCCACTGTGGAATGTATTATATTGTGTGGGGCTTTTCGGGAGCATGTTATACTCTGTGGGGCCATTGTAGAGCATTATACTGGGGGGGACCATTGTGGAGCATTATACTGGGGGAACCCCTCTGGATAGTATATCATACTGTGTGGAGGCCATTGTGGAGCATGTTATACTATGTTAGACCACTGTGGAGCATTATACTGGGGGGCACTGTGGGGTGCATATAATACTGTATGGAGCATATTATATTGTGTGGGGCTGCTGGGGAGCATATTGCACTATCTGGGGCCACTAAGGGGTAGTATACTTTGTGGGCCACTGTGGAGTATTATACTGTGTAGAGCCTTATATACCATGTGGGGCCACTATGGGGGGCTCAGGGGAGCATTTTATACTGTGTGGGGCCACTGTGGAGCATTATATACCATGTGGGGAAACTGTGGAGGGCTCAGGGGAGTATTGTATACTGTGGAGAACTATATACCATGTGGAGCATTATACTGTGGGGGGGGGGGCTCAAAATTCCTGCTGGCAGCCCTGTGTGCTATGTCTCCATCACAGCTCCCTCACTATAATCTTGCACATACGTGTAGTGCTCCATGGCCATGTCATTCCCCATACAGTACTGTGCATGAGCTGGCCATGGAGTTATTGGGGCCTGCACAGTACAATAGGGGCTGACTATACTGGGAACATACTCAGTAACACCAGATAGTCAGCACATATGTAAGACTTCAGTGAAGGAGCCGCGGTGTAGGCTATTAGCAGGAAGCTGTTGGGTGGGGCCCCAGAACAAGTTCCTCTGGTGGGCCTAAGGCCCTTCAGTCTGACACTGTATAACGGAGAACTATTATATATAAGGGTGGGTTACTATATATAATTGGGAAACTTAAATATGAGGGGGCTATTATAAGGGGGAACTATTATTTATAAGATGGGCTATTATTTATAAGGGGGGAACTATTATATATAAGGAATCCAATATAAGGGGGGAGCTATTATTTATAAGAAGGGAACTGTTTATAAGGGGGGTATAATTGTTAAGTGGGGCTTATTTATAAAGGGGGCTATTAGTGATAATGGGGACTATTATTTATAAGGGTAACTATTATTTATGAGGGGGCTATTATTTATAAAGGAGCAGTATTATTTTTACGGAGTGACTGTTACTGATAAGGGGGGATATTACTGATACAGGGTACTATTTATCATTTATAAGGGCGCTATTACTGATAAGGGTGTAATATTATTTATAAGCAGGGACTATTATTTATAAGGAGGCGCTATAATAACTGATGACTGGGTGCAAAAATCTATTAGGTCGTAAAAAGGTGCTCATTTGAATTGTGTGTGGTAAAATGGGGCTTCTTATTACTTTTTTGTTGGCAGAAAGGAGGCGTTATTATGGGGGTGGCGACTGGAAGACAATGGTGTTGTTTGCATATCAGCATTTGGGGCCCCGCTTTTAATTTTGCCCAGGGCCCCACTTTGTCTAAAACCGGCCCTGGTCACAGCCATTGCATGAGCGTCATGACACATTCAAAGGCTGATTCGCAGGGGTCCTGGAGGTTGAACTACCGCTGATCTCTTAATATTGAGAATATGGCGTCAACACCAAGGCATCAATTTTAGACTGGCAGAGGTCCGTCTGTCACGACCCCCATAGATCAGCTGTTTCCCACAGCATGCAACTCAAGTCTATGAAACACTGCTGCAACACCCATAACTGCCTCTATCAAGAATACAAGTTAATGATGGGGTAGGAGGCCCAGTTCAAAGTTTGCACCCAGTCTCAGGTACACATCATCAAAGACTGACGTGGTGAAGGAGAGATGCCCCAAGGGAGAGTTTAGTGGGAATGCCCAGGATGAGATGAACAACCTTGGAAAATTGGAGGATTTTCCCCTAGAACTCAGGAAAGATTATATTAACATCTGCAGAAGGGGTTGAATCCTGACATGCGTTGTATGGACTGAAATAAAGCATATTTGGACCACAGTTGGCAAGCCACACATCTCATTACTTTCTACTGGCTATGTTGCAAGCTTTTCTACACATTTTTTTTTAACAAACTTAACATGGCAAACAGGTATAATAGGGATCCATAGCAGTCAAAGGACATCATATTACACATTACAACATGTTTTTGTAAAGCAGTCTTATGTATAAGTCCCAGAGAATAGATGATCAATGGTCATATATTTCAGAACTACATGCTATATGTTCTTATTAAAAGGTGTGATGCAATTGAAGGTATCAAATATGACAGAAGTATATAGTATAAATTGATTTACTGTATATGCACTGAATATAATACTCTCTCCTTTTTCTTCCTGATAGAGAACAGAAGTTGAAACCAATGGTGCCCATGCATGTTAAGCACAGTATGGTTCTTTGAAGCGCCATCTGGAGTCTTGATTATTGCAGTTTTTAAAATGACTGGACTTTTTCCTTGAATCATAAGCAAAACAGAGGTAGTGCCAGCCTGCAACTTGTGCTATTACATCACTTGTTTTGATTGATCTGGTTCCATCTGTACAATTATCTCTGCTGAAATAAAAAGGAATTTTCATAGATAGAGATATATATAGATGGATAGATGTGTGTGTCTGTGTTTGGCTGTATGGTAGTTTAGTGATATTTGAACATCCCAAATGGTTTATTTACTTACATCTATTATTTTCCTGTTGATCATTTATTTGTACTTTGTTGTAGTCTTTCATGTCTTGGTTCTGTTATTCATCCTGTGCCAACCTCAATAAATCTGTCTTCAGTCTCATAATAATATTGCTGCAGTGCTGACTAAAACTGCTTATATTGACATCACAAATGGTCTTCTGGACTGGAAGCAAGATGATAGTTAGGGTGGGTTTGTGGCCATTGATGTGTCAATGCCTGAGCTACAGTGGGGAAAAAAAAAGTATTTAGTCAGCCACCAATTGTTCTCCCACTTAAAAAGATGAGAGAGGCCTGTAATTGACATCATAGGTAGACCTCAACTATGAGAGACAAAAGGAGAAAACAAATCCAGAAAATCACATTGTCTGATTTTTAAAGAATTTATTTGCAAATTATGGTGAAAAATAAGTATTTGGTCAATAACAAAAGTTCATCTCAATACTTTCTTATATATCCTTTGTTGGAAATGACAGAGGTCAAACGTTTTCTGTAAGTCTTCACAAGGTTGGCACTCATTGTTGCTGGTATGTTGGCCCATTCCTCCATGCAGATCTCCTCTAGAGCAGTGATGTTTTGGGGCTGTCGCTGGGCAACACGGACTTTCAACTCGCTCCAAAGGTTTTCTATGGGGTTGAGATCTGGAGACTGGCTAGGCCACTCCAGGACCTTGAAATGCTTCTTACGAAGCCACTCCTTCGTTGCCCTGCGGTGTGCTTGGGATCATTGTCATGCTGAAAGACCCAGTCACATTTCATCTTCAATGCCCTTGCTGATGGAAGGAGGTTTGCACTCAAAATTTCACGATACATGGCCCCATTCATTCTTTCATGTACACGGATCAGTCATCCTGGTCCCTTTGCAGAGAAACAACCACAAAGCATGATGTTGCCACTCCCATGCTTCACAGTAGGTATGGTGTTCTTTGGATGCAACTCAGCATTCACTCTCCTCCAAACACGACGAGTTGTGTTTCTACCAAACAGTTCTACTTTGGTTTCATCTGACCATATGACATTCTCCCAATACTCTTCTGGAACATCCAAATTCTCTCTAGCAAACTTCAGACGGGCCCAGATATGTACTGGCTTAAGCATGGGGACACGTCTGGCACTGCAGGATCTGAGTCCCTGGCAGTGTAGTGTGTTATTAATGGTAGCCTTTGTTACGTTAGTCCCAGCTTTCTGCAGGTCATTCACTAGGTCCCCCCGTGTGGTTCTGGGATTTTTGCTCACAGTTCTTGTCATCATTTTGACCCCATGGAGTGAGATCTTGTGTGGAGCCCCTAATCGAGGGAGAATATCAGTGGTCTTGTATGTCTTCCATTTTCTAATTATTGCTCCCACAGTTGATTTCTTCACACCAAGCTGCTTGCCTATTGCAGATTCAGTCTTCCCAGCCTGGTGCAGGTCTACAATTTTGTTTCTGGTGTCCTTCCACAGCTCTTTGGTCTTCACCATAGTGGAGTTTGGAGTGTGACTGTTTGAGGTTGTGGACAGGTATCTTTTATACTGATATCAATGTCAAACAGGTGCCATTACTACAGGTAGAGCGGAGGACAGAGGAGCCTCTTAAAGAAGAAGTTACAGGTCTGTGAGAGACAGAAATCTTGCTTGTTTGTAGGTGACCAAATACTTATTTTGCACCATAATTTGCAAATAAATTCTTAAAAAATCAGACAATGTGATTTTCTAGATATGTCTTCTCATTTTGTCTCTCATAGTTGAGGTCTACCTATGATGACAATTACAGGCCTCTCTCATCTTTTTAAGTGGGAGAACTTGCACAATTGGTAGCTGACTAAATACTTTTTTCCCCACTGTATATTAATTGGGTTTGCAGCCATCACTTAGATCTATTGTTAGAATGGCATCTCTTTCTGATTTTTTTACATTCAGGTTATTATAGTCTTAGGGAAAATGCAGTTATTGTTTGTTTAGTGACTTAGGCCCCTTTACACAGGCTGAGAATTAGGACGATTATAATCAGGAATGGTTCTTCTCTAAAGCTGCCACAGATCACCTGACAAATGAGCAATACTTACGTTTTATGTAACATCAAAGATTGTTGGCCATACACTACCCCATATAAATAGGGCAACGTACTGTAGACAATTAAAAACTGTATAGGGATAAACAATTCATTCCTTCCCATACAGCAATTTGTAAAGTGTTGCGGAATATGTTGGCGCTATATAAATAAAATGTATTATTATTATTATTACAGCAGGGATGGTTGCAGAAGTTATATGCAATGATGCATGATCCTACCAATATTTAGTACTGATTGCTCCTTCAGTTAGGCTTTATTCACATGTCCACATTTTGTGGGTGTGTGAGGTCCATGATAATCACGACAGCACTTCACCCTGCTCATTTTCAGATGGTATGCTGTCTGTGGTTGATTCATTTTTTCACATCGGTGTAAAATGGTTACATTTTTTTTTCTTTATAGTTCCTATGCATTTCTATGTCTCTCTGTTGTGGAAAACGGATGACACATGGGCGTCATCCTTTGATTTTCACAAACCCACAGACTTTCATTGGTGCGATGCATCCATGATGCATCAGCATCAGTAAAAAAATAAAATAAACGAACATGCTGTGTTTTTTATATGGACCTACAATCCATGAAAGAAAACAGATGTCTCAATCAGTACATTGAAGTGAATGGACATGTATATTGACTTTGAAAAATGGGGATGGCATATGTTCGTGAAATGCAGATGTATGAATAAGGCCTCAGCCTAAGGGCCTTAAAGGGAGAATCAGAATATCAGAAAATCTGTTAAACTAATGACAGTACTGTGTTGGGCGGCTTCTACACTTTCCAAAAATGCCTTTCTTCTTCTGCATAGCAGAAGGTGACATTTTGGGGTGGATTACCAACATCCAGAGTGAGATCGGAGGGAGACGATCCATTACTATGACTATTCAAGGCTCCCAGGCTGGTCACTGGATTAGTTAGCTAGGCAGCCTGTAATAGAAATATAGGGATTTCTTAATACATTGCAATGCATTAGTATTGCACTGTATTGAATTAGTGTGCAGACCCCCTGGGGTTCACAACTCCTAAGGGGACTAAAAATAAAAGGTAAAAAAACAAAAATAAAATATTAAAAGATCAAATCACCAGATGATTTAAATTATTTTGTATTTAAAATGAACCATTTATTCCAAGCGGTAAATAAAATCAACAAAAGACAATGGGGGCATGTATTATGTGTAGCTTTTTGTACCTTTCTAGCTATGTGAGCCTTTTTGATGAGGTGCATGTCAATGCTTTTAATTTACAAAAAGGTGCATGATGTGTAATACATCTAGCACAAATTCACCTGAAGATGAAAATGTGATTCCACTGCTGTCAGATATTTAGTTTTTTTCTACACTACCCATTTAGTGAAGTCCAGTTGCTCCTTTTTTTAACCTTAACTTTTTTTTTTTAGGTATGTTATAAATAAATCATGAAATATTGTACCAGGTACTTCATACCCACTTTCCTCATTAAAAAAAACAGAGTGACAAGCATACTGTAAAAGTCATAAAAAAGACACAAAACAAAGATAAATCCTGCATAAAGCATGTTAAGAAGGGCACAGGATAAGAGGAAACAATATGCTAGATGCTTGATAAATTTTCTACAAGATTACAAAAGAAAGAGTAATATAGGGGTGGTATGAAAATAGGGAAGATAGATCTGAAGTATTGTCTTCAAAGACTTTAGACTATAGTCAGGTGGAATTTAGCAAAGGAAATCAGCATGTAATAAAATAATTTTACTAAACATAAAATCCAGCATTTCCAGAAATTTAAATATTTCACATCAAATTTAATCATGTCAATGATTTTAGAGCTTAGCTAAGTATTGAAATCTAACATTTTACCTTCAGAGACATAGTGACCCAAAAAGTGACTCAGGACCTCCATACATCATATCTGGCTCCTTGCTTACTCAGTTTATTGATAAACAGTGACTTGTCTTACCCAGTGATTGGCTCAGTGGGCATTCCAAGCATTTCTTATATATTGAGGTAGTATAAACAGGAAGGACCTGGGCAGGGTTGGAGCTGAACATACTCCAGGATCATTGAGTATCGTTTTTATGTTAGTACCCTTTGTCCCTTGTAATCTGTTGCCAGTTATGTCACCATCAGTCAGTTGTAAGCAGCAGAAAACTTCAGAGATATTTTAATATTATCATTGCATTCTAGCAAATATTCTCCTGTGATATGTAGTATGGTTTGATAACTGTCAACCAGGAATAAAATAAGCATGTCAACATAATTTACACCTCAACTGAGCAGGAAATGTGTAATTGTTCTCCCTAGATTTTGTCATTAAAAGCTGTTTTAAGATGAAGCCCATTATAAACAAATTATTCGGATTGTTTTGCTCATCTGTTTTAGGTGAAAATAAGTCCAATTACATTTTCTGACAATATGGGCTAGTTTTTGAATCAAACAGGAAATAGCACTACTATATTTATTTATATACAGTCATATGAAAAAGTTTGAGCACCCCTATTAATCTTAATCATTTTTAGTTCTAAATATTTGGGTGTTTGCAACAGCCATTTCAATTTGATATATCTAATAACTGATGGACACAGTAATATTTCAGGATTGAAATGAGGTTTATTGTACTAACAGAAAATGTGCAATATGCATTACACCAAAATTTGACCGGTGCAAAAATTTGGGTACCCTTATCATTTTATTGATTTGAATACTCCTAACTACTTTTTACTGACTTACTGAAGCACAAAATTGGTTTTGTAACCTCACTGAGCTTTGAACTTCATAGCCAGGTGTATCCAATCATGAGAAAAGGTATTTAAGGTGGCCAATTGCAAGTTGTTCTCCTATTTGAATCTCCTCTGAAGAGTGGCATCATGGGCTCCTCAAAACAACTCTCAAATGATCTGAAAACAAAGATTGTTCAACATAGTTGTTCAGGGGAAGGATACAAAAAGTTGTCTCAGAGCTTTAACCTGTCAGTTTCCACTGTGAGGAACATAGTAAGGAAATGGAAGACCACAGGGACAGTTCTTGTTAAGCCCAGAAGTGGCAGGCCAAGAAAAATATCAGAAAGGCAGAGAAGAAGACTGGTGAGAACAGTCAAGGACAATCCACAGACCACCTCCAAAGAGCTGCAGCATCATCTTGCTGCAGATGGTGTCACTGTGCATCGGTCAACAATACAGCACACTTTGCACAAGGAGAAGCTGTATGGGAGAGTGATGCGAAAGAAGCCGTTTCTGAAAGCACGCCACAAACAGAGTCGCCTGAGGTATGCAAAAGCACATTTGGACAAGCCAGCTTCATTTTGGAAGAAGGTCCTGTGGACTGATGAAACAAAGATTGAGTTGTTTGGTCATACAAAAAGGCGTTATGCATGGCGTAAAAAAAACACAGCATTCCAAGAAAAACACTTGCTACCCACTGTAAAATTTGGTGGAGGTTCCATCATGCTTTGGGGCTGTGTGGCCAATGCCGGCACCGGGAATCTTGTTAAATTTGAGGGTCGCATGGATTCAACTCAGTATCAGCAGATTCATGAGAATAATGTATAAGAATCAGTGACGAATTTGAAGTTACGCCGGGGATGGATATTTCAGCAAGACAATGATCCAAAACACAGCTCCAAATCTACTCAGGCATTCATGCAGAGGAACAATTACAATGTTCTGGAATGGCCATCCCAGTACCCAGACCTGAATATCATTGAACATCTGTGGGATAATTTGAAGCGGGCTGTCCATGCTTGGCGACCATCAAACTTAACTGAACTGGAATTGTTTTGTAAAGAGGAATGGTCAAAAATACCTTCATCCAGGATCCAGGAACTGATTAAAAGCTACAGGAAGCGACTAGAGGCTGTTATTTTTCCAAAAGGAGGATCTACTAAATATTAATGTCACTTTTCTGTTGAGGTGCCCATACTTTTGCACCGGTCAAATTTTGGTTTAATGCATATTGCACATTTTCTGTTAGTACAATAAACCACATTTCTATCCTGAAATATTACTGTGTCCATCAGTTATTAGATATATCAAATTGAAATGGCTGTTGCAAACACCCAAATATTTAGAACTAAAAATGATTAAGATTAATAGGGGTGCCCAAACTTTTTCATATGACTGTATATATATATATATATATATATATATATATATATATATATATATATATATATATATATATATATATATATATATATATATATATATATATATTTCCTTTCTCCTTTGGTAGAAATAAATACTCCATACTTTAAGCAAGTAAAGCTCCAATTTAAGCATAACAAATATTTATTTTCTTATAACATAAGAATTTGAAGGTGTTTGTTTGTTTGTTTGTTTGTTTGTTTGAGTTGGAAGGGACCTCAAGGGCCATCGAGTCCAACCCCCTGCAAAAGCAGGAATTCCTAAAACATCCCAGCTATATACCTATCCAGTTTCCGCTTGAAGATTTCAATTGATGAAGAACTCACCACCTCCCGTGGCAGCCTATTCCACTCTCTCACTACCCTTACTGTTAGAAAGTTTTTCCTAATGTCTAATCTGAATCTCCTTCCCCTTAGTTTCATCCCATTACTTCTCGTGCTTCCTTCTGCTAATGAGAATAGGGTAGATCCCTCTGCACTGTGACAACCTTTCAGATATTTAAATACCGCTATTAAGTCTCCCCTTAGCCTTCTCTTCTGCAAACTAAGCAGTCCCAATTCTTTTAGCCTCTCCTCGTAGGACATGGTTTGTAGACCTTCCACCATTTTGGTTGCTCTTCTCTGGACCTGCTCCAATGAATCGATGTCTTTCTTAAACTGGGGCGCCCAGAACTGTACACAGTATTCCAGGTGGGGTCTGACCAGGGCAGAGTACAGCGGAATAATTACCTCTCTTGATCTAGCTACAATGCTCGTCTTGATACATCCTAGAATTTGGTTAGCCTTTTTAGCCACCGCACCGCACTGTTGACTCATGTTGAGTTTGCGATCTATTATTATGCCCAGATCCTTTTCCCCTGTACTCTCACTTAGTACTATTCCTCCCATACTATATATGCTTCTTGCATTTCTGTTACCCAGATGTAGAACTTTGCATTTGTCCCTGTTGAATACCATTTTGTTCACCTCAGCCCATTGTTCCAGTGTGTCTAAGTCCTTTTGGATGCACTCTCTCTCCTCTCTAGTGTTGGCCATTCCTCCTATCTTTGTATCATCTGCAAATTTTATTAGTTCCCCATTAGCCCCATCATCCAGATCATTTATAAAAATATTAAAAAGTACTGGGCCCAGGACAGAGCCCTGCGGCACCCCGCTTTTTACTTTCTTCCAGTTTGATGTATAGCCATTTAGAATTACTCGTTGTGCCCGATCATTAAGCCAATTGTGAACCCACCTCACTGATATTTTATCAAAGCCATACTTGATCATTTTTTCAATAAGAATGTTATGTGATACTTTATCAAAGGCCTTACTAAAGTCAAGATATACTATGTCCACTGCATTCCCCTGGTCCAACCATTCAGTGACTTTATTATAGAAAGAAATAAGATTAGTCTGGCAAGATTTATTAGGCATAAAGCCGTGCTGGCTTTGATTAATTAAAGCCTTCCCATCCAGGTACCTAATTAAATGTTCTTTAACGATTTGTTCAAAGATTTTTCCTACTATCGAGGTCAGACTTACCGGCCTATAATTTCCTGGGTCGTCCCTATTCCCCTTTTTGTAGATGGGGACCACATTTGCCCTTTTCCAATCTAGAGGGACCACTCCTGTCTCCCATGACTTATTAAAGATTATTGCAAGGGGTTCTGTTATTTCCTCTGCTAATTCTTTTAAAACTCTAGGGTGTAAATCATCCGGTCCTGGGGACTTGGTTTCCTTAATCTTAGCTAAATGTTCTCTTACCAAACCTTCACTTATAATCAGCTTGGAGTCCTCATTCCCCTCATCACTATCACCATTAATGTTGATATTTCCATCCATTTCTTGGGAGAAGACGGATACAAAATATGAATTTAGTAACTCCACTTGCTGATCCACCATGTTAACTTTTTCACCCTTTTCGTTCTTTAGGACTCCAATGGTTTCCTTCACTTTTCTTTTGCTCTTAACATATCCCCAAAAACCTTTTACATTACTCTTAACTTCTTTTGCAAGCTTCAATTCATATTCAGCCTTGGCTTTTTTAATGCTTATCTTGCAGAGTCTGCAAACTGCTGTATACTCTCCCTTAGATATAGCTCCCATCTTCCACTTGTTGTAAGTTTCCTTTTTCTTTTTTAGTAGGTTATGTAATTTTTTGGTCATCCATCCTGGAGTTTTTAGGTGATTCCCATTTTTCTTGCTTCTAGGTATTGTTAGTTCCTGTGCATTAATGATTTCCCTACGGAAAATTTCCCACCCCTCATGTGCATTTTTGTGCTTAAGTAATTTTCGCCATGGAATTCTACTAACCCTTACCTTTAGGCCCCTAAAATCTGCCCTACTAAAATTGAGTCTTCTAGTCTTTGTCTTCTCAGGTCTTCTTCTTCTTACAACCCCAAACTCGAGTATAGCATGGTCGCTGAATCCCAATGTCCCTGCTACCCTTAATTCCTTAACCATGTCCTCCTTATTAGTTAAAACTAGGTCCAGAATGGATGTTCCTCTTGTGTTTTCTTCTACTAACTGGGCAATGAAATTGTCTGCTAGAGAGGATAAAAATTTGATAGAGCTTTTACTCGTAGCTGTGTGAGTTTCCCAATGAATATCTGGGTAATTAAAGTCTCCCATGATAACAATTTCAAATTTCTTCGAAAGCGTGGTCATTTGCTGTGAAAAAAATCTCATCCCTGTCTTCTGTCTGTCCTGGTGGTCTATAATAAACACCTATTATGATGTCCTTATCATTGTTTTTCCCCTGAATTGTTACCCAAATATTTTCCAATAAGTTATCATTTTGTAAAACTGTGATTTCCGTGGAAATGTGATCTTTTTTAACATACAATGCAACTCCTCCCCCTCTTTTATTAGTTCTATTTTTTTTTGAATAAGTTGTATCCTTCCATCTGTATATTCCAATCATGCTTATCGTTCCACCAAGTTTCTGTAATACCAATGACATCATATTTTTCCTTCTGTATTATCAGTTCTAATTCTCCCTGTTTATTTCCCAAGCTTTGCGCATTTGTGTAAAAACATTTCAGTTTGCGCTCTGGTACTTCCTTTTTCTTAATTTCCTTCTGAGTATCCTGTCTTAGGTCCTCATTACCACATCTAGTAACCTTGTTTAGTATATCCTTTAGCTGCATGTTCTTGTCTTTCTTTTTACTTCCCATCCCCTTCTCTTCTAGTTTAAAGCCCTCCTGATAAGTGTGGCAAGTCTTCTGGCAAATATGTGTTTCCCAGGCTTTGTGAGATGTATCCCATCTCTAGCAAGGAGTCCATCATAGAGGTAATTCACTCCATGGTCCAGAAATCCAAAACCTTGCTCTCTACACCACTGCCGAAGCCACTTGTTTACCTCTAGTATTTTATTCCATCTCCTGATACCATAACCATCAACTGGGAGAATTGATGAAAATACTACCTGCGCATCCAGTTCCTTCACTTTCTTTCCTAGATTTTGAAAGTCTTTACGAATAGTTGGTAAATCATTTTTTGCCGTGTCGTTTGTACCCACATGTATCAGCAAAAATGGGTAGTTATCCTTGGAGCTGAAGAGGCATGGAATCCTATCGGCCACGTCCCTAACTTTTGCTCCTGGGAGGCAGCATACTTCTCGTGCCGTTATATCTGGCCTGCAGACTGCTGCCTCTATGCCTCTTAGCAGTGAGTCGCCCATAACCACTACTCTTCTTTTTTTTCCTCGCTACGCTATTTCTTGTTGCTCCCTCTTGTCTCTGGGTGACTTTTGTTTCTTCTTTTGCTGATAGATTATTCTTATCATTTTCATCAGTCTGCATAAGAGTTTCATATCGGTTACCTAGCTGTGTAAGTGGTGATGGCCTTGTGATCCTTTTGCATCTCTTGGTCACCTGTATCCATTTATCTGCCTCTGTAGGTTCCCTCAAGTATTCTTCCCTTACTATATTTAGGAGGTTTGCTTCAGCCTCCACCACTGTAGGCTCTCTCATACTTTCTTCCCTTACTATATTCAAGAGGCTTGCTTCTGCTTCATCAATAAAAACCTCACTTTCTTTGATGCCTCTCAACGTCTCTATTCTTTCTTCCAACCTCTGCACTTTATCTTCTAAAAGGGCCACTAGTTTGCATTTCATACAGGTGAAGTTGTCTTTATGGTCAGGCAAATCTGTAAACATATAGCATATGCTGCAGCTTACCATGTGAGTTTTCTCCTCTTCCATATTCCTCTCTTCTGGCCGTGCTGGGCCGCTACTCACCGCCGTGAAGCTCTCTCCTGGCCCCACTGTTCTGGTCTGGGTGTCCGTGGCTCCTTCCCTTGTAGGCCGCACTGGGCCGCTGCCGCTGTTCACCGCTGTGCTGCCGCCCGGCAGTAAGCCGGCAGCTCTCTCCTGGCCGCACTGGGCCGCTGCCGCTGTTCACCGCTGTGCTGCCGCCCGGCAGTAAGCCGGCAGCTCTCTCCTGGCCGCACTGGGCCGCTGCCTCTGTTCACCGCTGTGCTGCCGCCCGGCAGTAAGCCGGCAGCTCTCTCCTGGCCGCACTGGGCCGCTGGCCGCTGTGCAAGCCCCCTCCGCACGCTGCTCACAGCTGACTCTTCCCCCTGCTTCCGCACGCTGCTCACAGCTGTCTCTTCCCGCTCCGCAATCCGTGACTCACGTCTTCCCGCTCTGACAGTACTGTCAGTGACAGTGAAGGTATTGTCCATTGTTGCAAAAAAATTAAATAACTCACATTTCACTGGTCAACCATTCCAGCACCAACAGCCCAGTCCCCGCAATTTTAGTTTGTTGCCTGCCTGGAAGTGATCATGTTTCATTTGCGTTAGGGTCACCTCTGCAGTCATATGCTGCTTGTGTACAGGTACACACGTGGACAAAATTGTTGGTTTCCCTCGTTTAATGAAGGAAAAACCCACAATGGTCACAGAAATAACTTGAATCTGACAAAAGTAATAATATATAAAAATTCTATGAAAATGAACAAATGAAAGTCAGAAATTGCTTTTCAACCATGCTTCAACAGATTTTTTTTTTTAAAAAAAAAAAAAAAAAAAGGGGGGGGGAAAAAAAATGGCCCGCCAAAAAAAAAAAAAAGAAAGGAAGGCATTACAAAAAGGGGGGCCGAAAAATAAACAACACAAATCTCCACCCTCTTGGGAACACACCGGGGGGGCGTATAAAGGGGCACAAACACCCACCGCCCTTTTTGGTGATTTTGTGGGCCCCACCCCAAACAAGGACAAGGGGGGGGGGAGGGAAGAGTTTTCTCAGGAGCTTAGAAAGAAAATTATAGACAAGCATGTTAAAGGTAAAGGTTATAAGACCATCTCCAAGCAGCTTGATGTTCCTGTGACTACAGTTGCACATATTATTCAGAAATTTAAAATCCATGGGACTGTAGCCAACTTCCCTGGACGTGGCCGCAGGAGGAAAATTGATGACAAATCAAAGAGAAGGATAATACGAATGGTAACAAAAGAGCCCAGAAAAACTTCTAAAGAGATTAAAGGTGAACTTCAAGCTCAAGGAACATCAGTGTCAGATCGCACCATCCGTGGTTGTTTGAGCCAAAGTGGACTTCTTGGGAGACGACCAAGGAGGACACCATTGTTGAAAACAAATCATAAAAAAGCCAGACTGGAATTTCCCAAATTACATGTTGACAAGCCACAAAGCTTCTGGGAGAATGTCCTATGGACAGATGAGACACAAATCAAAATTTTTGCAAAGGCACATCAGCTCTATGTTCACAGATGGAAAAATGAAGCATATCTTGAAAAGAACACTGTCTCTACTGTGAAACATGGAGGAGGCTCTGTTATGTTCTGGGCCTGCTTTGCTGCATCTGGCACAGGGTGTCTTGAATCTGTGCAGGGTACAATGAAATCTCAAGACTATCAAGGGATTATGGAGAGAAATGTGCTGCCCAGTGTCAGAAAGCTTGGTCTCAGACGCAGGTCATGGGTCTTGCAACAGGATAATGACCCAAAACACACAGCTAAAAACACCCAAGAATGGCTAAGAGGAAAACATTGGACTATTCTGAAGTGGCCTTCTGTGAGCCCTTACCTAAATCCTATTGAGCATCTTTGGAAGGAGCTGAAACATGCTGTCTGCAAAAGTCACCCTTCAAACCCGAGACAACTGGAGCAGTTTGCTCATGAGAATTGGGTCAAAATACCTGTTGAGAGGTGCAGAACTCTCATTGACAGTTACAGAAATCGTTTGATTGCAGTGATTGCCTCAAAAGGTTGTGCAACAAAATATTAAGTTAAGGGTACCATCATTTCTATCCAGGCCTGTCTCATGAGTTTTCTTTTTAAAAAAAAATTCTGTTGAAGCATGGTTGAAAAGCAATGTCTGACTTTCATTTGTTCATTTTCATATAATTTTTATGTATTATTAGTTTTGTCAGATTCAAGTTATTTCTGTGACCATTGTGGGTTTTTCTTTCATTAAACGAGGGGTACCAACAATTTTGTCCACGTGTGTAACTGCTGAGGAAAGAGATTGCATGCAGTGTAGACCTAAACACTAACAAAACAGAAACAACACTACTTTAAGTCTGCAACATGTTATGTCTGCCCCACGTGGTGTCAACCTCTGCAGACTTTCTGTGAAAAGCGCAATGTGTTGCCGCCGCAGTTTTTCCCGCAGCGCGTTTTTGGTTGCGGCCCTCTACTTGAGGCCATAGCCTAAAGTAGGTTTTTTGCTGTTACCATTGTTATTTTCTCACCTCTTTTTGGATTACTAGTTGTGCTCTTGAAGTGATATTTGCAAGATGTCCACTACTAGGGAGAGTAAAAACTGCCCTCCTTTTGTAGAAAATTTGTCTAACCATATATTTATGTGCAATTTATGTAGCCCTTTTGCACTTCATGTATCTCATGTCTTCTTTGGTCTTCTAAAAGTTGTTTGTCTTGAGGCATGGTTCATGCTATCCAATCTTTCTTGAGATTGTGTGCCTTTATTTAATGGAAAAAGCACTTGTAAAAGATACTTCCAAACTCGTCTACTTAATTGAAGTATCTTTTGCCAACTGACATAGAGGTTCACTTACTTTTTTCTTGTTCTGTGGATGTGTACTTAATAAAAGACCCAACCAGTACAACTGCATGTAATTTTTAATTTTTTTTTTACCTTATAAATTCAAATATAAAACATGTCCTGTAAAAGACATAATGCAATGTCTTTGAAGTGACAATAGACCTATACATCCGAACCCACTACCCAAATAACCACCCAAAGAAAACTCTAAAGAGAGAACAATGAAAGGGGGAAATAAGTAAATAAAAATAGAACAACATATAACTTCCAATTTTAAACAAGGAAATTAGCCCATAATTACCTAAAAATTACTGGTGACTTTTTAGGGCCCATATGAATTATCTAGATATTCACAATGATAAGTTTACTGAAGCAACTCTTCTTGAAAATGGACTCTTAGAGAATCAAAAAGTAATTAATTTATAAAATGCCCATGTTTTACTCTTGTGAGGGCTACAAAACATAAAAGAAATCCAAACCAGGCAAGGATTTCATTTTATAATTGATATAAAGTAAACAATAAAAGAGTATTTCGTAATTGCAAATATATGAAGAAATATTTAATATATTTAGAAACAAAAATTAAACCTGTTATCTCAAAAATTTTGGAGATATAGGCAAAAGATAAGTTCCTGAAAAAAAAAGTAATTTCTCCGTAAATCTTGTGAAACAAAGGTGATATTTGCTATTAATTTAGTTAGATTGTGATTTTCTCTAGTTGTGACTGCCCAGACGGTATTCTATTAGTGATTAATGCTGAAGTCCAAGTAATTCCAAAAGGGTTCACTTGCTTTTCTTTGCAACTAATTTTAAAAATACCCTATGTCACTTTTACTGGGGCTTCAAAGTCACAATGAGTATCATTTAATGGCAGATTCGTCAACAGAGGGTGCACCCTGTTGAGAGTTTGTTGAACACTGGACTGGACAAAGAGACCAGCACATCATACATATAGTATGTCATATTAATACTTAATATTCCTATATTCAACACTGTCAGCCTACATAAAACTTCCAATAGACACTTCCAGACCCATACCTATAGTCATAGCACCCAACACATCAATCCACTGTTGCTTTAGAAAGCCTCTTGCTATGATGGCCTGAAAGGGTTGTCCAGGAAATACAGTTTTCTGCAAGGAGACAGGAGAAGGTGAAAAATAAAAAAAAAAATAAAAAACATACTCACCTGTCCCCGACTCTCTCTGGTGTCCCGCACCACTGTCTAGTCCAGCGCTACCCCAGGGATTTCACATACATCACCTGAGATTTCCCTTTTCCTTACCTTAAGCTGCCAGAACACGCCCCCGACTTCCGCAAGAACAAGCCCCCGGGAGCAGTTGGACCTGTCCATGGTGGCAGACACCAGAGCACCGGTGACAGGTGAGTATGGGCTTTTTTGTTTTGTTTTTTTTTCACCTTCCCCGCCTCCTCGCGGAAAAATGTATTTACTGGACAACCCCTTTAAAAGAGCTGTTTCACTTCCTTTCTAAACCTCTGAAGAGGCTTAAATTCATATCCCCAATCTTTGTTGACATTTTACCCACACATGAGCGTGTCAGTCAATCACTCATGTGCAGGCCAGATCTGCTGGATTCTGCTGGATCTCTGGCCAATGGAGAGGTAATTATACAGAGTTTCTAATTTTAAGCTTCTGTAGGAGTTAAAAGAAATTAAGCAGAACACCGCCTTTAACTCAAAGGGGTGTCGAATCACACTTGCTCAAAATTACCTCCTATGTGTCTCTTAGGAGACAAACTTATTGAAATGGTTAACCCTATATTTAATATAGAGTTACCCAATTAATCTTACTTGTAGCAAGAATATATATTACTTGTAAATGGAGAACTCCAGATCTTTAGTATGCCACAGTAATCTCAGGCATCAAGAGCATCATTATGCTAGAAATTATATGCCATAAGAGCCAATATGCTTGAGCACTTTGACAGAATCTCATTTCCATGAATGTCTTCACTCCATTCCCGAGATATAAGATATATTTTGTTACAGCTATGTATCTCACTTTGGTTGCATTCTGAATTCTGCATATCAGAATTATTGCTAATGGCTGATTATTATGTTAAATCCTACAGAATTGTATTGAACTTGTACTGCTGACTAATGTACTGCTGACTTTAATAAAGTTTATATAAGTAATACTACAAATTAATACAATTAAACTACATTGTGTAAACAAGCCCTTATCCCTGTAGATCTATGAAAGGTCATCGCACATTTGTGGAACTGCCTGATTGTGAATTGGGGCAGTTTTATACTTATAGCTCTTCAAAATTGTAAAAAAAAAAAATCTGTGATATTTGTCATATAAGAAATCAATATTATAATGTAGTTATATTGATCACAATCACATCATTGCTCTTAAACAGGGAAGTACAGCAGGTAGTGCCATCAGGGCCCTGGTCACCACTGCCTGAAATCACTTAGTTCCTTTAGAGATGTGAAGGAGAGCCCTAGCTGTAGTTACATTTGAGAAAGGAACAGAACTTTCTCCAAAGTAAGTACAATAGATCATATCACGAGGACCTGACACTGCACACTGTGTTCAGTGACACCTAAAGTGTCCTGATGCTTACAAAAGAACGTGGTATGTACAGACCCCCTTAATGTGAAAATAGAGCCCCAGTTTCAGAAGCAGTCACTGAACTTGCAAGGAGAGGATGTATTTATTAGTTATGTACTTATATAAATGATGAATATGTTTAAAAGTGTTTATATGTGTGGTATTAAAATTAGATGCATTAATGTTATTACATGACCTATTCAGTATGTTTTTGAAGGATGCATTCTACAATATAGTGGTTACTGGATAGTACTGTATGTAGCAATACATAGATAACATAAATAAATAGATAGATAGAACTTTTTTGCATAGTAAAATAAATAGATATAGGAATAGCTAATAGATTGAGTATAGATAATAATTATGATTATAGATTATAATAGATTAGAAATAACAGTTGTGTACGGTTATCTAATATTTATATGTGAAAGTAAATAGATACGTATCTATAAGTAGATAATTGCCAGCTTTTTTGGTGGCTGAAAAGGACATTGCATACCATCCTGCATGTACAACAAATCTGTGGGTGCCAGTAGAGCAGGTGGAACTTCTCCTAATGCAGTGGGCAGTGTGCTGGCTATTGTGGGGAGGAGAGGGATTCTCAGACAGACACCAGGGCTCCTCTCCTATATGTCTACTGTCTGAATATTGTTGATGAAACTGCTGAAGTCTCGGGAAGGCATCAGACATCTCCCATACTGAATCTAGACAGGACCGGTGTTGTACTGCACATGAAATGTACTGTATGGTGACAGTTGTTGTTGTGGTGATATGCCTGTGGGGTTGTGTGACCTGGGGGCTTAGCTTGGCAGCAGAGGTGCTGTTGTGTTGCTGGGTTGCTCCCCCTGTGGGTGTTGAACTGCGGTGATGGTAGCCAATAGAGTAGGGACCCACTATAGTGAAGTGGCTAGTGGGCTTATACACCTTGATCAATATGTATAGTAAGAACCTCATGTTCATTTTTGTAGATCAGTGTATTATACTGGGATGTGTGGTCCATGTCTGTCTTTTTTTGTCTCTCCTAAATGCTATGTTAATTAAAGATACAGGAAGATTGTGAATGGAAATGATAATATTCACAATAGCAGATTACAGTAAAAAGAATAGAATAAAAGGGTAACATACAAAAAAGAGAAACAGAGAAACATATACTGAAAGCCAAATGTGAGATATATGTTGAAGATTTCTCTGTTAAAAGATAAATCTTACTCTCAGTTGCCGTAATCCTGTATCATTGTTTGGAAATTAAATAAACATAGTTTTTCCACAATTTATAAGCTACTTGCTGAGATATACTTTCCTGTTATCCCCCAATGAATCCAGACAATTCTCAAAGAAGATGTAAGTACACACGTGGACAAAATTGTTGGTACCCCTCGTTTAATGAAAGAAAAACCCACAATGGTCACAGAAATAACTTGAATCTGACAAAAGTAATAATATATAAAAATTCTATGAAAATGCACAAATGAAAGTCAGACATTGCTTTTCAACCATGCTTCAAGAGAATTTTTTTTAAAAAGAAAATTCATGAAACAGGCCTGGACAGAAATAATGGTACCCTTAACTTAATATTTTGTTGCATAATCTTTTGAGGCAATCACTGCAGTCAAATGATTCCTGTAACTGTCAATGAGACTTCCGCACCTCTCAACAGGTATTTTGGCCCACTCCTCATGAGTAGAGATGAGCGAATTTCTCAAAAGTTTGATTCAGCAGTTCGATTCGAAGTTCCAAAAAAATTTGCTTCGATCCGAATTACTTTGCAGCAAATAAACAGCTATTTCTGGTCTTCAGAGAGCCGGGGTGGGCGGCAAAATTGCGGAAGCTCTTGGATGCCACGGTCATGTCTCTCTCTCTCTCTCTCTCCATCATGGACAACTTTTATTCATGTGGAAGGATCTGCTAACAAGCAAAGACACGCCTACCCAATCACATCACTAGAGAACATCTTGTGACCGTCTGATGTCACAAAGGTCCTATATAAATATTCGTTACCGCAAAGCATCAGGAAATCCGAAATCATGGTGAATTGACAATTTTCTGAAATTCGGATCGAATTCCACTTCTGCAGAAACGATTCGCTCATCTCTACTCATGAGCAAACTGCTCCAGTTGTCTTGGGTTTGAAGGGTGCCTTTTCCAGATGGCATGTTTCAGCTCCTTTCAAAGATGCTTAATAGGATTTAGGTCAGGGCTCATAGAAGGCCACTTCAGAATAGTCCAATGTTTTCCTCTTAGCCATTCTTGGGTGTTTCTAGTTGTGTGTTTTGGGTCGTTATCCTGTTGCAAGACCCAAGACTTGCGACTGAGACCAAGCTTTCTGACACAGGGCAGCACATTTCTCTCTAGAATCCCTTGATAGTCTTGAGATTTCATTGTACCCTGCACAGATTCAGGACACCCTGTGCCAGATGCAGCAAAGCAGCACCAGAACATAACAGAGCCTCCTCCATGTTTCACAGTAGGGACAGTGTTCTTTTCAAGATATGCTTCATTTTTCCGTCTGTGAACATAGAGCTGATGTGTCTGGCCAAAAATTTAGATTTTTGTCTCATATGTCCATAGGACATTCTCCCAGGAGCTTTGTGGCTTGTCAACATGTAGTTTGGCAAATTCCAGTCTGTCAGATTCAAGTTATTTCTGTGACCATTGTGGGTTTTTCTTTCATTAAACGAGGGCTACCAACAATTTTGTCCACGTGTGTATATACAGGTGTGTATTGTAATATGGCTCACAGCAATAAGTTCCTGCTAGGGTGGCCCTTTCAGAATTATAGGAAGTTACACCACATTCACACAATCAAGTTTCAGCTGTGAAACTTGCTCCATGTATTTACCAGCCTGAACAGTATGCCGGGAGAGGGACTCCTAGCAATACAGTTATTAGTCCCTCTCCCAGCATACTGTTCTGGCTACTTTCACATTGCATCTATTCCATGCAGCTTTTTTAGCCTTCATTAGATGAATATGGGTCCATTTAACTTATACTCTTTGCCAGGACATATGTTAAGCAGACGCATTTGTGAAAGTAGATTTAGGGTTATGGACATATTTGTGCTGTTAATTGTAAACTAATAATGGTTAAGTACTTACTGCTTTCAGATATTGCCTCAAACTTAATACAGAACCTGAAAGTACAGAGGGGTCTCATCTGGGCTTTGTTTTTTTTTGGGGGGGTTGGAAAGGGCAGTAATCTGATTTCTTTAGGGAGTCTGGTTAGGGATTTTGAATTCATTTTGAATTATGATCCAGGTCCTGAAATAACTTTTGTGACAACTTTGCAGTCTGGGTTGGGAGAATAATTAATTTGATGCTTTAGCCCTCATGCACATGAACTTACTTTTAATCCGCAATTTCACATCAAAGTACGGACACATGCTTTTCAATGACCCCTGACACACAGCCGTAGTTTTTGTGGCTGTGTGTCCTGGCCTGTGGGCACACAAGTTTTTTTGTTTTTTTTTTAAAACAGGTCTGGGCTAGAATCTGAATTAATATTCTGATCTAAATTCATTTTAGGGTCTAGTCAGGGGTCTAATTTAATTTTGGGGTGTTGTAATGGTTTGAATTCATTTTAGTGTCTGTTTGGTGTCTGATTTAATTTTGGCACTTGGTCTAGAGACTTCAGCCAGAAGCCAGGTATACCACAGTGGTGGGAGATCTTGAAATAGGAGCCATAAGCAGCAGTCAGCACAGCACTTTGGTGAGTGACTTTGCTTTGCACAAGCAGCACTTCAAGTGACATTTTGGATTTTGCATTTATTTTAAATAAATTCTTAAGACTGATTTTCTACCAATATTTTTGTTTTCGTTTTTTTTTTTTTTTTTTTCATTAGTATTTGCCAAAGTTGGAAGTGAGCATATATCATAGAAGAGGTAAAAATATTACATGTTTTTTATTTCAATTCTGGTTTTAGCTTGGTTGATGCTAGGTTCACACCTGCGTTTGGGTTTCTGTTCTTTGGGTCCGCTTGGGGATCCAAAGAACGGAAACCTACTCCACTTAAAAATCGGTTACTAGCAGAAACCCGCAGACCCCATAGACTATAATTTGAATTGCAGATATTTAGCATATGATTAGTTATGCAGATTCTTGTCATGTAACTGCATTGTTACTGTTTTGTTCCTGGTGGTGGAAAAATCTTTTTCTTCTTGTATACTACAAATTACAAACTCTCACATTCCCTAATAGCTCAGTGTGTTATTAGATTTATTTCCAAGCAGAAGGTCACTGGTTCAAATTGAGGATCAGCCATGAAGAAGATTTCCCAAGAAAAGAGAAACAGCATCATCCAGCTCATCGATAGCGGTCTCTCGGCCAAGCAAATTGCCAAACTGGATCATGTGAGTTCTATGACAGTTGGAAGAATACGAAATGAAGTCTGTCTATCCATTTAAAAACCAAGAAGGCAACGTCCAGGCAAAGTATTGGAGTCAACAAGTCGGCTCATCACAAGGCTTCTCAGTTCTGGCATAACAAACAAGCCAAAGGTGGATTTACAAAATAATAAAAATTAAAATTTCGATTTTTAGGAGCAAAATAGTAACAATGCAGTTACATGCCAAGAATCTGCATAACTAATCATATCCTAAATAGTTGCAAGCCAAATTTATGTATGAGATAGCCAAGATGATTGTCTATAAAGTGATGGTAGTCTCATATTTGAAGCTGTAGTAGATGGTGAGATATGGAGCCTGAAAGTCAAAAGTTCAAAACATTGTTACCCTTTTGCTCATCAGTGTAATTTTGCTTGGGTCACCCAAAATGACAAGTCCGCCCTTTTTATAGTCATGTATGTTGTTGTCAATTTAACATTTCTAATACTGTTTTGGCATTTTAATGGGCTGGATTAAATCCTAAGAGACCTCAGAACATGGTACATGGCTTTTCAGGGCAATTGGGGCACTTTTGATTCAGATGGAATTTATTCATACCAAAAGAAATCTAACAGCTGATTTTATTGAATTGGACCTGAAATAAATTTTAGAAAATTTGCTCATCTTTTCTGAGTGATATATGTTTGACTGATTTAGGTTTACTGTAGGTTATTTTTTCAGGACCACATGGACTTATATTACAGTTATTTATTTTCTGTATTGCAAGGCAACGGGGGGAATTTTTTTTTTAAAGAATGGCCTTTCCTACGCCAGTATTAATAAAGTCCAAACTAGCACTAGGTGCATCTGAATTATTAAGAGCCTCCGATCCCTCAACAAACCAGAATTGAGATCTACGTCAGTCAGGAACTGGTGCAGATGTCATATATAACAGCCAAGGGGTCTTTGCCCTGGTCTGCTTTGCTCTCTGACCACTTTTGCAAAAAGTGGCGAGCGAGGTACAGAATGAACAATGTGGCACATTGTTGTGCAATAAAATCGTTGTGCTCCAAATATGAGGCCCAGTTACACCTATCTATGCCAGAAAACTGGCATAGATGGGTTAATAATTTCCCCCAATGTGTCTATGTGAATAAAAAATAAATAATTATTATAATAATAATAATTTTCCTTATAAAAGCAAATTAAAAAGCATCAAGCAGATACCAACTGTATAGATATTCTAGAGATATGTTTGACAAATATATAAAAAGAGTTGGTATATACTTCACACAACTGTTTTTGTAGTATATTTTGTTCTTCTGCACTGAGTTCTTTTATAATCAGCATATATTGTTTAATCCATTACCAATGATGCTAGCAGTTAATTAAATGTTTTTGGAACTCACCATGTAATTTGTTCTAATGCATGATATGTTTCTACATCACTGTCAGAGGACTAAGCCTTCTTAATACATATGGACTGACAGGCAGAAATGATTAGCAAAACAGGCATTTTGCCTCTGGAAATCATGCTTTATAACAGATGGGATATGCAGTTCACATTTGAAGCTATACAAATTACAGTCCTCATTGCTTGTGTGTAAGGTCAAGTAAGGACACCTGCCCAACTTATGAATTTAGGTGTGATATGCAAAATCTCTCTCAAATAAGAGAACTACATTTCATTTACACAGAAAAATAATGCAAGCCTGGGAAAAAGTATATTCACACAGAAATCATGAAAAATCTTAATAATGAGTCGTTTTCAATTCTTTGAATAATTATGGCTTTGATTATTCAAATATGAAAATTATATTTGTGTTTTTTCTTAAAACAAACCACAAAAGGAAGAAAGTAGTATGAAAAATGAAGTTCACACACGCATTGTACTTGGCACTAGATATGTTGAATGAGGAAACGTGTCTTTTTCCATGGGAGCAAAGAACTACGTCAGGGACAAACATGCAGATAATCAGTTAAAATGCCTGTGAGAAATCACTGTACAGAACACATCATTTTCAGGTTAACTTGAGTTCATTGGCTTTTGTCTAGTGAACAAATTAAAAAAAAAAATCAAGATGGCAACTAAAAAAAGAACTTCTGAGTTGACCTGTTTGCTATAGTATGGAAAGTAATTAATAGTATATTACTGAGAACACACAGTATGTTAATATGTACTATTGGGAAAATGTATGCCCAATAAAATATATATTTACTGTGTTGAGTCTAAGGTCAGATTAGATTTTCATTTTGAAAATGTTTTTCTTACATTTTTGAAAAAAGTATCGAATACAAAAAATTAAATTAGTGTTGCAGTTTGTATTTTGCATTTATAGCTTTTCCCATGGTGTTTCCTGGCATTTATTTTAGGAGGCCAAAATGATGTGGCCAGATATTAGTTTAAATGACGTGTTTGTCAGTTAAACTTGTTTTTACAAAAGGCTCAGAGTAGGTTAAGAAAATAAAAAAAACAATACTCACTTGACCAAGGTAATGCCACTTTCTGAGTGTCCTGACAGTCTCTATTTCCTCGACCCTCTCAACAAACAGGTACTCAAAATGATAATGGTGGAACTGGGAGGTGCATTTGAGTTCACAACTGACTCACAACTCTGTGACAGAAAACATTGGATGCTTGTTAATGGCAAATAATCAGACTGGATCACAGTCCCAGTGGAGACTGTATGAGTCAGTATTGGGTCCTTTGATTTTTAATATGTTTATCAATGACCTGATAGTGGGTTTACAGTGCAGGGTTTCCATATTTTGAGATGACACTAAGATCTGTAAAGTAATCAAAATTGAGGAGGATAGTAGTACTTGATGGACCTGTGTCTTCATCCAACCTTTCCTATGTTACTTTGTAAATGTAATCACTGACTGAGGTGTAACACAGCTGAAACTAGTGATTGACTGAGCAGTTGGAGACTGACCAGGGACCCAGACAACATAAGAAAACTTTACCCAAACTCCCCATGACTAGAGATTGGCAAATCGGTTCGTACCAAGCCGAGTTCAACCTGAATATTCCAAATTGTTTTTTAAGAAACAAATGGAGATTTGTCTTGGATGAACTAAAATGGCCACTGCATTATACTCTGGGGTCAGGTGAAAAAAAATAAAAAAATATTCATACTCACCTTCCGTTATCTCTTTTGGGCCTGCTCACGGCATTCGTCTGTGTTTACCATAGAGAGCTACAAATTGGATAGATAGGTTCCTAGGAGCCCTAAGAATATTCTATACTATATTTTAAGCCAATTAAGGTGTGGTTCATACTGAGCTTGTTTGACCCAAAACAAATCAGGGAATTGAGCCGCCGAACCTGAAGACAAAATGAATCTTGAGAAGTTTGCCCATCTCTAACCATCACCCCTGGAGGTGCAGTTAGCAAAAGGGTATGCTGAACTTACGGCTGTGTCACCCGCAGAGGTAGGGTTGGAGAGTAGATATAAGTGCAGGATTCCCACCACATAGGGAGTTCATTCACAGTAGCAGTTATAGTCCTGTCTGTTCCAGTACAGCCAGGGGTATAACCAACTCAGGGAGCAGCTGAGCGATCAGAACTGCAAAGACTAGAGACCAGAAAGCAGTTGGGTGCCAGTCACTGTGGAGAAACAGTACAGACAGAACCTCAGCAGGTGGGACGTGTCAGTACAACACCAGAGTTGCTAGAAGAGGAAGCATAGTGGGTTGCAGGTATCAGTAGAACAGCCAGCAGTGATACATGAGACTGCCAGATAGAGTAGACCTAAGGAAGGGTGTGAGGGTTGGAGACCAGCTCAGAGTTCAGCCTAGTGAAAAAATAAGTTAAAGGCCAAAAATTATTAAGGATGCAACTTATAAAAAGTTAAAGGGCTTTTCTTCGCCTCACCCAGCCGCCTGGCACGCCTGCGATCAAACTTCTTTCTTAACCTCCCACTCACACACCGTGAGTAGACCGGGTCATAGGATAAAACGAAACGAGCGATATAAATTTTATATGTTTAATAACCCAAGTGGGTCGGTATGAATTAATAGCATATACAGAAATATACAATATTAATACGATCAAGCATAAACATACAAGCAAAAGAGCGATGATACAATACACAAAAATAAACAGGGAAATTAAAAGATAGAGAAAATACCGGCATAGGCTCGTAGTCCGTTTCTCTAGGCCACAGCAGAGTTTTGGGCCTAGGGCGCAAGCTTAAGCAAGTTGCATAAAACAATCCTTCTACATGTTGTCCAGAACAAAGGGAAAGGCTTCAGGCCTCACTGCTAGGCCCTCAATGCATTCCTCAAGTAGGGCAGGCCCTCTCATCTTCTCCCAGATCAAAGCTCCTTACTGCCTCTTTGCTGAATGACCCCAGAATCCAGGTCTGCCCACAGCATATGGCTAGTGCTCCACCCACCCCTTGCACCCAGGCAGCCCCCCTTCTCCCTCCTTTGCAGAACCCTCGGAGAGATGGGTGAAGTTAAGGTCACTGGCTTGCTATCCCCCCATCGCCATCTGGCCAGGGATAATAAAAGTGCCTGGCTATAGCAAGCCATCTCCCATGAACACACATAAAACCAGTGAAGCGTATTGTCCAGCAATGTAAAACCCAAGTTAAACACAACATTCCAATAGGTAGGGGGAGGACGGACATGAGCAAGTAAAAATACATTTCTAAGAAAGATGTACAACTGAGGGTCGGTTCATCACACTTCCTTCTCAGCAGTTGCTTCCCTCTGATATCCCCCCTGCTTCCCCTTCCCCCTCACCCTAATTTTTATGCAGTTGTGATTTATGTTGCTTTTCCTTTGATACAAAACTTTAATAAAAACTTTAACGAAAAAAAATTAAAATTTTGCAGTTTTAAAGATTTTCGCTAACCATCTTAGTGGTGACAGTCTGTTATCTTCATTGGTTGCCAATTGATACAACCATGAATGCAGGGACTTTCTGTCCAAAATAAGGAAAACTCACCTAAGTCTCAAACCACAGAAAGTTCCTGCATGCATGGTTGTATCCACTGGCAATTGAGCAAGACAACAGATTGTCACTACTGAGAAAATCTTTAAAAGTATGCACAATTTTTAATTACTTATATTTGCACTTTTAATTATATAAAAATCAAAATATGGTTAACGGGAAAACTCCTTTAAGTTCAAGGTTAATTAAAGTAGCTGTTTTCGAGTTGGAGCCTCTCTAAGATAGGGAAGACCAAGATAGCATTTAGCAGCTGTAAATCTGTGAGACTGTTCATTGCCAGTAAAGTATTGCTGACTAGCATACTAGAGATCTGTTTTTTGTAAAGTGAAAAAACTGTTCCTGTTTTAATCACCTGATTATTTTCTTACACCTGGAAGAGAAGTTGCCTGACTTGCAAGTTCTTATCCAACCCACATATGTTGTAGTCTATTGTTGGAAGAGTGAAGAAATCAGGCGATACCTTTTAGAGGCTGAGTATATTTGATAAGTTTTGATAAGTAAGCTTTCAAGAGTCTAGCTCTCTTCTTCAGACATGGTGTTATACAAGAACTGAAAATTCACAGATTATTTATACTCTATACACATGGTCACAAAGGATTTTAGAGTCCTTAAAAAAACCAAAACAAAATGCAATCTAAGTAGAGAAGTTATTTACAAGCTGTCAAAAAACAATCTGGAAAGTTGTGGTGCGTGACAGAGGGATCTGTTATCTGTTTGCTATCAGGAGGTGATTTGTGACCCTCACAGTTCATACATAGTGTGACATGAAGCTGGCATGAATATTGAGTTCAAATCATGGTTCATACATAGTGTGACATGAAGCTGGCATGAATATTAAGTCCAAATAAGTCTATTGTTATCTGCCATAATCCATGGCCCCTTTCCTTCCCTTACAAAGCCATGCTGGGAACTTAAAATTAAAGTGGATGCAGTTCTAGGCACTGATGATAGGAGAGGGGTCTGTGAAGTATACAGTGCTGTACTTTATACTTTGGCTCTCCAGTTGTTATGAAACTTAAACTCCTGTCATGCACTACAATTCTGTAGGTTTACCTTGGAAGCCATAGTTAGATGACCACTGTAGTATAATGTTTGGTTATTGAGTTGGTTATACAAAGGTTACTAGTTAAAGGGCAGGACAACACTCCGATATGGAACATGATTCTATGGCCCAGATTTACTAATAGTTAAGACAGTGCAAACTTAGGCAAGGTTTACATCTGCATCGGAGTCTCCATAGGAGAAACTGCCACAGATTCCCCGAAAATCAGCAGAGAGAAAAGTCACACAGATGACTTTTCTCTCCACTGCTGTTTTAATAATAATAATACATTTTATTTATATAGCGCCAACATATTCTGCAGCACTGTACAATTTGTAGGGTTCAAGTACTGACAAAAAAGATACATTACAAAGAAATAGTCAATTCACACACTGGGACTGAGGGCCCTGCTCGCAAGAGCTTACAATCTATGAGGTAGAGGGGGTGACGCAAGAGGTAGCAGGGGCGGCAACAGACGTAGCATTGCTTATACAATGGTCAGACAATTTTGCAATACAGGTTACTGTCATTACGCATATATCAAGCTGTATGAGCCGTCACCAGTCGTGTCCTTTAACATGCAGATGGTGCCTGGACATATAAAGCTAGTCTGATACGGCATCATATCCTGTGAGGTAATGTTGAAGCATAAACAGAGGAGGGTACGTTTTAGGGATTCTAACTACGGAAGGGTTTACAATAGGAGTTGTGATAGGCCTGTCTGAAAAGATATGTCTTTAGTTTACGCTTGAAGCTGTGGAAATTGGGTGTTAATCTGATAGTCTGGGATAGAGCATTCCAGAGAAGTGGTGCAACTCAGGAGAAGTCTTGTATACGAGCGTGGGAGGTTCTGATAATAGAGGATGTTAGTCTTAGGTCATTGAGTGAACGGAGAGTACGGGTTGGGCAATAGACAGAGATGAGGGAGGAAATGTAGGGAGGTGCAGCATTATGGAGAGCCTTGTGAATGAGGGTGATAAGTTTATATTGTACTCTGTATTGAATAGGCAGCCAATGTAGTGACCGGCACAGACCGGAGGCATCGCTGTAGCGTCTAGACTGATAGATGAGCCTGGCCGCCGCATTCAGAATAGATTGTAGAGGGGAGAGTTTAGTAAGGGGAAGACCGATTAGTAAGGAGTTACAATAGTCAAGGCGAGAGTGAATCAGGGCAACAATAAGTGTCTTTAGTGTATCTGTGGTAAGGAAAGGGCGGATTCTGGAGATGTTTTTGAGGTGGAGATGACAAGAGCGTGCGAGTGATTGGATATGAGGGCTGAAGGAAAGGTCTGAGTCAAACAAAACCCCGAGTCAGCGGGCATAGTGCCTGGGAGTTATGGTAAGGCCAGAGACTGCAATGGAGATATCAGGGACAGATCTATTAGATGGTGGAAACAGCAGTAGTTCAGTCTTTGAGAGATTCAGTTTCAGAGTGAAGACATGATATTTGAGACAGCAGAGAGACAGTCACTGGTGTTTTGTATTAGTGCAGGGGTGATGTCACGGGATGACGTATATAATTGGGTGTCATCAGCATAAAGATGGTACCGGAAGCCAAATCTAGTGATGGTTTGTTTTAGCAGATGGTCTCTCTGTCGATCAGGTCCCCCAATGGATCCAAGTGTGATCCTAGTCTTGCAGTCTTAAAATATGCATGATTTACTATAGTAACTTATGCTGGATGATAAATCTGGAGTATCTTCTGACTGTGTAGTCTGCATTTACATCACCCTTTAGTTGGCTTACTTTGTGCCAGAATTTTTGGACACTTTGGACATTTTTGGAGCATCGCAGTGCATTTAAGCTACATCCCCTTATTCTGAAAATCCACATCCACATGTCAAGCATGTCGAAAAATTCTAGCCCAAATTACATGCACCACACTGCGCCAAAAATTAGGCTTGTTTATGACAGTCTTGTGTCCAGTCATATCCACAATAGTACATCTGGGCCTATGACTATAGAAGTCTATAGACAGGGAATGGGGAAAGAATGAGCAGGAGATAATGTTAAAAAGACAGGCTTATTCTGATGCTGGAGCCAATAGTGCTATTCCTCATGCGCATACGCACAAAAGCTTAGGGGTTGCTCACACTCCTGTTATGAACATCCGTTACTCTCATCATTAATAGTAGTAGAGTGATAGATGCAGACAGAGTATTCTTCGTCTCTGTCTGTTGCCATTGACCCTAACGTAAAAACTTGACAGAAGCTTTCTTCTATCATGTTTGTTTACTTTTGTAACAGAAGAAAAAGGAACCACTTTTTCTTCCTTCAGAAAAGTAGAAAAAACATTATGGAAGAAAACTGACCGAGGGGGATATGTCTGAATAAGTCACTGAATGTTCGTTGCTTCCATTCTATGACGGATGAGAGCAATGAACGTTAATAACAGTAGTGTTTACCTACCTTTATCCTGAAAAGTCACCTGAAACAACAGGGTTTTAACCCCTTAAGGACCGGGTCATTTTTCGTTTTTGGATTTTCGTTTTTCCCTCCCCACATTCCAAGAGCCATAACTTTTTCATTTTTCAGTTCACAGACTCATATTATGGCTTATTGTTTGCGAAACAAATTGTACTTTGCAATGGCACCATTCAATATGCTGTGCAATGTACTGGGAAGCCGGAAAAAAATTCAGAATGAGGTGTAATTGGAGAAATAATGCATTTGCGCCAACTTCATATGGGTTTAATTTTTACGGCGTTCACTGTGTGGCAAAAATGACATGGTACCTGTATTCTGCGTATCAGTATGAACACGGCGATACCAAATTTATATAGTATTTGTAATGTTTTGATATCTTTTGCAAAATAGAAAAAAAAAATTTGTATCGCCATATTGTGACACCTGTAACTTTTTCATATTTACATGTATGGAGCTGGGTAAGGCGTATTTTTATGCAGGACAAGATTATGTTTTTACTGATATCATTTTTTATGAAATTTTTTATAGGAGGCAAAGTGTTGAAAAAAGCGCTATTTGGCTATTTTGATTTTTTTTCGCCGCTACGCCATTTACCGTATGGGATAAATATTTTAATATTTTAATAGTTCAGGCATTTTGGAGCATGGGGATACCTAATGTGTTCATGATTACTTTTGTATATTTACTTTTATATCTGATCTAGGGAAAGGGGGGTGATTTGAACTTTTGTGCTTTTTTTTATTTTTTTAAACTTTTAAAATCTTTTTTTTTTCTTCTTTTACTTTTCTGATCAGACCCCCTAGGGACCTTGAAACCTAGGGGCTCTGATCGCTCATACTATTCACTATTCAATAGCAAAATGTCTACCTCTCTATTACACGCTGCCTCTGGCAGTGTGCAATAGATCTGATGCAATGACAAGCCTGAGATACTTCAATAGGCTCCCAGCTGTCATGGCAACCGATCGCCACCCTCCAATGACGTTCAGGAGGGTGGCGATTGGTGAAAAATGGTGGTGCCAGTGGCGCCTGCGCAGTTTAGACGCCGCGCTCCCGTTTGATCGCAGGCATCTAAAGGGTTAACAGCAGGGATCGGTGGAGGCACCGATCGCTGCTGTTAGCAGCGGGTCCTGGCTGTATTATACAGCCGACATCCGCCCTGTATGGAGAGAGCTCAGCTCCTGAGCCCTCTCCATACATCCCAATGTCACCAATGACATACAGGTACGTCATTGGTTCGTTAAGAGGTTAAAACCTGGATTTATAAAACTAATTATAATAATTAAAATGTAGTTTGCCACATTGCTGCAATGTACAAAATAATTGACTATAGATTATTTTATAGAACATGATTTGTAGTTCTTGTGACTTGTCTGCTTTATCTCCAAGTGGGACTGCATCAAAAGAATTGAGTCTGCATTTGTCCATGTAGAACAGATGCTCATTGGTAGTTAGAGTCAGTTAAAAAATAGTCCTGATTGCTGTGAATACTATGTAATTTTCATTTTTAGGAAGAAGAATTCAGCTAGAAAAACAGATTTGAGCTGAAAAAGGAAAGTCATCAAAAGAGAGCAATATCCACCACTGCTGTGCCTAGTTGTTTTTTCAAAGTCTCTGGGGAAAAAATGACCAAAAGCTCAGACCTAACATAATGCTTTTAGAATATTAATGCGATTGTTTCATTTATAGTTTCATTTAAAAACATTTTATAACATTTAGAGACATTTATAACATGAACTACATTAACATTTCTAACATAAAAATGCATAAAAGGTGTAAATGTATATACTGAATAGTAATGTAAACCATTTATCAACCTAAAGCAAAGTGCAATACAAATCAGTTGTTGATTGGTCATTTGAGTGATATTACATTTCTGTCATTGTGTGTGTTACATTTTAAGACTATAACAACTGTGCCATTATCAGAGCTGTTTTCCCTTGCAAGGTTGGATTACCATATTTCAGTTATGCCACTTGTTTTATGACTGAGCAGACACAGCTGATAAAGTTATAAGCTTTGCCCACCAGACTAGCAGGCATAGCGAAACAGAACATGTCATATGCAGTGAAAAACTATGGGACCAGTTTTGTCATTAGTTCCTCTCCAGCATAACTCATTCATGACAGGAAGACCAGATGTATGTAAAGGCACCATTACTGGGGTAATATAACAGTCCCAAAGGTAGAGGGATATGTAACGTAAAAATTAATGTCTCCCAAAGGCCTTTTGTAATAAAAATGAAGTAAAACAAATACAATTAAATAATAAGATATAAGGAATATAATATAAATAATATAATTATACAGCATTCAGTAAATTAATATCATACATTGAGAAGATTATGTCATAAAATACCAAGATAGGATCAAAAACTATTCAGATAAATAGTATCCAGATAGATGTTGCTTTCAGGTACATAATTAATGAAGCATTCAGATAAATTGTACCCAGATGCGTAACAATTGCATGCCAGGCCCTGTTCCAATAGAAGCCTGCCCAGGTGAGGCTATTAAAAATAACAAATACTTATATTCACATCTCCTGGGACTCTGATGGTTTCCAGAATCCTCTTCGGGGCTCTTCCAGTCTGTGACTGAGGTCACGTGCCCCAGGGGTCACTGCTGGGACCTGTGATTACGTGGGGTCCACTGGTGTAATAACATCATGACCGCAGAAGCCCAATCACAGGTCCCAGCAGTGAACCTCTAAGGCTTGTGACCAAAATAGAAGGCAGAAGAGGACCGAGGAGGATGTTGCAGAGAACCGGACGGAACGAGGATGCTCAGGGGCCTCTGATTATTATACTCTGGGGTCTAAGATGACCCCAGTGTATAATATTAGCACCGAAACCCGAGCGCCTAACCTCAGGAATAATCGTAGAATTTCATGGGGTTTACCTGAAGCAGCTCAAGGGGGACTCTTGGGCACATTTTATACTTTGTGGGGAACATATTAATAATAATAATAATAATAATAATAGTCCTTTAATAGTCCCACAATGGGGAAATTCCGTGTGTTACAGCAGCAAAGATAAGATAAGATAAGCAGATACAAATACAACATGTACAGGAATGTTCCAAGGTGAGAGGCATTACATTAATAGCAGACAGACAGATAGGACGTAGCAGAGGGGGGGGCGGGGTTTAACAGGCAGAGAGATATTTCAGTTCTCTGTGTGTAATGATCTCCGCTTAGGTCGGTGTTGGTTGTACAGCCTAACCGCGGTGGGGAGGAAAGACTGTGTTGGGCCACTGTGGAGCATATGATACTGTGTGGAGCCACTGTGGTGCATATTATACTGTGTGGGGGCCACTGTGGAGTATATTATATTTTGTGGGGGCCACTGTGGAGCATATTATACTGTGTGGGGGCCATTGTGGAGCATAATATACTGTGTTAGGTCACTGTGGAGCATATTATTCTGTGTGGGGGCCATTGTGGGGCATATTATACTGTGTAGGACCCACTGTAGAGCATATTATACTGTGTGGGGGCTATTGTGGAGCATATTATACTGTGACGGGGGGTCACTGTGGAGCATATTATACTGTGTGGGGCCACTGTGGATCATTATACTGCATGGGGGCCATTGTGGAGCATATTATACTGTGTGGGGGCCACTGTGGAGCATATTATATTGTGTGGGGCCACTGTGGAGCATATTATACTGTGTGGGGGTCACTGGAGCATATTATACTGTGTGGGGCCACTGTAGAGCATTATACTGTGTGGAGGCCATTGTGGAGCATATTATACTGTGTGGGGGCTACTGTAGATCATATTATGCTGTGTTGTGCCACTGTGGAGCATTATACTGTGGTGGGCCTCTGGGGAAGATATTATACTGCATTGGCCCCTTTACTATTTATATCACACAGTATCTGTTTTATAGCAGACATGTCATATTATTACAGGCTGTAATTATATTGCATGGTCCTGTGAAATGTAAATAGTGAAATGGTGAGGGCTCTTGCAAAAGCACCACGGTCCCTTCAAGCAGTCGATCAGCAGGGACCCTGGGTGTTGGACCCCCACTGATCTCTTAGATCTCTTAGTACTCCGCAAATCAGATGTTTACAAGGACATGCAACTCCCAGTATTGTTTCCATGCTGGGTGCTGCGCTGCTCACTTACCATATTCTTGATAACCGCAGTTGTGGGTACTATAGTTGTATCCCTTTCAAGTATCTGAGATATCACAGCAGCACCCATTAGCGTCGCTATCAAAAGTTCGTTGTAGGAAGGGGGCCCCGGTAAAAGTTTGCAGCAGGGCTACAAAAGTGTTTAGTTACACCACTGATTGTGCCTACTCTTTCCATATAAACAGTGTATACAACATCTAGGTAAATAAATCCAGATACATGTGCCAGTGTAGCAGCCAGATAAACAGTGTCATACAGTGTAAAAATAGCATCATACAACATCAAGATAAGTTTTACTATACAATGTTCAGACAAATAGTGGCATACAGCCTAAATATTGCATATACAGTCATGGCCGTAAGTGTTGGCATCCCTGAATTTTTTCCAGAAAATAAAATATTTCTCCCAGAAAATTATTGCCATTACACATATTTTGTTATACACATATTTATTTCCTTTGTGTGTATTGGAACAACACAAAAAAATTGAGAAAAAAGACAAATTGGACATAATATCACACAAAACTCCACAAATGGGCTGGACAAAATTGTTGGCACCTTTTCAAAATTGTGGGTAAATAACTTTGTTTCAAGCAAGCGATGCTCATTCAAACTCATCTGTGACAAATAATAGGTGTGGGCAATATAAAAATCTCACCTAAAACCAGATAAAAAGGAGAGAAGTTGACTCAGTCTTTGCATTGTGTGTCAGTGTGTGCCATACTAAGCATGGAGAACAGGAAGAGGAGACGAGAACTGTCTGAGGACTTGAGATCCAAAATTGTGGAAAAATATCAACATTCTCAAAGTTACAAGTCCATCTCCAGAGATCTTGATGTTCCTTTGTCCACAGTGCACAACATAACCAAGAAGTTTACAAGCCATGGCACTGTAGCTAATCTTCCTGGACGTGGACAGAAGAGAAAAACTGAAGAAAGATTGCAACGCAGGATAGTCCGGATGGTGGATAAGCAGCCCCAATCAAGTTCCAAAGAAATTCAAGCTGTCCTACAGACTCAGGGTGCATCAGTGTCAGTGTGAACTATCCGTCGACATTTGAATGAAATTAAACACTATGACAGGAGATCCAGGAGGACCCCACTGCTGACACAGAGACATAAAAAAGCTAGATTGCGATTTGCCAAAATGTACACCAGTAAACCAAAATCCTTCTGGGAAAACTTCTTGTGGACAAATGAGACCAAGATAGAGCTTTTTGGTAAAGCACATCATTCTACAGTTTGCCGAAAACGGAACGAGACCTACAAAGAAATGAACACAGTACCAACAGTCAAATATGGTGGAGCTTCAAAGATGTTTTGGGGGTGTTTTGCTGCCTCTGGCACTGGGTGCCTTGTCTGTGTGCAAGGCATCATGAGTCCACAGATATATGGAGTGCAGAGGTTGCACTGTTTCAGTCATTTTATTTCTCATTTATTAATATGATTATTTACATTTTCTTTTAAGTGAGCTTGCACCTAATGACGTAATATTGTTATGTTCTTTGGATTCCTTTGTGAACATAAAATATGAAGACCCATATTATAGTAAAGTATTGTCACTTTGTGGATTTTCAAGTACATGGTGTCAGCAACCGTATGGTTTCTAATGCTTGCCAGAGGGTAAAATGACAAACAAAACTGTGCCATAATATTTGCTAGTTGTTTCTGACTGGCAGTCTCACCCCTTTGTATTTATTGCTTATTGCCAGATGTAATCCGTCTAGATTTTAAATGCAAATATACGCTAAGGTGAAAAACACAAGTGCTGGAATTTGTTATGCACTACAGACTTATATGTTTAATATCCATGCATGAGATGATGGAATTTTAAAACTATTACAGCTAAAAAGCAGCATCTCATTCTTGTGCTAACTTCCATTTACTATACAATAAACCTCACAAGCAAATGAAGCAAATCCCCCATGTGCTGCTTCTCTTCAGCTCGCATATTTCTGCATTGGTTGACAGTTTATTGTAGCACACAGTCAGCCTTTTAGGGAGATTAGCAGATTTAAATAATTTAGTTTAGTTGCTGGTTTTGACTAAGGGCTGACAAGTTGCAGACAAACAACTCTGCAGACAGGAACCAAAATGCTAGTTTAATTTGTCAGGAAGTATTTTTAGTAGCAAAAATGTCATAAATTCTAAATATGACAATGCTAACAGTATACCTTATGTTTTATACAGTTAAAAGAAAACTGCTTATGTTACTTCCTACTATATTTTATTAACTGTATGTTGAATGTATTTTATTAATTGTATGAAGAAAAAACAATTTTATTTACCTATTAAGAAGTAAAGAATTAAATTCTGCATTTTATAGCATATGTTTTCAGCTTAATTCCGTCCTTCTGTATGCATTTTTCAATTCCCTGCAATTCCAAATGCCATAACTTTTTTATTTTTCCGTTCACAGAGCCGTATGAAAGCGTAATGTTTGCAGGACAAATTGTACTTCGTAATGGTACTATTTAATATTCCATATGGTGTCCTGGGAATTCAGAATGGGGTGGAATTGGAGAAAAACTGCACTTGTGCCACATTTGTACAGGCTTTATTTTTACAGCGTTCACTGTGCAGCCAAAATAACATATCCCCTGTATTCTATGGGACGGTATGATTTTGTGGATACCAAAAGTTTTATTTATGTTTTAAGCCTATAAAGAAAATCCAAAACTATGTAAAAAAAAAAATTCTTGGAGTTGCCATATTCTGACATCCGTAACTTTTTTATATTTCCATGTTCCCATACACATGCATGTCTTTATTTGATGGCCAGATGTACTTTTTATTTATACCATTTTGGGGAATGTCTATTGCTTTGATCACTCTTTACCCAAATTTTTATGGGAGGAGAAACAGCGAAAAACAGCAGTTCAGCTCTTTTGACTTGTTTTCCTGCTACGGCGTTCACCGTATGGAAAAAATATTTTACTAATTTTGTGGACCGGGCGTTGTCAGATATAGGGATACCTAATGTGCATGTGTTTCACTTTCATATGTGATCTAGGGAAAGGGGGTTGATTTGAATTTTTGTTTCTTTTTTATTTATATTTTTTTTGGCCTTGCAGCTGAGTGGTCAAACAGTGCATGTACCCTGAAAAATTCTCCCACTTAAAAAGATGAGAGAGGCCTGTAAGTGACATCATAGGTAGACCTCAACTATGAGAGACCAAATGAGAAAACATATCCAGAAAATCACATTGTCTGATTTTTTAAGAATTTATTTGCAAATTATGGTGGAAAATAAGTATTTGGTCACCTACAAACAAGCAAGATTTCTGGCTCTCACAGACCTGTAACGTCTTCTTTAAGAGGCTCCTCTGTCCTCCACTCATTACCTGTAGTAATGGCACCTGTTTGACATTGATATCAGTATAAAAGACACCTGTCCACAACCTTAAACAGTCACACTCCAAACTCCACTATGGAGAAGACCAAAGAGCTGTGGAAGGACACCAGAAACAAAACTGTAGACCTGCACCAGGCTGGGAAGACTGAATCTGCAATAGGCAAGCAGCTTGGTGTGAAGAAATCAACTGTGGGAGCAATAATTAGAAAATGGAAGACATACAAGACCACTGATAATCTTCCTTTGATCAGAGGCTCCACGCAAGATCTCACCCCGTGGGGTCAAAATGATGACAAGAACAGTGAGCAAAAATCCCAGAACCACACAGGGGGACCTAGTGAATGACCTGCAGAAAGTTGGGACTAACATAACAAAGGCTACCATCAGCAACACACTATGCCGCCAGGGACTCAGATCCTGCAGTGCCAGACATGTCCCCCTGCTTAAGCCAGTACATATCCGGACCCGTCTGAAGTTTGCTAGAGAACATTTGGATGTTCCAGAAGAGTATTGGGTGAAAGTCATGTGGTCAGATGAAACCAAAGTAGAACTGTTTGGTAGAGACACAACTGGCCGTGTTTGGAGGAGAGTGAATGCTGAGTTGCAGCCAAAGAACACCATACCTACTGTGAAGCATGGGGGTGGCAACATCATGCTTTGGGGCTGTTTCTCTGCAAAGGGACCAGGATGACTGATCCGTGTACATGAAAGAATGAATGGGGCCATGTATCGTGAGATTTTGAGTGCAAACCTCCTTCCATTAGCAAGGGCATTGAAGATGAAACGTGGCTGGGTCTTTCAGCATGATAATGATCCCAAGCATACCACCAGGGCAATGAAAGAGTGGCTTCGTAAGAAGCATTTCAAGGTCCTGGAGTGGCCTAGCCAGTCTCCAGATCTCAACCCCATAGAAAAACTTTGGAGGGAGTTGAAAGTCCGTGTTGCCCAGCGACAGCCCCAAAACATCAATGCTCTAGAGGAGATCTGCATGGAGGAATGGCCCAACATACCAGCAACAGTGTGTGCCAACCTTGTGAAGACTTACAGAAAACATTTGACCTCTGTCATTGCCAACAAAGGATATATAACAAAGTATTGAGAACTTTTGTTATTGACCAAATACTTATTTTCCACCATAATTTGCAAATAAATTCTTTAAAAATCAGACAATGTGATTTTCTGGATTTGTTTTCTCATTTTGTCTCTCATAGTTGAGGTCTACCTATGATGTCAATTACAGGCCTCCCTCATCTTTTTAAGTGGGAGAACTTGCACAATTGGTGGCTGACTAAATACTTTTTTTCCCTACTGTATTGTGGGTCAGCAAACCATAGCCACATTGGTGGTAAATCCAATTATACATTATTATTATTAACATTATCAGAATTAGGTATAGTTTAACCTATGTGCTGGGAAAGCTAGATAGTTGCATCCATCCTCCATAGGTGTTAAGAAGTGCATATGCATGTGGTGTGTATATAGAATATGTTTATTTTAACTGGAACAACTACATGAATTAACACCAGCTTCTGCGCTATTACATGCAATTAAAAAATAGTAACCCACCAGTTTCCACCTAAAAGTATTTTTAGCCTCTACTGGGTGAATACGGTTCTATGGATCTGTTTAACAAATATGCAAGGAGCTATCACAGCTCATACAGTAAACTGATAGAAATACTGTTGTGTGATATCATTTTTAATAGTATCAGTTGCAGGTCAAAACTTCTGTACAAATTAGTGCAGCATGAGCTGACGCCTCCTAGTAGCATGATTGTATCTGATGTTTTGTGGGTAGAACTGAAGTTTATCTGCAAAATCTTTTTAAATACTGTTCCGACAGCATATCTGCACAGTTTTAGCTGCAAAACAAAAACATAGCCTTAGATCTCAAATAAAAAGAGATATCACAATAGATAAATATACAAACCTTATACCCCCAAACAAGGTACACTGTAACCCTACCCTACACCCTAAAATAAATTTAGACTCCAAAATAAAATTATGTACAGACCACGTGCCAAGTATAAATAGAGGAGAGAAGTGGTACTGTCCACTGTCCATATATAAAGAATAAAAGCAGATACAGAGAATTACGCCAAGCATACAGGACAAGGATAGTGGTACTGTGTAGTGTCTATACATGGTAATGGAATTGGAAGTAATACTCTGCAGTGTCTATATGGAACAATGGAAATGGGAGTGGTACTGTACATTACACCCTAAATACATTACATGCACAGTACTCACACACACACAGAGTTATACAAACACTCTCTCACACTTCACTGCACCACTTACCTTACCTTACCTTACCTCAGGCTTTGGTACTCTAAAGGTCTGTTCACAGTAACCAGCATACAGAGCCTCCTGCAAACATCTGTGTAGGAGAAGAGCAGCCTCCTAATCAGTAAATTGAAACGGCCCATCAGGAATATTCTGATTCTATATTGCCAATCTGCCCTGTGCAGTAGGCAGAATCCCTTGAGACAAACTGTTTCAATATACTATGTGGTTGCCAATAAAGGGGACAAGAGTATGTGTGGGGGTCAGTAATGGGGGCAATATACTGTATGAGGGTCAGTAAAGGGGGTGGTATACTCTGTGGGGACCAACAAAATGGGTAATACACTATGGGAGCTAGTAAAGGAGTATAATACTGTGAGGGGGGTCAGTAAAGGGGTAATATACTGTGGGGGTCATTTAATGGACCAAGTAAGGGAATATTTTGATGTGTAAATGGAAGGGCGTGGCCTAGAATTTTAATTAGGGGAGCCCCATCACGGAACCAAAGATTGCTGGGTTGGGAATTTGGGAGCAGACACCTTTCTACAGGTCGCCTCAGGCAGCAGAGAGGTTAGGTTCACCCTGTTAGCTCCACAAAAGAGATATTTTTAAACATAAGAGAAATAAGGTGATATATTTTGTGGTGTATTTATTCCTTTTTTATGTATGCTTACAAAAAACTGTCTTTAAAATGAAATGTTTGAAGAAAATAAAAATTTCATTTTTACCTAATTTGTAATAATTCTTGCAAAAAAAAAAAAAGATTGTATGATCAAAATAAACTCTATACCCCTCAATGAATGCCTTAAGGGGTCTAGTTTTCCAAATGGGTCATTTAAGGGGGGTTTCTATCATTATGTCACCCATTAGTCTATCCAGTCTACACTTGTAAATTATCTAAATTACTCTAGCATGCTAAAATTATTTCAAACATACTTCATACACAAAGTGAACTTTAGGAAATATAAAGCTGATAAAATATTTGCACAGTGTGTATGTTTATATGTGAAAATTTGCAGCTAAAACTAGAAAAAGAAGAATTTTTAAAAATATTTTCAGCATTTCTGAGTTTTTAATGAATATATTCTAATTGTATTAGTCTACTTTTACTTGAGTGTGCAATACCTTTATAGAATTATTCTCTGATAAAGTCACACATGCCAAATTTCCAAAATCTGACTTGATCATTAAGGCTAGGTTCACATGGAAGAAAATGAAGTGAAATTTCACTTCATTTTTCACCGTGGTATTCGGTCGCAGGATTACTGTGACGAAATGCCGATATCCCTTTCCTCTACTGATTGGGCCTAGATGAATGTACCTAATTTGTAGGGACTCCCGAGCTGTGGAATCCACGGCAAGATAGGCCATTGAAAGCAATGGGAGGCAGATTCAGAACAGAATCTGTCACAGATTTGGGAGCGGAATCTGCTGCCAAATCCGTGGCAGATTCCTACATGTGAACCTAGCCTAAGACCTAAAACAGCAGTGTAAATGCAGTGTAATATGCAAGCAACATGTTATTAAGAAGGAGAAGCTGAGAAGATTGCTATACACCACGTTTCAAATTATTAGGCTAATTAGATTTAAGTATCATAAAGATTTCATTTTTATTTTTCAATTAAACTCATAGTGTAAGGGAATTGCCAGTTGAGCAATTCCCCAGTATCGCTGCAGAACCCTGGGGGGAGGGGGCACAACAAGACAGTGAGCCCTAAGCTGAACCCCCCACTGTCCCTGGCTAACTTGCCTATCTGTCCTAGGCGACAGCAGCAACTGGTCGACAGGCCCTACCTAATATAGGTGACAACACAGAACGCAGACAGGACAAACAACGGACAAAGGGAGGTCGGCTATCCAAGGGGTCGGTAACAGTCGAGCAATGCAGTACAAAATCACAATTCAAAAGAATAGTCACAGACAAAGCCAGAGGTCAGGAATAGGAATACAGGAAATAGCAGAATAGGAGCTAGCAGGGACATGTCACAAGACAGAATCAATAGCCAGCGACCATGTGAGGGCTGACAACCTGTTTATAGAAAGTCTGGACCAGCCCCAGACTGGATTGGTAGACATGCTGTGAATCACACAGGAAAGGCTGAGATTAACTATTAGAGGAGCAGAGAGAAACAAAGATACAAAAGACGGGTGTGGCTGAAATTCAATTAAAGACAGGAGGTATTAGGACAGTGTTCAGGCTGAGCAACAAGAAACCTACGCAAGGAATCAAACTGAACACACCTCCTTTGCCGCAGCATGCGAGCAGAGGGTGGCGTAGAGACGTTACACATGGCTGGTATTGTGTCTCAGGGCTCTTTGGATCACTGCAATCAGTATCAAACACCGGTGATAATTAGTTTGCCAGGTGAGCCCAATTAATGGAAACTACTTAAGAAGGATGTTCCACATTATTAAGCAGGCCACAGGTTTCAATATGGGAAATAAAAAGGATCATTGCTATATATGATAATGATGTACCTTTCTACTACCAAGTAAAGTTTTGAGCCAAGAAGTTTAAATGGGGTTGGGAATCAATTGAAGACTACTCCCTTTCAAGGCAACCTGTTGAAGGAAATGTGACTTAAAGTGGAGGCCATGATTTTGGAAGATCTTCGGGTCAAAGTCAGTGTTAAAGCTTATGAATTAGCATCATTAGAATCCAGTATCATTCATGATGTTGATGATGTCAAAGGTCAGTTCCCAGTGGGTGCCACGAATGTGAAGAACATCCAGGAGACTTCTATTCTCTGGTTGTTATGGATGATGAAACATGGGTCCACTACAAAGCTGAATAACAGGCATATTTGGAAACTGTAGTATCACCTCTACAAGCTACTTGGATTAGGTCTATAATCAGTTTACTGCTGACAGACTCCTTTTATGTATGCATTAATAGTGTTTAAAAACATAGTAAAAGATTTATTTTTTATGTCGGTGTTATGAAGTTGAAGTGTCTACTTGGAAAATAAGTTGGGAACTCGGTTGATATACTGTGTGTTGAAGAGAGCTAAATAATTTTAAACTTTGAAGATGGAAACACTGGAAAACTGAGACCATCATACAAATTGTATACACTAGAATAGTGTTTTTATGTTTCTATGTTATATAAAGCCTAAGGCAAAATATATATTTTGAAAATAGAAGGCAACAAATTTCAAAACAGTGACTAGAAATGATCTAACAACGGCCACTAGCATGAATCAACAGATAAGATAGCCATACTAGCAAAAATAGGCTGATCATATTTTGGTAGTATTTTATAAATGCCTTCATAGTTTGTACTTAGAATTTATCAAACAAATGCCTTTTCAAACTAATTCAGCCCTGGAAAAGGTAGAAGAATAAACATTCTCACTAAAAATGCTCAATTCTAAAATTAATCATAAAGAACAAGCATATTTGAAACAGTCTAATCCACATTGTCTAAAGACTGCACAATTATCTAAGGCTGGGGTCATATTTACATTCCTCTTGTGACATGTAATGTGCTACAATGGAACAAGCTTTTTTTTACAGTGCCCATATACCTTTAATAGTAGTTCAGCTAATAACTATTATCCCCTAGAATACAAATGACTAACTGTGATAAAACTCTACATTGTCCACTTCCAAGAGATAAGTCAATAGGCACTGCACCATATAAATCATTCAAATGCAGACAGGTAGATACCAGAAATCCCCGTGCAGCTGCGAAAGTTGATCTATGGTTTTAAAGGGTGTCTACCACCTCCTCCTAAGCTTGAACTGTCACCACCATGTTACACGTTACGTGTGTAACGTGGAAAACTGAGACCATCAAACAAATTGTATACACATAAGTATACAATTTGTTTACATTTGACATACAATTGACATACACAACATATTTTTGTTATGTATGCCACTTTTGTAGATTTGGAGAAAAACTACTAATGAAGTCTTATAAGGCATTGGTGCTCTTGGTGAGGGCCTTCAGCTGCAAATGATCATGCCACTCAGACCCTTATCATCTCCTACCAACAGTTGAATAAGTTTGGGGGAGGTCAGGGGCGCACCGCTAATGAGGCGAAGTGAGGTAGCCGCCTCAGGCGGCACTCTCCGTCACTGTCTGGGGGGCGGCATTTTTTACCATTTATTTAATGTAAACCAACCCAGGACAGGCCACTTTAAAAAAAACAGAGCTGAGCAGGGCCTGTCCTGGGCCGGCTAGACCTCTGCATGTCAGTGCAGGCGGTGATATAATGACGTCATCGCGCCTCCTACGCTGACACGCAGACATCGCGGACAAGAAGCGGAGGCAGCGATGGCTCCATCATGGGATTACAGGTAAGTGACAATAACTTTTTTTTTATATATAAATAGGCCATAACCTGCTGGAGTATCCCCAGCAGGTAATGGCCTATTTACTTATTGATCCCCGCTCCTGCTGTGGCCGCCTCCACTTCCTCTTCTGCTATCAGATGCAGAAGGGGGAATCAGAAGCGGCTGTGAGCGGCAGCGGGCATCGGTAAGTGAGGCCAAATACTACTATTATTATACTCCGGGGTCTTTTCAGACCCCGGAGTATAATAATCGGAGACCCCGCGGAGGTGATAAATATAAAAACCAGTGTTACTCACCTCTCCGGCGATCCGATGTTACTCCCAGCAGGCTTCGGCCTTCTTTGGTGACGTCCCAGGCGTCACGTGAGCCAGCCCGATGTCATTATGTTGCGACGCCGGTCTGTGCGACATTGGAGAGGGCCGAAAGCAGGGAGCGCACCGGAGCCCAGGTAAGTAACACTGGTTTTTATGTTTGTCACCACCTGGGTCTCCGATCATTATACTCTGGGGTCTTTTAGACCTCAGAGTATAATAATAGTTCATGGGTGGGTTACTATGAAGCAGAATACTGTGTGCAGGGGCCACTATGGGGCATAATTACGTGTGCAGGGGTCACTATGGAGTATAATACCGAGTGCAGGGGCCACTATAAGACATCATACCGTGTGCAGAGGCCACTATAGAGCATAATACCGAGTGCAGGGACCACTATGAGGTATAATACCATGTGCAGGGGCCACTGCGGGACATAATACCGTGTGCAGGGGCCACTGCGGGGCATAATACCGTGTGCAGGGGCCGCTGCGGGGCATAATATCGTGTACATGGGCCACTGCGGGGCATAATACCATGTAATACTGTGTGCAGGGACCGCTGTGGGCCATAATACCATGTAATACTGTATTAAAAAAAAAAAAACACCTACTCCCCTGTCCCTTGTGCTCCGATGTCTCCCACCGCAGTCTGGTTCTGCTGCTCTGGTGTTCTCTTCTGGCGGAAGTCCCCACCACACATGACCGCTGAGGGGAAGAAAACACCGGAGCAGTAGGACTGTAACGCGCTGGGAGACACCGGAGCACCTTCCCCCAGCCTCATATTAAAAAAGTGGTTATCCTGGACAACCCCTTTAAGGCGGCTGGTCTTTCCAGCTCATTTTTATTGATGTTCTATCCTTAGGACAGATTATCAAAAAGAGATCAGTGGACCCCGCCTCTAATCAGCTGTATGAAGGGGCTATGGCGCCTGTTTATATCATACGCTGTCTGTTTATAGTGACCGTGTGATGTAATTCCAGCCTTGTCACATAGACATGTTTAGGACAAGGCTGTAGTTACATTACATGGCCGCTATGAGATGAATGACAGTATGTAAACAGAGAAGCGGTCACGGCGCTTACACAGGTACCACAGTTCATTCAAACAGCTGATCAGTGGGGGTCCTGGATTTTTGAGCCCCACTGATTAGTTTATTAATGACCTGGAAAACCTTTTAATTAGTTAACACCTGCGGCATTATTAATAATGGGCACTATTTATACAGGGTACACACGGACATTATTAATATAAAGATGCACTTGGGAGTATTATTCATTATGGGGGGTTATATCATATATTTTATAATTGGGGTAGCAGCAGGATGGGTGTGCAGGTGAAGACAATGTGGGTTGGATGCCTTGAAAAGTGAGGAGCCAAAGATGTCTGTGTTGTAAACTTTACAGAGACAAGTCACAGCTGGAAGAAGTGGTCATGGCGGTCCAAAGGGAAGAGAAGGGAAATGTGAAGGATTAGTCAGAGACATCACCTGTAAGTCACAAAATGTTACTGCCCTGCATTCACCTAAATGATAGAGGATAAATACCTGATTGATGGGGGTCTGTCTGCTGAGTCCCCCACTGAGCCTGAGAATTGTTTTTTTTTCCCCCCACTGGGTGGGAATCCAGCCTGGCCGCAGCCATATACAGTCATATGAAAAAGTTTGGGCATCCCTGTTAATCTTAATCATTTTTAGTTCTAAATATTTGGGTGTTTGCAACAGCCATTTCAATTTGATATATCTAATAACTGATGGACACAGTAATATTTCAGGATTGAAATGAGGTTTATTGTACTAACAGAAAATGTGCAATATGCATTAAACCAAAATTTGACCGGTGCAAAAGTATGGGCACCTCAACAGAAAAGTGACATTAATATTTAGTAGATCCTCCTTTTGCAAAAATAACAGCCTCTAGTCGCTTCCTGTAGCTTTTAATCAGTTCCTGGATCCTGGATGAAGGTATTTTTGACCATTCCTCTTTACAAAACAATTCCAGTTCAGTTAAGTTTGATGGTCGCCGAGCATGGGCAGCCCGCTTCAAATTAGCCACAGATGTTCAATGATATTCAGGTCTGGGGACTGGGATGGCCATTCCAGAACATTGTAATTGTTCCTCTGCATGAATGCCTGAGTAGATGTGGAGCTGTGTTTTGGATCATTGTCTTGCTGAAATATCCATCCCCGGCGTAACTTCAAATTCGTCACTGATTCTTGTACATTATTCTCAAGAATCTGCTGATACTGAGTTGAATCCATGCGACACTCAACTTTAACAAGATTCCCGGTGCCGGCATTGGCCACACAGCCCCAAAGCATGATGGAACCTCCACCAAATTTTACAGTGGGTAGCAAGTGCTTTCTTGGAATGCTGTGTTTTTTGGACGCCGTGCATAACGCCTTTTTGTATGACCAAACAACTCAATCTATGTTTCATCAGTCCAGAGGACCTTCTTCCAAAATGAAGCTGGCTTGTCCAAATGTGCTTTTGCATACCTCACGCGACTCTGTTTGTGGCGTGCTTTCAGAAACGGCTTCTTTCGCATCACTCTCCCATACAGCTTCTCCTTGTGCAAAGTGGGCTGTATTGTTGACCGATGCACAGTGACACCATCTGCAGCAAGATGATGCTGCAGCTCTTTGGAGGTGGTCTGTGGATTGTCCTTGACTGTTCTCACCATTCTTCTTCTCTGCCTTTCTGATATTTTTCTTGGCCTGCCACTTCTGGGCTTAACAAGAACTGTCCCTGTGGTCTTCCATTTCCTTACTATGTTCCTCACAGTGGAAACTGACAGGTTAAATCTCTGAGACAACTTTTTGTATCCTTCCCCTGAACAACTATGTTGAACAATCTTTGTTTTCACATCATTTGAGAGTTGTTTTGAGGAGCCCATGATGCCACTCTTCAGAGGAGATTCAAATAGGAGAACAACTTGCAATTGGCCACCTTAAATACCTTTTCTCATGATTGGATACACCTAGCTATGAAGTTCAAAGATCAGTGAGGTTACAAAACCAATTTTGTGCTTCAGTAAGTCAGTAAAAAGTAGTTAGGAGTATTCAAATCAATAAAATGATAAGGGTACCCAAATTTTTGCACCGGTCAAATTTTGGTTTAATGCATATTGCACATTTTCTGTTAGTACAATAAACCTCATTTCAATCCTGAAATATTACTGTGTCCATCAGTTATTAGATATATCAAATTGAAATGGCTGTTGCAAACACCCAAATATTTAGAACTAAAAATGATTAAGATTAATAGGGGTGCCCAAACTTTTTCATATGACTGTATATAGGTGTGTCGCTTGGTGGATGGACGAACCCGCATGGCTCTCATTCACTTCGATGGGAGTGCCGAAGATACCTGAAGTCCAGTACTCAGCTATCGGCGGCGCTCCTATTATAGAGAATGGGGGACACGTGGGCTCGTTCATCCACCAAGCAGAAGATGTGTGAAGTTACTTTCATTGTTAATGCCGTGTTGTTGATTTCTGATACTGATGTAATACAGGAAGTAGAATTCTTAAAAATTGTTTCATAAGTTTGTGTATTGTATATATTGTGCGACGATAGCAGCGTGTGAAGCTAGTAGCATGGAAACGCAATTTTATATATATTTTTTTCTTGGGGGGGGGGTGCTTTTCGATAGTCCGCCTCAGGCAGCAAAGAGGCTAGGTTCACCACTGGGGGAGGTCATAGACTCCCTTTAATCTTCTGCTATTTTGTAATTTGTATTTTGTTATATTGGTCACATGAACAGTTTGTATTGTATATATGAGCTAAGGTAATGAGGCACCTGGATGAAGTGTCATGTGTGATGAAACATATTTCACAATAACCAGCAATATAAGATGGGACTCCAAATCAGCCCAACAGAAGAAGCATAGCAATAAGTTACATACTTAGTGTGGTTGAAAAAAGACATGTCCATCAAGTACAACCAGAGGATGGGAAGGACATGCCTTTCTATACATTTCCATAATCATCAATGCTGTTTTGCTCTAAAAAGGCATCTAATCTTTTTTTAAGCTGTCAGCTGTGACTGTTGTGACCAGCTCCTGGGGTAGGCTATTCCACAGATTTACAGTCCTTACATTGAAGAAGCCTTGTCGGCTCTTGAGATTAAACCTTTATTTCTCCAGACAGAGAGAGTGCCCCCCTTATCTTTTGAGGGGATTCTACATGGAACAGTGTTTCCCCATATTTCTTGGATGGGCCATTTATGTATTTATTCAGGTTTATCATGTCTCCCCTTAAACACCTCTTCTCCAGACTAAACATATTTAACTCCTTTAGCTCTCCTCATAACTGAGATCCTCTATGCCCCTTATCAGTTTTGTGGCCCTCTGTTGAACCTTTTCCAACTCTAGGATATCCTTTCTATGTACTGGTGTCCAGAACTGAACTGAATATTCCAGATGGGGCTGCACCAATGACTTATAATGTGGTAATATTACACCCCTGTCCTGTGAATCCATACCCCTTTTAATACACGACAATATCCTGCTGGCCTTAGAAGCAGCTGATTGACATTACATGCTGTAATTTAATCTATAATCTACAAGTACAACCAGGTCCTTCTCCACCTCTAGTTTAGTGTCAACTGCAAAAATAGAGACAGTGCCATTAATCCCATCTACTATATCATTAATAATAATAACAGCGGACCCAGAACTGACCCCTGGGGTACAACATTTATAACAGAGGACCAGTCTGAGCTGCAGTCATTAACCACAACTTTCTGGCTATGATCCTGTAACCAGTTTTCAATCCAATTACAAACTATATTTTCCAAAACAATGGACCTGATTTTGCCCCTTAAACGTCTATGAGGGACAATATCAAACGCCTTTGCAAAGTCCATGAAAATTATATCCAAAGCCTCCCCTCTGTCCAGACTTCTACTCACCTCTTCATAAAAGCAAATCAGGTTAGTCGGACAACTTCTGCCTTTAGTAAAACCATGCTGTCTGTCACATAATGTTACATACAGTGACATACTCCTGTATATAGTCGCTTAGGAGCCCCTCAAACATCATCACTAAACATGCCCATCCTGCATTCAGCTCTTCCCCCTCGGCAGTGACAGTTAATCCTCCCATTGAGCTGAATGCAGGATGGGTGAGTTTAGTGATGATGCAGCAGTGCTCAGTAATAGAAAAAAACTCCCCCTGTGCTTCAAGATCCTCATTTGAATAAAGAATAAAAGTGATTTTTTTTTATGCATCCCTGGGGCTCTGAAACATAAGAAAGGCATGGTTTTTATTCTGCTAACAGCATCTACAGCACTATGGGAGCAGTTTAACCCTTTCCCTGGCAGCCATATATCTTATAAGTCCTCCCAGGGTGGCACTTCTGTAGCCAAGCACGTATCTAATGCGTCCTTACGTCTAATGATGATATCTCAGGATCCGTTAGGTCTATTAAGAAGATCTGGGATTCATTTTAAAGATGAGAATCTTCATAATAGCCCTTACAATTTAGGAGCGATTCACTGTTGAAAACTCTATTTGGCATTGAGATCCCATTGAAGATCTCAATTCCCGACAGTGTTTTTAACAGCTATTCTCTCCTCTTTAAAATTAATCCAAGATCCTGCCCAATTACAGTGACGACTTCCCACATAGACCCAGGTGGCCGGTTTGTTATCTTGGAGGGGCTCCTTTATGGTGCCCCGATTGTTTTATGCAATGTCTATGCCCCCAATTCAGCACAGATCCCGTTCTTGCGCCGGGTATTCTCCCGTCTGCGCGCTCTCCCACCATCAGCTTGGCTGGTGGGGGGAGACTTTAACATGGTCTTCTCTGAATGGGCGGATCGTCTGGCGTTACCCCAGGGCCCAACCCCCCATAGGTTGGCCCAACTTGCAAGGGAGTTCCGCAGGCTGATCCGCGCCCACTCTTTGTATGACCTTTGGCGAGTGGACAATCCTACGGCGCGCTCCTACACCTTCTTTTCTCACCCTCATAACACTCACACCCGCATTGACTACTTCTTTGGAAATGCTCCCGCTCTTCGTTTGCTTAGGGACACGAACATTGGCCCTCTCACCTGGTCTGATCATGCCCCAGTCGTGGTTACCTTATCTACGACTCCAGTGCCTACTCGCCAATGTCATTGGCGTCTTAACGAAACACTGCTCAATTCGCCGACCTCCCTCGAGACCCTGCGCACACACTTGATAGATTATTTTAGGGACAACTTAGGCTCGGTAGACTCTCTTGCCATTCTCTGGGAAGCCCATAAGGCGGTCATGAGAGGATGCTGTATCGCATTGGCTTCTAGGCTTAAAAGGGACAGACAGGTCCAGGAACAGCTCCTCCAAGCCCGTATTCGGTCCCTTACGACGACTTTGGCAGCGCATCCATCCCTGGGGGTTCTTCGCCGTTTGGTCCTGGCCCGGGCGGACCTCCGTGATTTGGAGACCCGCCATGTGGAACGACTTCTCCTTTATACCCGTCAAAGGTTTTTTGAACGAGGTAATAAATCTCATACCCTCCTGGCAGGAACCCTCAGGGATCATCGGGCCTCTTCCACACCACACTCTGTCCGTGACCCCACGGGTACTCTTCAACATCACCCTGATGCTGTGGCGCTGGCGTTCCACTCTTACTACTCTAAGCTGCATGACTTACCCCCCCCCCCCCGAGCACTACTCCCTGGGGATGACTCAACACTACTGGAAGACTATTTAAAGGATTGTTGTCTCCCACGCCTTCCTCCTGAGGCCCTAACCTCCCTGAACACCCCCATCACCAGGGAGGAACTAGAAGGGGTCCTGAGGGACCTCCCAAATGAGAAAGCCCCAGGCCCAGATGGGTTCACTTACAATTATTATAAGGTTTTCCAGGGTGAACTCTCTGCTCATCTATTGTCCCTCTTCAATTCCTTCCTTTCAGGTTCCCCTATACCCCCGACTATGCTCTCTTCACTACTCACATTGGTCCCTAAACCGGGTAAGGACTTGCAGGATTGTGCTAACTACCGACCGATTGCTTTGCTGAACACGGACCTGAAACTTTTCACCAAACTCTTATCCAATAGACTGAATGCTTGGCTCCCTCTGCTTGTCCATAAGGACCAGGTGGGATTCATCCCCTGTCGTCAGGGTGGTGACAACACCAGGAGGACTGTGGATTTGGTGGAGGTGGCCAATCATTATTCTATCCCGGCCCTTCTCTTGAGCCTGGACGCTGAAAAGGCTTTTGACCGCATAAATTGGTCGTTTATGCATACTACGCTTAAGGCGTTCGGGCTTACGGGACCGTTTCTCACAGCTATCCAGGCCCTTTACTCCTTACCCTCAGCAGCAATTAAGCTTCCCCATGCATCTTCGCCCTTCTTCCCTATTCGAAATGGCACTAGGCAGGGTTGCCCCCTGTCACCCATCATATTTGCCCTCTGCATTGAACCGCTAGCGACCAAGATTAGGCGAGACCCTAATATCAAGGGCATCATGGTCCAAGATAAGGAATTTAAGATATCTCTCTTTGCGGACGATGTACTCCTCACTCTCACCTCCCCTCATACTACCCTTCCAAACTTGCTGCGCTCGCTAGAGACCTATGGTGATCTCTCAGGGTATAAGGTGAACCCCGCGAAGACTGAGGCACTCCCACTTAACATCCCACGGGACCTTCTCCTTCTCCTCCGCAGTAATTACGATTTCCAGTGGCGGGAGTCCTCTATCCACTACCTGGGAGTCCATATATCCACCTCCTATGCGACCCTCTACTCGGCAAACTACCCGCGGTTGTTTTGTGAGCTAAGAGCCCTATTGGACAAATGGCAACCCTTGCCTATCTCCCTTTTGGGGAGAATTGCTGCGGTCAAGATGACTCTCCTCCCGAAGCTACTGTATTTTTTCAAGACGCTCCCAGTCGCGATACCTCGGGGAGAATTACGGAACCTACAGAAAGCTATCTTCCAGTTTATCTGGAAAGCAAAACGACACCGAATACCTAGATTTGTTATGCTGGCGGATAGGGGGTCTGGGGGGTATGGCTGTCCCACATCTGTTACATTATTACTGGGCGGCCCACTTACGCCATATCCCATTCTGGGCGGCTATGCCAGCATACACCAGATGGGTGCAGATAGAGAAGCTATGGCTGGCACCCATGCATCCTAACGCGCTTCTGTGGGTCAGCTCCCCCCCCCCCCCCTGCCTCGTACCTGTTGGGCCCCATTCGGTTTACTAGATCTATCTGGTCTACCTGTTGTGCTAGATTCTCCCTGATGTCCCCGCGCTCATCTATGGTCTCCATACTATACAACCCCCTTCTCCCAGAGAGCCTGACTTCTGCCATGACTAAAGTGTGGTCTGAAGCTGGCCTTTACCGGATTGCTGACATGGTTGACCCTGGAACCTTGGAACTCAGGTCCTTTGCTTATCTTACAGCTAATCAAAACCTGCCAAGTACTGAATGGTTCCATTACTTGCAGGTGGTTCACTTTGTCCGCTCCCTCCATGGGTCTCTTAAGGTGTCACTCCCCACCGCTTTTGAAAAGATTTGCCGTGCAGGCACGTCCACTAGGGGCTTTATATCCTCTATTTACCAACTTCTTAACTCACAAACTACAGGCTCTCCTGTTAATCATCGCTATATGCTTAAATGGGAGGAGGCGGTGGGTAAACCCATCTCCCAGGAACAGTGGCGGATTGTATGGTCTCGGGCCCAGAAATCATCTCAGTGCATTACGTTTAGGGAAACGCAGTATAAGCTGTTGATGCATTGGTATCATACTCCGGCTCTCCTTCATACTTTAAACCCATTAGTTCCCCCATGGTGCTGGCGCTGTGGAGCTGCGGTGGGTACCCTGCACCATATCTTTTGGACGTGCCCTCTCATCCTCGGTTTTTGGAGGGAGGTCAGGACTCTGACGACTGCTCTCTTTTTGCAAGAGGTTCCTCTTGACCCTCTTCTTTATCTCCTGAACCTTCCCCCCAGACACCTGAGCAATAAGTCATCCAGGCTTTTCTTGCATCTTTGTACTGCAGCTAAAACTCTCATAGCTAGAAACTGGAAGAAGGTGAGTCCCCCATCTAGTCTTGAGCTTGTGGCTAGAATGAAGGATGTGAGGAGTCTTGAATACCTGACTGCTGGCCTACATAATTCACGGGAAGCCTTTGGGGCTATTTGGGCACCCTGGGACATGTATTGTACATCACAGGGTCTCTGATCTCTAGTCCTCTCCTTCCCTCCCCCCCCTTCCCTTTGGTCCTACCCTTGTCTTCTTAACCCCTCCATTCCCCCCTCCCTTGTTCACTGCTTAATTTAAATGCATATTGCTTAAGGGGGAGGAGGCAGATAGCCTCTATTTACCTCAATGCTTCCTGTTTGTTTGATTATTATTGTTTTTTTGTTTTTTCTTTATTCCTTGTTAATGAAAAATTTTTCAATAAAATTACAGTTATATAAAAAAAAAAAATTAATCCAAGATCTTCTTAATGCTCCTAACAGATCCTGAGATATGGGGCTCTAAAATGTCCCCCCCTCCTGTCTCAGGAAGCATCTTAAGAGCTGCGGTAGGAGGAGCAGCCCTGCAAACTGCACAGAGATGAGAAATCATCATCATCTGTGCATAACCTGTATGTGTCCCCAGGGGGGGTAGTGAGGACTTCTGTCTATGTTATCTCCTCTCCTATCAATCAGAGAGTATACTATGCTTTGACTCTCTGATTGTCACATAGAGGGATAATGTAGTACCCCTCTGAGCCTTACTAGAGGGGTATTCTTATGTAATACCCCTCTGAACATAACCAGGAAGTTTATTGGCGCTGTGACCCAGATGTTTACCATTGTACATGTGCAGCGCCAAAAGAGTTGCACCAAACAATTACACAACACTGCACAAAGTCATCAATAAAGTTTACATTTCACCCAATCCCTGTCCTGTCCATACCTGATCTTTATTAAGTAAAATATGCCTCTAGCGATATCCGTTACACGCTAAAATAATAGCAATAATGATTATCACTAGAGATGAACATATAAATTGTTACAATTTTTATAGGGGGATAGAAAATTATATTTTTATGTAAACTCCTATTTAATTTGCATGCACAAAATTAGTTGGCACATTTCTGCGATTTTGGCGTTTCTTTAACACCCGCACCTGTAAATATATATATGTGTGGTATGTATGAATTACACATATTGCAGTTTTTTGGAAAGTACATTTTGTTTGCAGAAAGGAACTGCTTGAGCCGGCACTTTAGTGGCAAATTTTAATTTTTGTGCAATTTTTGCTTACAATCTCTGTTTGCTGCAAAGTTGCATGAAGATGGTTGTATAGATAAAATATTAAGTTGTGTTTCTATATACAGTATGCTGTGCAATCTCAAAAAAGTTAGATTTTGGTATCATAGTCACAGTTTGCTAGGTGCAGTATAGATTTTTAACATAGTGAATAACAGCAAAATCTTGCTTGTCTTCTGTATCAGCGTTTTTGAGAGTACGAGCTCTTGTTGTAGTTGATGTTTGTTGTATATATAAATTGTGTACACCTTGATCTTTTATTTTAAATGTATTTTGTGTGTGAATGTAACATTGAATATGAGTTTTAAGTGCAAATATATGTTTTAGTGCATTTTTTCAAAAATTATTTGTGTTTGTCACAAAGTTGCATGAAGGTGGATGTGGCTATTGATAACCAATTGAGACACATGTAATCTTCAGGTTGTCTACTTTCAAAAAATAATAGGGTTTAGTGGTGCACTTGCTTTCCATGGTGTGTAATCCCTACATTTTATAGGATGATACTTTTTTAACATTTCCAACTTCAAAGCAGATTTTTGCTCATTCCAGTTCTAGAGGTTTTCTGAAGGTATGTGCATGCAGGTGTAGGCCTTAGTGATATGAATGAACTCTGCACATGTTGCTCTCTTATTTTTAGGAGGTTTGGCACATATAACTTTTTGTTTGGTTTCCACTTTTAGCAACTAATATACATTTATTTGCATTTTTTTTTTTTATAAAACATTCACTTTAAATCAAAATTGCATGAAAGTGCTTGTTTGCATACAGTACCAAGTGGCATTCTGAAACTTCTGCAGATGTCTACTTTAAGAAAATATATAGGTATGGGGATGAGAATGGGGTTGGATGATTTTTTAATGTTGCAATTTAGGTTTGATTTGTCCATCTCAAAACTGTGAAAATTGCTCTGGCTACCGGAGGTGCAAAATTTCCGGAGACCCCTGGCAGTAAAAGGGTTAAAGTAGCTGGTGACAGTGATAGACTCCCTTTAAAGCCTCTCATCAAGACCACTGTAACTGCCTGTGCTGCCCACTCAATTTCCTTATACAACTGACCCTCTAACTCCTCAGTGATATTGGGTGGTTTATAGATTATACTAAAAAGTATTTTATTAGTGGTCACATCCTTATACAATTCCACCCACATGGATTCCACATCCTCCCAATCTTCACCCACATTTGCCTCCTTCACGCTCACTTACATGCCACTTCTGACATATATACACACTCCACCTCCCTTCCTTTTAGCCATGTGTTTGTGAAAGAGTGTAAAACCCGGATTGTTTACAGCCCAGTCATGTTAGTAATCTAGCCTCGTCTCAGCCACACCAACTATATCAATGTTTTCCTTCTGGATCAGGGCCTCCAGCTCCTACAGTTTGCTCACTAGGCTTCTGGTATTTGTGAACACACTCTTTAAATTACCATCCAAGTTCACACATTCATTACCAGAAATGTGCATTCTTGAAGTTTTATGGCCAGATTTGTCTATACTGTTCGGTTGTAATAAATGGATCTCCCTATCAACTATTCTAATCCCTCCACCACAATCCAATTCTCCGCCCACCACATTAGCCTGCCCCCTCTCTGACCTATCTACCCCTATATCTGCCTGGCCCTCCCCCTGCATTCCTAGTTTAAATGCTTTGCCACCACCATAGAGTTCTCTCCCCATCTCCATCACTTGAATTAGCACAGGGGACTTCATTCTTCCCCTGTCTCCTGAGCTGTGGGTTGTGCATGATGATTACTGCACAAATTACACCACTTCCTGGACAGTGCAGCACAATGACTGTACCAATGACACAGGCTGCGCTGACACATTGGAGTGAACACCTCGAAACTGAGCACAACAGTTAAAACACATAAAACACATAATTTGTACCGCATGATATAAACTATTTCATCACATACGGTAGTGTTTTCACTTACTTTGTTGAAACTTCAAATGATAAAACTCAACATGCTCGATCCTTCTTTTCCCCAACAATTGATGTGAAAAAAACAAGACATTATTAGGATGGTGGCTCATTGGTTAACACTGTTACCTTGCAGTGATGAAGTCCCAGGTTTGAATCTGACCATGGACATCTGCAAGGAGTTTGTGTGTTCACCCCATGTTTGCGTGGACTTCCTCTGATACTCCAAACACATACTCATATGGAATTTACATTATGGGACAGTATTGACAATACCTGTAAAACACAAAGGAATATGTTGGTTTAAGAGAAATAACTAAATATTAGTCTAGTCCTAAGGTCCTCTTGCAGTCCCTTTCTGAAACCTGATTATGGCATGTCTGCATGCCACTCACAAGAGGAGTACAGCAGAAGATGGCAAGAAGACATTGCAGTATTATTGGGATTTCCACAGACTAGGAAAGTATAACTTTATAAACTGGAATCTTATACAGTGTCAAAATTCACATACTATTATAATTATTTTTTTTCTCCCTAATTATCACTTTAAGCAACCCCAGGGGATATTTTTTTATTTGATAAAACAATAAGGGGGTATTCATACGTAGGAATTTGATGCTGAATTTTTCAAGGAAAAAAAATTCTGCTTCAGGATTTTTAACCCTTTCCTGACATCTGCTGTAATAGTACGGTGGATGTTGGGTGTTTAAATATGGCGGCCATGCTGTTTTATACAGGAGAGACCAGGCACTAATGCCACCGATCAGTGCCCGCACTGATCATGGGCATTAACCCCTCTGGCGCCTCGGTCAAAGCTGACCGAGGCACCATTTTACCGGAGGCGTGTGGGCTCCACCATTTTGCTGGGGATTGCCGGCACCCGGAGTAAGTTCCGGATCCGGAATCCCATTACTATGACAGCCAGGAGCCTGTCTTTCATTAGTTTCTATTGCAGACTACTCTATGTAGCCTGCAATAGAAGAGCCGTTTTTTTGCAATGCATTAGCATTGTAATGCATTGCATTAGTGATCAGACCCCCTGGGGTTTAAGACCTCTAGGGGGTCTAATGAATGCAAAAAAAAAAAAAAAAGTAAAAAAAAATATTAAAAAAAATATTAAAAGTTCAAATCATCCCCCCACATTCCCTAGAACACATATAAAAGTACTTAAATACTGTGAAACACATACACATTAGGTATCCCTGTGTCCAAAAACGCCCGGTCTACAAATCTATAAAAATATTTTTCCTGTACGGTAAACACCGTAGCGGAAAAAAAAATCAAAAGTGCCAAACCGCCGTTTTGAATTTGAATAAAATGTGATCAAAGCAATATCAATTCTGTAAAATGTTATAACTAAAAAGTACACCTGGTCCCGCAAAAAAAAAAGACACCCTATGTATACTCATACAAAGAAGTATAAAAAAGTTACGGGTGTCAGAATATGGCGACTTTTAGAAAAAAAAAATTTTTTGCACAGTTTTGGATTTTTGTTAAGGGGTTAAAATGTAAATAAAACTACAATACAGACCAAAAGTTTGGACACACCTTCTCATTCCAAGAGTTTTCTGTATTTTCATGACTATAAAAATTGTAGATTCACACTGAAGGCATCAAAACTATGAATTAACACATGTGGAATTATATACTTAACAAAAAAGTGTGAAACAACAGAAAATATGTCTTATATTCTAGGTTCTTCAAAGTAGCCAAAGCTACTTCAAAGCTTTTGCTTTGATTACTGCTTTGCACACTTTTGGCATTCTCTTGATGAACTTCAAGAGGTAGTCAGCTGAAATGGTTTTCACTTCACAGGTGTGCCCTGTCAGGTTTAATAAGTGGGATTTCTTGCCTTATAAATGGGGTTGGGACCATCAGTTGTGTTGTTCAGAAGTCAGGTGGATACACAGCTGATAGCCCTACTGAATGGAGTGTTAGAATTTGTATTATGGCAAGAAAAAAGCAGCTAAGTAAAGAAAAATAAGTGGCCATCATTACTTTAAGAAATGAAGGTCAGTCAGTCCGAAAAATTGGGAAAACTTTGAAAGTGTCCCCAAGTGCAGTGGCCAAAATCATCAAGCACTACAAAGAAACTGGCTCACATGAGGACTGCCCCAGGAAAGGAAGACCAAGAGTCACCTCTGCTGCGGAGGATAAGTTCATCCGAGTCACCAGCCTCAGAAATCACAGGTTAACAGCAGCTCAGATTAGAGACCAGGTCAATGCCACACAGAGTTCTAGCAGCAGACACATCTCTACAACAACTGTTAAGAGGAGACTGCGTGCAGCAGGCCTTCATGGTAAAATAGCTGCTAGGAAACCACTGCTAAGGACAGGCAACAAGCAGAAGAAACTTGTTTGGGCTGAAGAACACAAGGAATGGACATTAGACCTGTGGAAATCTGTGCTTTGGTCTGATGAGTCCAAATTTGAGATCTTTGGTTCCAACCACCGTGTCTTTGTGCGACGCAGAAAAAGTGAACGAATGGACTCTACATGCCTAGTTCCCACCGTGAAGCATGGAGGAGGAGGTGTGATGGTGTGGGGGTGCTTTGCTGGTGACACTGTTGGGGATTTATTCAAAATTGAAGGAATACTGAACCAGCATGGTTACCACAGCATCTTGCAGCGGCATACTATTCCATCCGGTTTGCGTTTAGTTGGACCATCATTTATTTTTCAACAGGACAATGACCCCAAACACATCTCCACACTGTGTAAGGGCTATTTGACCAAGAAGGAGAGTGATGGGGTGCTACGCCAGATGACCTGGCCTCCACAGTCACCAGATCTGAACCCAATCGAGATGGTTTGGGGTGAGCTGGACCGCAGAGTGAAGGCAAAAGGGCCAACAAGTGCTAAGCCTCTCTGGGAACTCCTTCAAGACTGTTGGAAGACCATTTCAGGTGACTACCTCTTGAAGATCATCAAGAGAATGCCAAGAGTGTGCAAAGCAGTAATCAAAGCAAAAGGTGGCTACTTTGAAGAACCTAGAATATAAGACATATTTTCAGTTGTTTCACACTTTTTTGTTAAGTATATAATTCCACATGTGTTAATTCATAGTTTTGATGCCTTCAGTGTGAATCTACAATTTTTATAGTCATGAAAATACAGAAAACTCTTGGAATGAGAAGGTGTGTCCAAACTTTTGGTCTGTACTGTATATAAATGTGGTATCCCCGGAATCGTACCGAAACATAGAATACAGGTGACATGTCATTTTGGCTGCACAGTGAACGCCGTAAAAATGAAGCCCATAAGAAAATCGCACAAATGCACTTATTCTTCAAATCCACCGGATTATGATTTTTTTTCCAGCTTCCCAGTACATTGCACAGAATAATAAATGGTAGCAACATGAAGAAAAATTTGTCCCACAAACATTAAGACCTCATATGACTCTGAGAGTGGTAAAATAAAAAAGTTATGGGGATTGGAAGGGGGGGGGGGGGGGGGGGGGTCAAAAACAAAAAATGAAAAATTCCTCTGGCAGGAATGGGTTAAGCACATTTTTTTCTACTTAACAAAAACTGATGCAGATTTTGACACTGAATTTTTAGCAGATTTGTGCACTGAATATGAAGTTTAATTTGGAAAAGAGTGTCACTGTATTTTGCATTTATTAGGCAGGGACAAATTTCAAATTCGAAAGGTGGATTCTGAGGAATCCAACTTCAAATTCTGCATCCAATTATGTGTCAAATTCCTATATGTGAAAAAGCCATAACATGCATAGAAAAATAATGTGTGGTCTGAATTTCTTTATAGGATTCTAGAAACTTTAGATACTGCTGCCTTAAAACAATACCTCTCTGAATGATTTAGGACAGCATTGTATGTTTCACAGTGTAAGTATACAGTAAATGGGGGTACTAAAGGGATCTGATAAGCATAACCACTGCCTTATCTATTTTTACAATAAAGGAAGACATCCTATGGTATGTATAATGTAATTTAGTCATCTGTAGACATGTCAAAATTTTAGGTGATCTGCTTGTGTTTTCTGTTTGTATTATTTTTTTGTCTATGGTGCTAAAATCCTTACAATTGTAAATTTTTGATTACCTTGATTTACACTTGTAATCAAAAATATTCATCCTCTCATTGCAAATTAGATTTACTAGTAACATGTACAAACTTTCAGCTGTGTGCAAAAAAAAATGAAAACAAACTACAGTAGAGCAATGTAAAAAGCTCAACACAACTAATATACATGTGGTTTATACAAATTCAACACAAAATGCCACTTCTAAAGGCAATATGTCGCCAGAAAATTAAGTTACTTATATTTTATTCAAGTTTTATGTTAAACATATTTACAAAAAAAATCCTAAACATTCTGCAGTTCTGACACTCGCCCCCGGCCATTTATTTTAAAAATTTCTTTTTTTTGTTGGAGTTTTTTTTGCAGCAGTCACTACACTGATGATCACAGCTATCATGTGTAGCCCTATTTGGGGGGGGTATGAGTATTATCCCTCCCGCAACAGACTCTGGCGCTGACCTGTGTGTATAATGGGACCTGAAGCCTTCGCTGAAGGGAAGAGTGGGAACATATATGAAATATATCAGTGCCTCCACCCAGGATAGAGCCTCTGTATTACAGGGAGGATCTCTTCCTGGGACTTACCCATGAAATACAGTTAGTAGCCTTAACAAGGATCACTGTACTAATCTCACAGTCTGAAGAATACATACAGATACCACATAAGGTTATAACAGTAGCTTTATAAGAATCAACAGGGTAATAATACATACATACAATATACTCAGAACACAGCAATACTACAACAACCAGCAAGTCCTCAACCGTCTTAGGTTATGTACCCGGGTATATATATATAGATATATAGCAAGAGTCCAGTGCACAATACCTCCAGGCAACAGAAGAGATGCAGGGGCCCCTGTGGATGACTGTGGATCCTCGGATTCTTCCAGGAGATGACAGACAGCCGATCAGGAGATGATGATGATGATGAGATTCTTCACAGGCAGCAAACAGGGCGACGGTGACGGCAGTAGATGCAGGCCTGACTACCCTAACACTGAGTCCTTAACCTGCCAGCTAAACTACTAGTGCCACCGGGCCTCTAACTAGCTAGTTGGCCTTCGGAAGCCTAACCTATCACTGCCCTGAACTGTATATATATATGGATCCCTAACTACGGTTACTAGCTAGGTCCTGTGAGTATATAGGGGGTAACACATACCTAACTATATACTGTAAAGTAAAGAGGAACAAGTGGCTCTTAGACTCCCCCAGACATAACATGTCTGTCTCAGCAGCTCTGCTCACATCTCTCCCCCCAGCAGCTCTGCCTCACATGTGTCTGACTCACTGTATTTACAAAACAAAACTTGCACTAAATGCCTGGGGTCTCTGAAGCCAAACTGCAGGGGCAAAGAAGCCAGATACATTATATACTAGTAGAAATGGCAGTTCCCTACACTCTCCCTCTGGTGAAATCTTTACGTCACGTCAAAGACATACAAAGTCATAGTATACAGTCAACATTACCAATGACAATATCAATATGGTTGCTTTTGCATTTACAGAGTCACAACAGGTTAATAGGTATACATGCCAGCAGGAGCGAAAATTGGTAACATATTGACCAAAGTGGACACTGCACCCACCCAAGCATGGTATAAATGAGGCTGAGTAGTAAATCTGGGGTCCCCCAAACTATCATATGTCAGCATAGGTGGAGGGTGTCTAATTCTCTCTCCTCTCCGTACCTCTCTCTGAGGTAAACTAGCATGTCCAGGCCCTAAACTAGGGTTGTCTGCCATGGGAGGGGATGGTGCTGGTGGCGTAGGAGAGCTAGATCCCTGCTCATCTGTAGACACAGATCTAGGTACGAATTCTGGAGTTTGAGGGTTCATAGGTCTCCCTGAAGGAGAAGATACTGGTGATCTAGGAACTTCAGGAGCCACAGTCCAATCACTCTCAGGAGTTTCAGGAAGGTCAGGTGGAATATCGGCTAAGGACTGTGGAGAATCGCAGGCCGAGCCATCATTGGAGATATCCATACCATCAATCTGAGGTACAGGCAACAAATGATTTCTATGCCAAGTCCTGATCCTCCCGTCCCGTCCTTTTATCTTGTAGACTGGTATTCCAGGCAAACGATCTACCACTGTAAAGAGTTCACTCCGCCATCGATCAGCCAGCTTATGTTTTGCAGATGCTCCCAAATTCCGTAGCAGAACATGGTCCCCAGGGTTCAATTCTCGGTATCTTACTCGAAGATCAAATCTCCTTTTATTTCCTTCATTCACTTTGGCCGCATTTTCCTCAGCCAGCTGATAAGCACTCTTAAGCGTTTCTTTCAAACGTGCCACGTATCGGTAATGATCTCGATGACTGATACCATCGGTAGAGACTCCCAACAAGATGTCAATAGGTAGCCTAGGCTCTCTTCCAAACATCAGAAAGTATGGTGAATATCCTGTGCTCTCGTGCCTTGTACTATTATAGGCATGCACCATAGCCTCCACTTTTCGACTCCAGGATCGCTTATCCTCAATTCGTAAGGTACCAAGCATATCAAGTAAAGTCCTGTTAAATCTTTCAGGAAGGGCATCTCCCTCTGGATGGTAAGGCGTCGTCCGACTTTTGCGGATGTTCAACAACTGAAGTAACTCTTTGATCAGGTTACTCTCAAAATCCCGGCCTTGATCAGAATGCAACCGGTGTGGTAAGCCATAATGGATAAAATACTTTTCCCAAAGCACTCTTGCAACAGTGACTGCTTTTTGATCCTTAGTCGGAAAGGCTTGAGCATATCGTGTGAAGTGATCAGTCACCACCAATACATTTCCAAATCCTCTGGAGTCGTTGTCAATACAAAGGAAGTCTATGCAGACAAGATCCATGGGGCCCGAACTCTTCAAGTGTCCCATGAAGGCCGCTCGAACCGGGACAGTCTTCCTCTGCAAACATCTGCGACAGCACCTACACAGACGAGTCACGGTATCTCTCATTTTGGGCCAGTAGAATCGGTCTTGTATTAGGCCATAAGTCTTCTCAGGTCCCAAATGACCATGATAATCATGCAGACTTCGGAAAATCATCTTCTGAAAGCAGCTTGGAATAACTAGTTGGCGCCTTCCAGGGTGATCATGATACAGCACCACACGATAAAGTAGGCCATTGTCTATTTCAAACTTCTCCCAATCTCGTAGAAGTTGACTGCATTCAGAGGGTAGGGATGTCTTTAACATTTCTCTGTCTTGAGAACTCACTGCTTGATAAAGAGGTCCAATTAAAGGATCAGTCTTTTGACTCCAGATCATTCGCTTTGAAGATATAGAACAACTCTCAAAGGATCCTAAAGCGGCAGGGTAGGCAAACATGTCTGGTACAGCTTCGGGACCTCCCCCAATAGAGTCAATAAGCCGAGTTTCAGAAAAGGCTACTCGGTCTTCAACTACAGCAGCCATGGCACACAAAGCTCCTACTCCAGGACTTGGCACTTCTTTCCATTCATCCACTACTTCCGGACTAGGTAATCCAGGCCGTCTTGATAGAGCATCTGCCCCAATGTTCTTAGGCCCCGATTTATACTTGAGTGTGAATTGGTAGTTGGATAAAGCTGCCAACCAGCGATGTCCTGTAGCATCGAGCTTAGCGGTTGACAAAACGTATGTCAGTGGATTGTTGTCTGTTCTTACTTCAAACGTGGCTCCGTATAAATAGTCATGTAATTTATCAACAATGGCCCACTTGAGCGCCAAAAACTCCAATTTATGTACTGGATAATTTTTCTCGCTGGGAGAAAGACTTCGACTTATGAAAGCTATGGGCCGTAACCCGGCCGGGTATTCTTGGTGCAGCACGCCACCTAATCCTTCAAAGCTGGCATCTACATGTAGCACATATGGCTTCTGTGCATCAGCATAAGCCAGAACGGGAGCTTCTGTCAATTTCTTCTTCAACAACTTAAATGCTTCTTCACAATCCGCAGTCCACCTATCGCCAAAAAGGCTTTTGGAAGACCCTTTCTTCTTTCCCGGATCTCCTGCATCACTCTTCAACAGGTCGAGGAGGGCTCGAGCAATTTTTGAATATCCTTCCACAAATCGTCGATAGAATCCACAAAACCCCAAGAAAGATTGCAACTCCGTAATATTTTGCGGTCGGGGCCAATTCACCACAGCTTCAATCTTACCAGGATCGGTAGCAACTCCTTCAGCAGAAACAATATGACCTACATAAGTGACCGAAGATCTACAAAATTTGCATTTGTCAGCCGACAACTTCAGCCCCTCTTCTTTTAAGCGATGGAGTACTCTCATGAGTCGTTCTTCATGTTCTTCCAGCGTCTTTCCAAACACAATAATGTCATCAAGATATACAAGGCATTCCCGGGGCACTAAATCACCTAACACTCTTTCCATCAACTTTTGGAACGTTGCTGGCGCACCTTTTGTACCTTGCGGCATACGAGTGAACTGAAAGAAACCCAAGGGGCATATGAAGGCTGTCTTTTCCTGATCCTCAGGTGCCATTGGGACTTGATAGTATCCCGATCTTAGGTCCAGCACTGTGAACCAACAGTTTCCATTCAGAGCTTCCAGAGCTTCTTCAATTCTCGGCAGTGTATACTGATCAGGTAAGGTTCTCCGGTTCAGAGTTCTGTAATCCACACATAGGCGAATTGCTCCAGATTTTTTTCTTACCACCACAATAGGTGAGGCATAGGGGCTCTTACTGTCCACAATGATCCCCTGACCTTTCATTTGCTGTAGAGTCTGTCTTAACTCATCAACATCCTTTGGAGCAACTCTCCGTGGTCGCTCCCGGAAGGGAGTAGAATCGGTCAATCGGAAAGTGTGTTGAGCACTTTTAGCACAACCTACATCCATATCATCCATGGAGAACACTTCCGATAATTCAGACAACTTCTGTGTCAGTCGCTGATTCCAGGCCTCTGGTAAATGTGGATCACTCAAGTCAAGATTGAGATTAGGGATTGCATCTCGGATTTGAATCCTGCACACTTCAGCGTATGGATTTACTCCAAGCACAGGGTAGCAGTGGGCCACATTCTGGTATGGTCCAATTACAATCGGATGCGGTGAACAGTTCCTCACTGTCACACAGGTAGATAACTCCACTTTATTTCTCCAGTCCTTTCTCTCTGGGATCACCATCCAGCCATTCTGGTTAATCATTTCTTCAGGGGTTTCCATAAGGACATAACTCCCCCCTTCAAGCAAATCGGGAGCAATGCTGGAGGCTACTCTCAGAACTCTCTCCCCGCCGGCAGGAACTTCCACGGTTCTCTCACCGATATGATATACCATTCCATGTCGATAGCCAGAAGACAGGGCATCACAGAGTTCTCTAAGATCAGAAGATATATTCACCGGCTGAGCTGCAGGGTTCCAATCTCTTCCAAGAAACTTCTGAAAAGCATAATGCACTGCGGGACAATTAGTGCCAAGTATCACAGGAGCTGCACAAGAATCCCCTGTATCAGGACAGACAAGAGCTGTAATCTTCATGGGAGCGACACTCTGATCTTCTAATTCAGGGACAGCTATAACTACTTGTAGGCTGCCATCTACAGGATATGATCCTGAATTAAGCCCCCACAATTTCATTTGTCCTGTAGACTGAAGAGGTATATCCTTCAGATACTTTTGGTAGAACGAGCGATAAATCAGGGTCACTTGAGATCCTGTATCAAACAGGGCAGGAGCGGCATGACCATTGACAGTGACTTTGACAACGGACCTGGAGCCCGCGATAGCGCCTCTGGTATTTACTCGGCCCGCCTTCCTTTGGTGTCTTTGATTCTGAATAGAGAAGACAGCACTGTGTCCCAATCCCTCACTGTCCTCCGTACACTGTCTGGCAGTATGGCCCGTCTGATCACATTTATAACAGGTTCTAGCATCCTTCCTCCGTTGAGTGGCAGTGGGTGGAGTGGCGGACTGTCTAAGTTCTGACCGCTCCGCTGGTTTGTCCTTGTTTGAATTAGGAACAACATCTTCTTTAGAGCTGCTTTTCGCTTTCTTAGGGGTACTAAAACTAATGTCAGCTTCTTGTTTCTTCACTAACTTCATTAAGTCAGGAAATGGAAGGACTCTATCAGATAGTAAGACCTTGAGTACTTGAGCAAGAGGATGATGAGGTTGTAACCCTCTCACCAACTGACTGGTTCTCAGAGCGTCTACCTCTGAAGTAGATATAGCTGCGTGGTACACCAGACGTGAAAGAAGTAGCTGTAAACGGTTAATAAAAGTAGAGACATTTTCCCCTTCTTTTTGACGAACCATTCGGTAATCAGCAACCATCTGGGCAAGGTCATAGTATGGCTCAAAGTGATCAGACAGTACTTGTATATAGTCCAATGCACTCACTCCTTCATGAGAGTCTCTGTACAAGCGGATCAATTCTGCAGCAGGAGACCGCAAACTTTCACTGATACGCTGCCGCTTGCCTTCTTCAGAGCAAGACCATTCCTTCAGGCATTGGAGAGTATGTTCTTTCCATATCTCAAAGTTTTCCTCCCCTTGTGGTACTGGGACATTACCAGAGAATACTTTTAGTTTCTTGTAGTGAGTGGCCTGCAGGCCCTGAGCTAACATTTCAGTCAGCCTGGCTAAAGTGCTAATAGCACTGTCACTAGAGGAACTGCTAGCGACGGCCATACTGGGGGGGGTAACTGGCTGAGCGGGGTTCTTCCTTTACCTGAACCAGGGGAGGAACAGGCGGTCAGTAATCCCATGTAGTAGCTAGTGGGGAGGTTCCCCTCTGAGCTATATCGCTTCTCCATATCAATGACTATTCCCACTTCTAAATCTCAGCAGTGCCTCCAAATGTAGCCCTATTTGGGGGGGGTATGAGTATTATCCCTCCCGCAACAGACTCTGGCGCTGACCTGTGTGTATAATGGGACCTGAAGCCTTCGCTGAAGGGAAGAGTGGGAACATATATGAAATATATCAGTGCCTCCACCCAGGATAGAGCCTCTGTATTACAGGGAGGATCTCTTCCTGGGACTTACCCATGAAATACAGTTAGTAGCCTTAACAAGGATCACTGTACTAATCTCACAGTCTGAAGAATACATACAGATACCACATAAGGTTATAACAGTAGCTTTATAAGAATCAACAGGGTAATAATACATACATACAATATACTCAGAACACAGCAATACTACAACAACCAGCAAGTCCTCAACCGTCTTAGGTTATGTACCCGGGTATATATATATACAGTCATATGAAAAAGTTTGGGCACCCCAATTAATCTTAATCATTTTTAGTTCTAAATATTTGGGTGTTTGCAACAGCCATTTCAATTTGATATATCTAATAACTGATGGACACAGTAATATTTCAGGATTGAAATGAGGTTTATTGTACTAACAGAAATTGTGCAATATGCATTAAACCAAAATTTGACCAGTGCAAAAATTTGGGTACCCTTATCATTTTATTGATTTGAATACTCCTAACTACTTTTTACTGACTTACTGAAGCACAAAATTGGTTTTGTAACCTCAATGAGTTTTGAACTTCATAGCCAGGTGTATCCAATCATGAGAAAAGGTATTTAAGGTGGCCAATTGCAAGTTGTTCTCCTATTTGAATCTCCTCTGAAGAGTGGCATCATGGGCTCCTCAAAACAACTCTCAAATGATCTGAAAACAAAGATTTTTCAACATAGTTGTTCAGGGGAAGGATACAAAAAGTTGTCTCAGAGATTTAACCTGTCAGTTTCCACTGTGAGGAACATAGTAAGGAAATGGAAGACCACAGGGACAGTTCTTGTTAAGCCCAGAAGTGGCAGGCCAAGAAAAATATCAGAAAGGCAGAGAAGAAGAATGGTGAGAACAGTCAAGGACAATCCACAGACCACCTCCAAAGAGCTGCAGCATCATCTTGCTGCAGATGGTGTCACTGTGCATCGGTCAACAATACAGCACACTTTCAACAAGGAGAAGCTGTATGGGAGAGTGATGCGAAAGAAGCCGTTTCTGAAAGCACGCCACAAACAGAGTCGCCTGAGGTATGCAAAAGCACATTTGGACAAGCCAGCTTCATTTTGGAAGAAGGTCCTGTGGACTGATGAAACAAAGATTGAGTTGTTTGGTCTTACAAAAAGGCGTTATGCATGGCGTCAAAAAAACACAGCATTCCAGGAAAAACACTTGCTACCCACTGTAAAATTTGGTGGAGGTTCCATCATGCTTTGGGGCTGTGTGGCCAATGCCGGCACCAGGAATCTTGTTAAAGTTGAGGGTCGCATGGATTCAACTCAGTATCAGCAGATTCTTATGAATAATGTACAAGAATCAGTGACGAATTTGAAGTTACGCCGGGGATGGATATTTCAGCAAGACAATGATCCAAAACACAGCTCCAAATCTACTCAGGCATTCATGCAGAGGAACAATTACAATGTTCTGGAATGGCCATCCCAGTCCCCAGACCTGAATATCATTGAACATCTGTGGGATAATTTGAAGCGGGCTGTCCATGCTCGGCGACCATCAAACTTAACTGAACTGGAATTGTTTTGTAAAGAGGAATGGTCAAAAATACCTTCATCCAGGATCCAGGAACTGATTAAAAGCTACAGGAAGCGACTAGAGGCTGTTATTTTTGCAAAAGGAGGATCTACTAAATATTAATGTCACTTTTCTGTTGAGGTGCCCATACTTTTGCACCGGTCAAATTTTGGTTTAATGCATATTGCACATTTTCTGTTAGTACAATAAACCTCATTTCAATCCTGAAATATTACTGTGTCCATCAGTTATTAGATATATCAAATTGAAATGGCTGTTGCAAACACCCAAATATTTAGAACTAAAAATGATTAAGATTAATAGGGGTGCCCAAACTTTTTCATATGACTGTAGATATATAGCAAGAGTCCAGTGCACAATACCTCCAGGCAACAGAAGAGATGCAGGGGCCCCTGTGGATGACTGTGGATCCTCGGATTCTTCCAGGAGATGACAGACAGCCGATCAGGAGATGATGATGATGATGAGATTCTTCACAGGCAGCAAACAGGGCGACGGTGACGGCAGTAGATGCAGGCCTGACTACCCTAACACTGAGTCCTTAACCTGCCAGCTAAACTACTAGTGCCACCGGGCCTCTAACTAGCTAGTTGGCCTTCGGAAGCCTAACCTATCACTGCCCTGAACTGTATATATATATGGATCCCTAACTACGGTTACTAGCTAGGTCCTGTGAGTATATAGGGGGTAACACATACCTAACTATATACTGTGAAGTAAAGAGGAACAAGTGGCTCTTAGACTCCCCCAGACATAACATGTCTGTCTCAGCAGCTCTGCTCACATCTCTCCCCCCAGCAGCTCTGCCTCACATGTGTCTGACTCACTGTATTTACAAAACAAAACTTGCACTAAATGCCTGGGGTCTCTGAAGCCAAACTGCAGGGGCAAAGAAGCCAGATACATTATATACTAGTAGAAATGGCAGTTCCCTACACATGTATATGTAGATAAGGCACAGAATCCACCAGTCACAATAGGCAATTGCACAGCATATCTACTCTCTACTCCCCTCTCCACACAATCACCTCTGCCCAGGTCACAGAGCATGCCTAGAAAACTCTCCCTTAGAAGTGAATAGGGCCTGCTCCAGACCTATGACCTATGGTCCTTCTATAGGAAACAGAAAGTCACATAGTGTTTTAAGGTTAGCGAAAATATAGCTGTTAATTTGGAAAATTAAAAAAAAAATCACCAAAAATTCTTTAAAAATATGTTTAACAGAAAAACATGATTTAAACAATAGGTCATTTCCTGATGACACATTCCCTTTAATGACTTCTGCAGTCTTGGAATTGTTCAACCTCTCCATGACAAGTGTCTTCAGTACTTAGCAGTGCATTATTTTGCTGTGATGACCAGTTACAAACTCGATGTGTAGCCAGGAACCAGCTTCTGGTAGTGGTCCGGAGAAATCTTAGTCCATTCCTTATAGCCAATGGCCCCCAGTTCAGTAACATTCTTGGGTGCGTGTGCTGAAACCACATTCTTCAATAATATAGTATGAAAAAGCGTCAAAACAATATAAAACACTCAAAAATAGTGTATTGGAAGGAGGCCTTATAGAGATAGAATTGTAACACCTTTTAGAGGGTTTGGACTGCCTCTTTAAATGAATTCTACATTTAACATGCCTAGCTGTTAATGGTGCACTAAATAGCTACTGATCATAATAATAGCCAGCAGGTAGGATTAAAAGGACAAGCTAAATGACTGCAGTAAGTATTCTCAAAGTGTCTATTATCTCTTGACTTCATAATATAATGTCGACTCTTAGACACATGCCAAGATTATTACAAGCATGTTCCACAGTGAAGATCAAGACTGTGTTTTACATTAATATTTCATCAGCTTATATTCTTTATAGTTTCAGTTATGTACAGGGACATAATTATGAAAGGGGGCCCCAAGAACACTCAGAAATTACATACCGTCATAGGACTTTATTGGCTCCCACACATTATAATGCCCCCTCGCCCTCTTTACTGTCATCCACATGGTATAATGCCACCTTTACCGACCCCCACATGGTATAACACGCCCTTTACTGGCCCCCAAATGGTATATTGCCCCCTTACTGTATATGGCCTCCTTTAGTGGCCCCAATACAGTATATTGTCCCCTTTACTGTCCCCATAGAGTGACATTAGGTCACTATTTACTGAATTGTTCCACCAGGTAATGGCCATTATTCACTTACCCATCCCTGTACCTTCCCACAGCTGTCTTATCTTCAGCTAAAACCTGCTGCAGCATATTACGTCCTGACACTGAATAACATCTGAACGTGACGTCCAGATGTTGCTCAGCATTGGGATGTAATATGTGGCACCATCTGGAGGCTAAAGTGGAGTGGGAAGAAATATTCCAGCAGGTAATGACCTATTACAGAAAACAGCAGCAGGTTGGGGGGAGGGGGGTGATAGGATTGGCTTCCTAATGTCACGGGCCCCATAGCAGCTCCAGCATCCGCCACTGGTTATATACCTAAGCATAACTGATTGAAACTTTCTGACATTATGCCCAGATTGAAAATAAAATTTAGACTTGTTATTGACTTTTATTTGGTTTCATTACCTGAAAACATCAAGTGATGGAATGGAGCATGGAAGTAACCCAGCCATGATAAAGTGCTTGTGCAAAGACAACCCCTTTTAATATTACATTTAATACATAAATTACATAATGTGGAACTCATAGGACCAGATTTACTGATGGACAGTGTAAACTTAGACAGGAAGTCTAAAAATGAGCCAGGAAGTCTAAAAATGAGCCAGGTTTATCAAAGTGGTTGATACTGGATGATAAGTCTAAATGTATACCACCTAATAGTTTGCTTAGTTTAATCCAGAATTGTACGCCACTATAGTAAATTTCCCCCATAGTCTGTTATAGAAGGGGTGTTGTTTCCTTCTTCCTAGAACTATGCATGATCGGAAATGTTTGCGGTGGTATCAGCCAAAAGTACAAGAATACAGCCGACTGCCAGTTAAGTCTCATGTCTATGGCCAGCTTAGCCGCTTTGCTGTAATACATTTTGTAAAAAGGAATGCCAAAGCAGAAACCTTCTGACATTACATTTACTTCACATGAGCTTGTTTGCAATGATCTCACCGTGAAGAAATAAGAAGCTGGCAGGTGTGGTATTAGCATATTAGTGGTGCGTTCTTTGATCATACCACGTGTGTGTTTTAAATGAAGTATATTTATGAAGAGACACACTATGAACTAATACAGGTTCCAGATTTTCTCCAAACGCCTCTTATGTGTAAATCCGTATAATAGAATGTTTGCTTTAAACCTGATCCATCATGAAATTACACAGAAAACATTTTGTCAGATTCGTCTTAAATGAACAGCTTCTCTGTGGGCAGTTGTCACCAAAGACTTTAACTGCTTACGATTGGAAGGAAATCTGCAAACATGTTCATTATTTCAGAGCAACTGTCTGTGCTGTGCTTCTGCTTATATAAGACAAGTGCTTTAGTGTAATAACCAGCTAATATACCTACTCACATGTGCAATTTCTATCTGGTGAAGGATCTGAAATGCTGCAATGTAAACAGTTGTGAATTTTCCTATGGTAACGGAAAGATTGTTTAACAGTGGGAGAGGAGGACAGAGAGGTTTGTGGCTCTGTTTTATATCATTGTTTAATTCTCAAGAACACATCTGTTTTATTGTAAGTCGTCTTTTTTTTTTTTTTTCATTTCTGGAGCCTTGACTTTGACATAATATTAATCTAATTGACACTATTACCACATCAAGCTCGCTAGTCCAATATGCTTCATCTATGTAACAGTCTGATTAATATTATACAAGGACCACATAGTGCCCAGCTATAGTACAATAATGTTTTAAAGGTAGAGGCCTTTTACTAGTAAGGCCTAATGACCATGATCGTATTACAGAGCTATATAGTATGGGTCTGTAATAAGGTGCTGATAATGTTTGTCTCTGTAAGGGAGTGGAGATCCTCTCCTAAAGCCATGTACTTGTCCTTTAAACAGCCCCCTGGTTAATATTTGTGTATTGTTGCCTTACGCTAGGTTCACACTTGCGCCTCTTATCCATCCGCTACCAAACTGTTTAAAAAAAAAAAAAAAGAAAAAAAAATGGATTGGTCCAAAAACTGATTCCAAACGGTTACCCGAATCAATATTTTTAGATGGGTTAGTCAATGAATGTCCATCAAAAAACTGTCCATTTGTGTCCGTTTTCTTCTTCATTCTGAGCAGGCGGATTGCAAAACGGACACAAACAGATTACTATCCGTTTATAATCCGTTTGTGTTCACCTTCCATAGACCTCAATGTTAAAAAAAAAACAAAAAAAAAAAACATATTTGTTGTTGTCCGTCTGGTATCCTTATTTTTTGGATAGAGAAAAAGTCCTGCAAGTCTGACTTTTTTCTCCAACCAAAAGAGTGGATATCAGACGGAAATGGTACAGACACCTGCGTATGGTTTTTACAACCCATTGAAATCAATGGGTTTTAAAATGAATCATTCAAAGTCGTTTTTGAGGATTTTGAGACAGTTTCAAAAACTGATTTCATGCTTTCATTTCATTGGGAGTCAGTAGCAGATTTTTTCAGCTAGAGGAAAAAAAAAAGCAACATGACCTATCTTCAGGTAGATTTTGCCTTGGAAAAACCCATTGAAATCTTGGAGGTGGAACAAAACGTCATGCGTTTTTTTAGCGCCTTTTTTTGCAAAAAACACAAGCATTTTTTTTTAAAGTGAAATTTGCAGGTGCATACAGTGTGCTGGAGTAAAAAAAAAAACATCAAAAAATGCATGAAAAACCACATCATGTAAAAAAACTCGTCAAAAAACCTTTCCTAATTCCTGAAGCAGATTCTTGTGAACATACCCTTAGGGACTAGGCCCCATCCAGTGTACAAAAGTGCAAGGCCTGAATGGAGACAAATGTGGCACAGGCCTGAGTAATGACTATTGGTGGCAGACAACTGGGCAGGAGCAGAGGATGGCCAAGAAAGATAGTGTTTACTAGATGATGTAGGTCAGAGTCGCCAGGGCATACTCACAGGCAAACAAGAGACTATGTTGGTGTGTGTGGTTAGCTGCAAGGCGCAGGTAGACAGGACTCTCTCTGTGTCCTGTGCAGTGAGTAATTATACGGAGGACCTAGAGTGAGATGTCAGAGGGAAAATCTCAGTGAGAAGAATCACGCACCTCAGTTTTTCCCGCAGTGCTTTTCACAACACTTTTCAATTATGCTTATAGGGAAGCTGCCAGTGTTTACGTAGGTATAATTGACATGTTGCGATTTCCAAAACTGCAATGTTTTTGGAAATCGCAACGTGTCCATTGCACATATTTTCCCGCAATATGGGGATGGGATCCCATCCACTTTGCAGGAACTGTAAAACGCTGTGTTTTTTTCCGTGGCGTTTCCGCCACGTGGGGCCCGAGCCTTAATCTGGGTTCTTCATTACATGTTCCAAGATAAGGAACCTGTGCCGCACTTCATCTAGCATCATCACCCCTACACCTGACCTGCCTGCATTACACCTTTGATATTTTCTTATAGATTCCATGCAAATCCTTGCATGCCATATTACTGAGGTTTTCTTCCCCAGAAGAATTGCAGCTGTACAGAAGCACCATATGGAGGGGAACACAGAGTGAGTAATATAGACCCATGCATCTATGCACATAACCATACCTCCCAACTTTCAAAGGAATGCTATGAGCGCCGTGGCTTCCACACAGTATGATGCTCCTACAGTCACCCTAACATTATATGCCCCCACATTATAATGTTTCCCTCCTATTGCCCCACAGTATTAAGTCCCTCTCCTCGTGCCCCAGTTTAAACTGGCAGAAACTAGAGGGGGACATTAAAATGGGGCAGCTGGAGGGGGACATTATACAGTGGAGGTAGTTAGAGGGGGACATTAAACTGGAGGCAATTAGAGGCAGACATGTCCCCCACAGATTAATGTCCTCCTCCAGTTGCCCCCAGTTTAATGTGTCCCTCCAGCTACCCCACACAGTTTAATGTCCTCCTCCAGTTGCCACAGTTTAATGTCACCCTCCATCTGCCCCCAGTTTAATGTCCCCCCTCTATCTGCACCCAGTTTAATATCCCCCTTTCATCTGTCACCTTCTTAATGCCACCCTTCATCTGCCCCCAGTTTAATTTCCCCCCTACATCTACCATCAGTTTAATGTCCACCTTTATCTGCCACCAGCTTAATGTCCCCCTTATCTGCCCCCAGTTTAATTGACCCCTTCATCTGCCCCAGATTAATTGCCCCCTACATCTGCCCCCAGTTCCCCCCTCTTGCTCATACATGCTGTCTCTTCTCTCCTCCTTACTTTCCATCAGTAACCGTTCCCAGCAGCTTCCTCTTTCTGTGTAACACCGCACTGTCCTGTAGTGTCCAGAATAGCTCCACCCACCCAAGAGTCTGATCACATGGTCATGATCAGACTCGACATAGGATTTAGCATCTACCATTTAGCCTTTACCCTACTGTGAAAGATCCTCAGTGCGCCAACACCGCTTTGGCCCACACCTGAGACTTCTTTACTAAAAAAACACACTCACCGCCAGTGAGTGCTGGGTTTACAAGATAAATACAAGACAAGCTTTCTAAATTTTGTATATTTATTAACCCCTAAATGGGTCGGTATTAACATCTAACACATACAGTTCAGAACAGATATGCAGATATATGCAAGCATTAACAGTTACTAGTTACAATATACAGTAATTAAAATAAAAAGGGAATAAAGGTGAAATAATTACTTTACCACACATATCCTTGATGTGGTTCTGTAGTCCAATACTCACACATGCTCTGGTATGTGTGAATAACCAGTGGAGGCTTCTAGCAGCAGCATTCCAGCCTGCATGCTCATCACAGTATATCCCAGTAGTCTCTCAGTAGCCTCATCATAGTATTCTCTTGTAGTCTCAGCACAGTCTCCTCCTCACTGACCTCTTACCTCATCTTTTATACCCTTGATTACACCACCCAGAATGAGGTCACCGGCGACGGCAAGTCTGGTTGACTAACGCACTCAAGTCCAGATTCTTTGTAAGGAGATAGGATTAAGTGGAATGATACAATGCCTTCTATATGTTATTAACCATGTCTGATCAACAGCCCAGGCTGAACAATGCATGTGTATTTGATCACCCAGGGCTATGTAGGAATTCAATGGAGCCATTCTGGGATGGATACAAAGCCCTATTGTTCCATGGTTGCCACTACTGACAACATACATCTAGGATTATAGCTACCCCCACAAAAAAAAAAAAAAAAAAAAAAGGAGAGAAAAAAAAAAAAAAAAAAAAAAAAAATATATAAAAATAAAAAAAAAAAAAAAAAGGTAAAAAAACACAAACAAAAAAAAATTAATAAAAAAAAAAAATATCAAAGGGAAAAAAAAAAAAAAAAAAAAAAAAAAAAAAAGGGGGGAAAAAAAAAAAAAAAAAAGAGAAAACCCCAAAAAACCGAGGAGGGAGGGAGAAAGAAAAAAACAACAAAAGGGAAGAGCCATTAAAAAAAAAAAAAAAAAAAATTAAAAAATAAAACTTTGTCCTAAGGCAAGGAATAAAAATTACACACCCCCCAGAAGCAGGAGACTAGACAATATAAATCAAAGCCTGTCCATCTATTGAGCTACCTAGCCATTTAGTTTTTTTTTTTTTATTTATTAAAAAAAGATTTTGTTTTTTTTTTTTTTGGTTTTTTTTTTTTTATTTTTTTTTTTTTTATTTTTTGGGGGGTTGGGTGGATTTTAGGAGGAGGGGGGGGATTCTTTCTTTTTGGCGGGGGGGGGGGGGAGTAGGCCGCCCCCCCCCCCCAAAAAAAAAATTTTTTTTTTTTTTTTTTTTTTTTTTTTTTTTGTTGTTTTTTTTGTGGCACATTTTAAAAAGTTTTAAAATTTTTTTTTTTTAAACTCGTTTTATTGAAAATTGCGTATCAGACAAAGGAAAAGAAATCAAAACAAATACATAACATGTTGCGCACCAAAAAACGAGAATTTCAATGTAAATTCACTCAACGCACCACATCCCACCTCGCCAGGTCCTCGTCCCATCCGGACCATATAACGTAGACTCGGTACAGAAAGAATATAATCAGGACATGCGTAATACTGTATACATCAGTTATCATGTACAAAACATGCAGTCAATAAGTCAAGGGTAACAACAAGGATACACTCCAAAATGAGAGGTCGTGGATACTCCTGGTGTCTCGCGCCCCTCACGGCATGAGTAAATTAATGGCAGAGCGCAATGAGGGAGCCGTATATTGGGTTACCGGAGAATTGCACCATGTTCCCCACACCTTATGGAATTTCTGAGGGCACCCTCTCCCTTTATACACAATCTGGTTATAAGGAAGAACAGTATTAACAAGTTTCTTCCACTGAGATACTGATGGGGGTTTCGGAGCCATCCATCGCAGTGCTATAGCTTTCCTAGCATAAAATAAAGACTCCCTCAAAAGGATTCTAACATGGTGTTGCCATATTTCTTCATCTAATACGCCGAAAAGGCATATCTCTGGGGTTAATGGTATAGGTTTAGCCAGAACTTCCGCCAGGAGATCCACGACCCCTTTCCAAAAACATTGTATGATCGGACATTCCCAAATCATATGCCAAAAGTCTGCCTGTGGACAAAGACACCTAAGGCATCCGGGGTTGGGCAGACGTCCCATTTTGTATAGACGGGAAGGTGTCAAGTAACATTGGTGTAGAATATACGTTTGAATCAGTTTGTTGTTAGCTGAAGGTGACACATGTTGAGGAGATTCAAGGATATCTTGAAACATCTCATCTGTGAGAGTTGGGATATTTATGCTCCATCGCGTCAAGGCCGGGGCGTCCAAAGTGGACACCTTGGCCTGTATCAGATGTGCATATAAAGTAGATATCAAACCCCCAGGGCCCTGTGAGCGAAGTATGCCGATAAGCGGATACTCAGATATATTGTCCAATCGATCCGGGAACTGAGAAGAAAGTGCATGTCTAATCTGTAGATATCTAAAGAACTGCGTTCTAGGGATGCCATAGGAGGAGCTTAGCGAGTCAAACGTTTTAAAAACCCCTTGTATGTACAGGTCACTAAGAGAGGACACGCCATACTGCGACCAGGCCCGGGCGCCAGGCAGGGCAAATAACGTCGGCAGACCAGGGTTGTGCCAAAGCGGGGTCTCCGCAGGTATATCAGAATAAGTGGACACCTTTTTCGCCTGACGCCAGACCTGTCCCGCCAGGGCATGGATGGGCAACAATTTCCCCCTAAACAAGGCCGGGTGTTCCAACACCGGCCACAGATTATGCAGACCCAGGTGGTGAGCCAGATGTGCCTCGGACCCCGGTAGGGAATCAGATGAGAGCCACTTCCTAATAAAACGGAGCTGTCCTGCTAGGTAGTAAAGAAACAGATCAGGGAGTGATGTGCCCCCGAGCTGCTTCGGTCGTTGTAGAGATGACAACCTAAGCTTAGATCTAGAGTTTCCCCATATAAAGGAGATAATGAGGGAGTCCATTTGTTTAAAAAATCTAAGGGGCACGGACACAGCAGAATGGCTTATAGCATATAGACATTTGGGTAGTACTATCATTTTAACTAGGTTGATTCTACCAGCCACCGACAAAGGCAGTGTAGCCCAAAGATTAAACTTAACCCTAAAGTGCGAGATGAGCGGAAAGATGTTCTGTTCCAAAAAACACCTATGGTCCCTAGATATAAAGATGCCCAGATATTTGCAGGTTGAGACTGTAGTCAATCCACATACCACATTCCCCTCAGCTACACTTGACGCACGGCCAATATGCATGTATGAGGACTTAGCCCAATTGGTCCGTAGGCCAGAATAATTACCAAATTCATCAATTATAGCCATGGCTCTGGGCAGAGACCGGGAGGGGTCGCTCATAAACAGGAGTAAGTCATCGGCATATAGTGCTGTTCTCTCCTCCCGGGTGCCTATCACTATGCCTTTATATATGGGGTCATTCCGAAGCAGTATTGCCAAGGGTTCCACCGCCAGAGCAAACAGTAGCGGTGACAATGGACATCCTTGTCTTGTACCCCTACCCAAAGGAAAGTAGGAAGACAACGCGCCATTAATGGACAGTGCCGCTCTAGGGGAACAGTATAGAAGGGAAATCCAGGTAACAAACCCCTCTCCAAATCCGTATCCTCGCAACACCTGCAATAGAAAAGGCCACTCGACAGAGTCGAACGCCTTTGTTGCATCTAAAGAAGCCATCGCCCAGTCATGTGAGGATGATGCCCCAATCTGAGTTATCACCTGAGCCCTTCTAAGATTATCCGATGTGGATTTTCCAGGCATAAAGCCTGTCTGATCCGGATGGACAAGGTCGAGAACAACAGAATTTAGCCTTTTCGCCAACATTTTAGTAAGGAGTTTATAATCTATATTAAGCAGTGATATAGGCCTATATGAGCCACAGTCCAGCGGATCCTTGTCGGGCTTAAGTAACAGGATAATGGTGGCGTCATAAAAGGACTCCGGGAGACTGCGACCCACAAAGGCAGCGTTATAACAGTCAAGCAACACCGGGAGAAGCAGGCCCCCATACTGGGCATAAACCTCCACCGGGATGCCGTCCGGACCCGGCGATTTGCCCCTTGCCATATCTGCCAGGGCACCCGATAGCTCCTCTAGCGTAAAAGGGGAATCTAAAAATTCACGTTGGTCTTCTGACAATGTAGGAAGGGGGATCAAGCCCAAATAGGTGGCAAGCTCTCCGTCAGTGACTCTAAGCTTGGAGAGGTATAACTCACTGTAATACCTATAAAATCTGTCACTAATGGCCAAGCTATTGGACAGTACCTCCCCCGTCTCTGAATGCACTCGTAGTATGGCAGGTGAGGCTGTGTTTTGATGTATTAGTTGAGCTAAAAAGCTGCTCGACTGGTTGCCGAGTTCGTAAAACTTCTGTTTGCTACAAAACAGAGACCTACGTGCCTTGTCATGCAGTATATGCAGATATTGTCTACCCGTCTGCAACCATTGAGACCTAGCCTCATCAGTTGGATTAGCCACGTATGCGGCTTCGAGCGAGGCACACTGGGTCGCCAAGGTGGTCTCCAACAGCGAGGATTCCCTCTTTACAAAGGAAATGGAGGACTTAATACAACCCCTAAGATATGCCTTCATAGTTTCCCATAAGAGGAGCGGAGAAGTGTTTGGGGAATTAATGGTCAAAAACGTCTGAAGTTGATCAGGTATTCGATCATGTGGTACAAATAGTTTCAACCAAAATGGGTGGATTCGCCAACCCTGTCGTGGCTTAGCAGCTGTACTACTATTTAATTGGACCAACAACGGGGAATGATCAGACACTGCCCTGGGTAAATAGGATATGGTCTGCAACAAAGAATATGCTTTAGTATTTCCAAAAGCATGGTCAATCCTGGACAGAGTATGTCTGTTGGCAGAGTGACAGGAAAAGGTGCGGGCCTCCGGAAACCGGACCCGCCACAAATCCAACCACCCCAATTCACGGATCACTCCGGCCATTGTAGTAGGGCGAGGCAGAGAGGGGGAACCTGGCTCCGCGGAGAACCGATCCAATGCAATATCCATAACTTTGTTAAAGTCACCCAAACATAATGCAATAGCCCCAGGGAATCGGGTCGCAAACTGCGCAGCCTGCTGGAGCACAGCAAGATCAGACGCCGGTGGCAAGTACACACCCAGGATAACATACAGGACAGAGTCAACCCAGGCCTGGACAAAAACGTATCGTCCCTCGGGTCCCTTACAATGAGGCCTGGCTCCCACCTGAGTCTACGATGCACCAAGATGGACACCCCCCTGGAATAGGAAGTGTGTGTAGAGTGAGCCGCCCACTGAACCCATGGCTTCTGAAGTCGCCTGGAATTATCTGGAACCAAATGAGTTTCCTGAAGGCATATGAGGTGTGGGTCAGCCCTCCTAATCTGAGAGAAAACCAACGACCTCTTTCGTGGGCTACCCAGGCCCCTCACATTCCAAGATAGTACACTAAAGGACGCCATGGTCGTCTAAGAGTGTAATGTAATCATGGCAATTCAGGACCCCAAAAGTGACCCGCCTATGAGTGTGTAGTGCGTGGCTGAGTGAGACACAAAGTGGTGTGCAGCAACCTAAGAACAATATACAAACGAAATGAACCATTACACCCCTAAAGGGTGTGAGACATACTACTGGCATAAACAAACAATATTTGTTAAATTAACCGTGGCTACAATTAACGGGGGGAAGAAGTGCACCCAAAGTGGTTGGTATACGGGGCACTGTCTTAAAGGTATGGATAATCACTAGGCTAGGAGATATACTATTCAACAGAGCCAGGTTCACATGAGTAAATGAGATACACCGGCGCCCCGGGGGTCGCCAGCCCAGGTAACTATAAGACTACAGGATACTATAATAACAGAACCGCACTTTTCATAAAACTACTTATGCAATAAACAAGAGCATCCCGTAATACATAAGTCCTTATGTATGGTCCGATCGGACCTCTCACCACACGCCGTCAGGATCATCGTCTCGGAGATCGAGGAAGAAGAGATAGCCAGTCCTCCACATCCCTCGGTGAAGTAAAGAAAAGGGACCTGCCGTCATGGACGACCCGAAGACGTGCTGGGTAAATCATGGAGTATTGTATAGCCTTTTCTCTCAACCGCCTCTTAACGGCCACGAAGGATGCTCGGGTCTTCTGGAGAGCCGCCGAGAAATCTGGAAACATGGCCACTGCTGCTCCGTTGTACTTAAGCTCGCCGGCCTGGCGCGCAGCCCGCAACGCCGTATCCCGATCCGTGCTGTTAATCAGACGGGCCAACAAGGGTCGAGGAGGTGCGCCCTGAGGCGGCGGTTTAGCCGGAACCCTATGGGCCCGTTCCACTGCAAATATTGGTGAGAAGTGAGCCTCCGGCAGGACATTTTTCAGCCACCCCTCCACAAAGGCCCGAGGATCTTCACCCTCCGCCCGCTCCGGCAGGCCCAGGATACGGAGGTTGTTTCGTCGCAATCTATTCTCCAAGTCATCCGCACGCTGGGTCCACAAACTTGCAGCTCTCTCCAGCTCCTGGAGTTTGGCAGGAAGTGGGTTAACAGTGTCCTCTACCTGAGAGACCCGATCCTCCACCTCACACACCCTGCCTCGCAAGGTCTGAAAGTCCTGACGGAGCAGGCCCAGGTCGATTTTTACCTCCTCAATTTTCCCGGTCAGCGAGGAAGTGCCGGCATGAATCGCCTCCAGTAGCTGTCCAGTAACTTGCTTTAAAGTGGGCTCGGGGTCCTCCTCTGGAAGGGCAGGAGAGGCTTCCTCAAGCGATGGTGATGTAGAAGAGGATGCTGCCCTGGAGAACCCCCTCAGGCGATCAGAGACAGAGGTTGATTGCGGGCGACTCATTTTAGAGAGTCGGCGGCCGCTCTTCCTGCGTTCCGTACGGGTGGATATGTTGGCAGAGGAGGAGGTGTGATGGTAGCAAGACCGGGCCGGCCCCAGAGGATTATAGACAAGGTCTCTGGCTAATAGCAGTTGCACAGCAGGAGCCTCTATGTCAGGCCACAAGGGCCAATAAGCCAGCCGAGGACAGACAGTAACTCAACAGTCCAATAGTATCGATGGCAACAGACTCTGGATTATGAGCGATGTCTCCAAGAGAGAGCCGTCAGCAGAGTAATGAAATAAATAGATTGCCAGGAGGAACTAAGAGGGAACGGATGACAACTCAGCGATCCAATAGTGCCGATAGCAACAGTCACTGGATTATAAGTAAGGCCTCCAAGAAGGCCAGTAGCGAAGTGATGGAGTAGATAGATTGCCAGGAGGAACTAGAGGAGGACAGATGGTAACTCAACAGTCCAGTAGCACATACAGCAACCGTCATTGGATTATAAGTAAAGCCTTCCAGAGAAGCAGTCAGCAGGACGATAAATCGTACAGAGGCACACACCTTCAATGGGTCAGAGACAGTTGATGGCTGCCACAGATATTGCCTTGCACTACTGCCCAGAGGAGCCAGGGGATGGTCCTATCGTGCCCAGCAGCAAGCAGGAGAGAGGAATGCCGGCTCCCAAACTTCCAGGCAGGGATAGAAGGAACCGTCAGAGATAGGCTCAGCTCGCCAGGAACGCCAGACTCAGCGCCCCCTCATCAGCAGATGGCCAAACCGGTCAGGGTTAAAATGGCCGCCCGCCACGTGGAGAGAGGGGAGACCGCCGTCCGGGTGCCAGCAGGACCAGCGGCCCCAGCGGTGCCTGCACAGCCCAGGCCGGCCCACGAGCGCAGCCCCAGAACGGCAGCTCCACCCCAGCTCCAGGCCACAGCAGCGCGGGACAGAGCGGCTCCGGCAGCGGCGGTGGGAGTATATGGCCGCCGGCCACGTGTAGCGATCACCGACTACCACCCAACGGAGAAGGACACCGGCAGAACGGGAGCTCTGGAACCAGGAGGAGGGCCTCAGAAGTGCGTTCCAGCGGACAGCGAACCCGGGCACCGGTAAGCAAGGATGGATTTCAGGATGGATGAGCGGCTCTAGCCGGAGCTCCGCTCACATGCGACCGTCCATGTCGCGCGCTAGCCACGCCCCCCTATATAAAACTGTTTTTAAGAATTCTTCTTACTGCATTACTTCAATATCAGATCAACAACACGGCATTAACAATGACAATAACTTCCCACATCTTCTGCTTGGTGGATGGACGAGCCCACGCGGCCCCCATTCTCTATAATAGGAGCGCCGCAGATAGCTGAGTAATATTCTTTGGCACTCCCATCGAAGTGAATGAGAGCCACGTGGGTTCGTCCATCCACCAAGCAACATACCTATATTCAGCCTGGCTGCAGACAATTTTCAGGCCCAGACTCTAAGCAGACAGACTCCCGTCACTCAGGTATTTATCCTCTATCATTTAGGTGAATACAGGGCAGTAACATTTTGTGACTTACAGGTGACATCTCTGACTAATCCTTCACATTTCCCTTCTCTTCCCTTTGGACCGCCATGACTACTTCTTCCAGCTGTGACTTGTCTCTGTAAAATTTGCAACACAGAAATCTTTGGCTCCTCACTTTTCCAGGCACCAACATTGTCCTCACCTACACACCCGTCCTGCTGCTACCCCAATTATAAAATATATGATATAACCCCCCCCATAATGAATAATACCCCCAAGTGCATCTTTATATTAATAATGTCCGTGTGTACCCTGTATAAATAGTGCCCCTTACTAATAATGCCCCAGGTGTAAACTAATAAAAAGGTTTTCCAGGTTATTAATAAACTAATCAGTGGGGCTCAAAAACCCAGGACCCTACTGATCATCTGTTTGAATGGTACCTGTGTAAGCGCCATGACCGCTTCTCTGTTTATATAGTGTCATTCATCTCATAGCGGCCATGTAATGTATCTACAGACTCGTCTTATATATGTCTTTGTGACAAGGCTGTAATTACATCACATGGTCACTATAAACAGACAGCGTGTGATATAAACAGGCGCCATAGCCCCTGTTTATAACGCCCTATTTACACACACTATAATGTTCCACAGCAGCCCCTGCACACAATATTACGGCCCGCAGTGGCCCCTGCACACTGTATTATGCCACGTAGCAGCCCCTACACACGGTATTATGCTCCATAGTGGCCCCTGCACACAGTATTATGCTCCCTAGTGGCCCCTGCACACCGTATTATGCTCCATAGTGGCCCCTGCACCCGGTATTATGCCCCGCAGTGGCCACTGCACACAGTATTATGTTCCACAACAACCCCTGCACACAGTATTATGCTCCCTAGTGGCCCCTGTACACGGTGTTATGCCCCATATTGGCCCCTGCACACAGTATTATGCTCCATATTGGCCCCTGCACACGGTATTATGCTCCATAGTGGCCCCTGCATTGGTATTATGCTCCATAGTGGCCCCTGCACAGGGTATTATGCTCCACAGTGGCCCCTGCACATAGTATTATTCCCCATATTGAGCCCTGACACAGGGTATCATGCTCCATAGCGGCCGCTGCACACGGTATTATGCTCCATAGTGGCCCCTGCACTGGTATTATGCTCCATAGTGGCCCCTGCACAGCGTATTATGCTCCACAGTGGCCCCTGCACATGGTATTATTCCCCATATTGGCCCCTGCACACGGTATTATGCTCCATAGCGGCCCCTGCACACGGTATTATGCTCCATAGTGGCCCCTGCACTGGTATTATGCTCCACAGTGGCCCCTGCACACGGTATTATGCCCCATCCATGAACTATTATTATACTTTGGGTATTTAATTACATTTCAGTAATCCAGAATATTACACATTACAGCACATCTGGTCCCATTGATTCTACAATACATGGATTTCACTGCACCTAAATCATCCAGGTAGTGCCTCAATAGTTCTAAGAAAATACATACAATACACAAATAGCACTATAGTGAGCTCAATTCAAGGATAGATACATACATTATATGGTTGAAAAATGGCAAAAATCCAAGTTCTACCAAGGCATAGAACTCTTTTAGCTATCGATCCAAAGGAAAGTTAAAAAAAATAAATAAATCACATGAACTATACTTTTTTTTTCACTCCGGTTAGACAAATAACTTTTGCATCTTTATTCAGTGATACATAGGGCTTTATTTTTATCTAATGCTTAACTTTGAACTGTTGTCTTTTTTTTCAATACATGTAGAGAAAAAGTGGAAGGAAAATGTGTGTTTTTCACATTTGTAAAATAGTTTTTCCTCTCCATTATGGAGATTTTTATGTAAGTGACAGATAGCTTTGTGCTGCTGGCCATGGGACTAGAACCTGTGACGTCAGCGTGGTAGTGGCATTTATTTTTTCATTAATTTTTTTTTCATTTTACACATCATAAAGTCAGAATAGACGTTTGGGGGCATTTTAACATTACATTTTTTGTTGATTTCCCCTGTAACTGGGGATAATAAGAGGATGAATGAAGTCTCCTGGTATACACTGCAGAGGTTCTGACAGGTCAAATGACTGCTGAACTGGGAGGAAGCAGCATCATGACGTCTTGCATAGATGTACACACAGTGCTCATTTAACGCTATGAATTCAGTGATCGGGAAGGTGGAGGTGATAATAAAGAGTCTCTGCCTTCTCTCTGGGATGACTGTTAACCTCTTGGCGCATGGGTTTTTGTAGTATGGCATGCTAATGGTACAGTTGAGATAGGACCAGTTGCAGAACTACTGCCATAGTGGCTGGTATGGGAATGCAACTTTAGAGTCACCCCCTGCTAGGTTTTTTTTTGTTTGTTTGTTTTTAATAGGCTATTACCTGCTGGTTTACTGCAGCAGGTAATGGGCGCTATTTACTTACTTATGCCTGCACCAGCCCACACCCACATCCGCTTCCTCTTCAGCTCCCAGGAGATCCCATGTGCCATGCTGAGCAGAGTCAGCGACATGATGTGTCTTTCAAAAAAACAAACAAAAAAAAAAACCCACGAGGTTGATGCCAGTTGTCCCATGTTAGGAGGAAAAAAAACCGTCTCAACTCCTTATCTGGCAATACTCTGGGATCCACTTGTCTTCACCAAAAGTCTGAAACCCGTAACCTGTGATCATTTTACCTAAATTCCTGAAAAAAAGAAAAAAAATCCTTCTGAAGATTTATAGGATATGAAGACCCAAGCACAAAATGTGTTATTTCATGATTATGTTAAACTGCTTGATATCACTCAAGATTTCCTTCCCTTATGTATGACTGCCTCTTTAAGGACAAAATCTGCAATGCAGCCAAATATACAGAGCATGATTTCCATGTGTTTGTTCTGTATTTAGAGAATGAGGAACATGATCAGTTACACAGGAAGACGTGACCACTTCACTTCCTTATTTTCACTAGTGCTGAACAAATGATATTATTCACTCTATCTGCTTTAGTGCATTTGTGTATAACCAAAACCAGCAATATGTCTTTAACAGTAAGGACACTTAATGATCCTGACATAATACTCTGAGTAAATACTTGCTATGAGGTGGAAGTGTTATACGCCAAGTACCGGAAGAAACAGGAAATCTCAGGGGTAGTGTTCACTAACTCAGGGTCAGGAAACAGACAGTGCAGGTGCATTATTTAAGAGCTTGTCAAAGATGATCTCCTGCAGCACACTGCTCCAGAGCTGTATGTGTGGTTGCTGGAAATGTAATCATTTATTAAAGGCTTTCCCATTGCACAGTTTAACACATTACATATACATTTTTATTGACGTACATTATTAATGGGAATAGAATGGTTTCTGTGACATCTATCATTTCATAAATACTGAACAGAATGCATGCGTTCATCATTTATTTAGTACCGCCGACATACCGAAAGTTAACAAGATAATAAAGTACAAAGATAAAAAACAGTAGGATGAAAAGACTATAATCAGTGAGGTCAAGAGGTCAATAGAGTTAAAAGGCTGAAGAATAGCGCAGTTTAGTTTATATGTATAGAACTCCGACCTATTGAGGCATGGATTCCTGAAATTCCATAAGATCTCTGAAGGTGTCCTGTGCTGATGTCTGAATAAGCACACTGACATGAATGAGTATGTATGGCGGCCACCACACGTGTATGATATGTGGGAGTGTGAAGGCCTCAGGCATCACAACCTATTATTGGATTGCAGTATCTAATAAATGCACTGCTAAAAGGGAGTCATCAGGCAGTATGCTATAGAACAGGAGATGCTGAGTAGATTTAGTATAACCTATCATTGATTCTTTGAAGTCTGCGCCCTTTCTTTGCTATAAAGTCAAGGAGGCGGTCCTATCAGTGATTGACAGATTTCCATATGTGACTGTATATACATAGGTAGCTGTCAATCACTGATAGGAATGCCTCCTTGATGTTATAATAAAGATCGAGCAGAGATTTCAATGAATAAATGACAAGTTAAACTGAATCTTTTCCCAAAAATCTATATATTAATCTGCTCAGATCCTCCTGCTCCATAATACGCTGCCTGCAGATTGCATTGCAGTTTCCTAGTAACAGGTTCCCTTTAAAATTTCGACAACTACAATGTGCTTTTAGTTTCCAATGTGCTGATATAAACAGCTGCAATGAAGCTTTTTACATACCTTGTGATTCCCTTCCAAAATTTATACCAATGTTTTAGACGACTTCTCCCATGACCTATTTAAAAGTTACCATAGTAGGATATAGGGTGGTTTTACATGTTGCATTTTTGCACATGTACTTTGTATCTTGTAACAATGGCAGTTTGTACTGCAGTGCTGTTCTTACTACTGACACTAGGGACAGGGGACTGGCAGTCACTTTCAAAGGAATGGTGAGTAGTATTTTGTCACCTGGCCACTCTTCTTGTATACAGGCATTCAATGGTGTATAGGTGTAGCATTTGTTAAACAAGCATTTGTAGAGTGCTACACCGACAATGTTGCACACTGCTCATTCACTTTGTACTATAGCGGCCACACTACACAAATAGCAAATAAAAGTTCAGCACACTACGCTATTAACAGTGTGCCAAATGTTCATTTGCTGGCTGCTACATCTGTATGAAAGATTCTGTTCACATTTGAGTTGTGGCTTTTGTTTAAGCAGAGGTTACAATGCTCAGCCACATTTGTCACAAGTCAAACACCATTGAATTATAATGAAATCCGAAAATGTGGCTAGTCCCTCATACAGATGTGAAAACAGCCTTACATAGCCAAGACATGCTATATGACTTCTTGGATCAGTTTACAAGGGATGTGTTACTAAGCTGATGTATTGGCCAACATCTGAACTTACCCTTAGGATTCCCATTCATTTTCATCATATAGCCTGGGAGAAAGCTGCAATAAAATATGGTCTGACATGAAAATACTGAGTATCAAAAGTACAGACATGGTAAGCATTCTTGCAAGTATTTTTTTTCACTTAACACATTACATTTTAACCTTGGTCAGACAAGTCACCATACGGTTCTGTTGAACACTATGAAGAATGTGTTCTATATCAGTGGAAGCCATGTGGCCAGAATCTGAATATCAGTAGTGGGTAATAAAAGTGATAATCCTTGTTCACTTCTGCAACTTCCAACTTTGTATACCCAGCATTTTATTGTTAACCACAGACGTTTTCTTCCATATATCAGTATTACTGCTAAGAAGGTATTTGGCTGACTCGTTCGCCATCACTACCACAAGTTGGAAAACCACATTTACAGAATAATTTAGCAAATAACAGTATAGAAAATAAAATGTAAACCTTGAGCATCAATTTTGTTTTTCAGCTGCAGTCTGTGGCTATTTAATAATAGATCACAGATGTGGAAGAAAAGAGCTACATGGATACTATTTCCTCACACACTTATTCTATTAAGTCAAATCATAGCATACAAAGTCCATTTCACATTACAGCTAACCACCACTCCAATCCAGGCTTATTACTAGCTTTAAGATCGTCCTCTGACTGAATGCAGAAATGTATGCTTCTGTATTCAATTTTTACTTTATATCTTTAACAGCTTTATTGGATGTGCTCTTATCCAAAAATCCAACGCAACCACCAGGCAAACTTAGGCCAGTATCACAATGCTGTATTTGTAACCATGCATAATATGTATCTGTAATATGTTCATATTATGTATCAAATTGGACCAGTATTAGAGATCTGTAATACTCGTGGGCTGCCTTCTAGAGAGAAAACGGACAGGTTCTTTAACTCTTTCAAGACAGAACAATTTTCTTTTTCCTTCCCACCTTCCAAGAACCAAAACTTTATTTTTCCATCAACATAGCCATGTGAGGACTTATTTTTTGTAGGACTAGTTGGATTTTGTAATGGCAACATTTAATGTACTGCAAAATGGGAAAAAAATTGTTGAAATAAAAAAATAAAGAACTTATATTGCCATGTTCTGACTATAACTTTTATATATTTCTGTTTATGGATCTATGTAAGGACTTTATTTGCAGGACAAGCTGTATTTCTTAGTACCTTTATTGGTTGCATATGTCCATTTAATCACTTTTTACTACTTTTTTTTTTTCAAGGGTTAGCTTTTGAGTGTAGTGATTTTTTTCCTTTACAGCATTTCACAAATGGGATATATACCTTTATATCTTATTAGTTTGGGCATTGTCACATTATGAAAATTATGCATCTATATATATAGATATATATATTTTTTTTTACATGTAAAGGTGAAAAGGGAGTGATATTTTCAAAAACATTTTTACTTTTGTTTTTAGTCCCTCTAGAGGACTTGAACATGTTAGCATTTGATCACTCATACAATATAATGCAAAACCTCTGTATTGCAGTATGCTGTAGTTTTTCTGGTGTTCTATTGAAGGCTTCCTGGAATGACAGGCCTGAAAGTCTTCAATAGCCATCTGACTGTGACAAGGCGTTGGCTACTGACCCCTTACCATATTCCATCTTGTTTACAACCGTCCTACATTTATGGTAACTTGCGGCAAGGATGTTAAAGAAGCACCCCCACATCTTAGTCTTTGGCCTTTTTTAAAGTTCATGAGTCATAAACTCAGTTTTCGTTTTCCACTGTATCCATCACATGACAGTGCTCACAACTCTCAGTCTTAGAGACTCTTATGTATTCACCAGAAGTCAGTCTCTCTATGTATACTTTTAAGATTCAATTGAACATCTCCTAGTAAGGCACAGAGATACTGTTAACACACAAGAGCATGTAAAATTCAGAGAATTTGAGTCAAAGTCAGTGGGGCACATTTATTAATCTACCTGTGGATTTTTTTGGTGTAAATTGGGCCTTTTGAGGTCTTTTTCTGTGCTACACTTCATTTATGAAGCATTTGTGCCTTTTTTTTTTTTTGACCAAAAAGGGGAAACGTGCACATGGCCAAAAAAGGCGCATCTAAACTAATATGTGCACAACATTTAACAAGGAGGTGATCCGACATCATAAACACCACAGTAAAACTAGTCTAAAAAAAGCGCACCTGCAAAAAGTATAGCCAAAAAAAGAAGCAGATGATAAATAACCCCCAAAAGGTATAGAGAATGACAGAAATGGAACTTATAACTCACTAATCAGGAAATCTGAAAGATTACTTGTAGTATTATTTATATCATGTACATTACAAACAGGTAAAATGATAAAGTACTATTTTATAAAAAATTTGTAATATATTGCTATAATATGGAAGACATAGATACGTCTGTATTTTAAAAACTCAATTGCTATTTTCCATCATTAAAATGGATAAAAGTGCATGCTGTGTTTATTAAAACATACATATAATTAATGTGTCTATGTGAATATCCCAAGAGTAAATTTGGCTCTGTATTATCTACTAAAAATACAGACATAAATTGATTTAAAAACAAAAACAATTGTGGGAAAGCAGCCACAATATATAGTCAAGGCCGTGTTGGCATTTTTCCAGAAAATGAAGAAGTATTTCTCCCAGAAAATTATTTCAATTACATATGTTTTGTTATGCACATTTATTTCCTTTGTGTGCATTGGAACACAAAGAAAACTAAGAACATAATTTCACACAAAACTCCAAAAACGGGTCGGACAAAATTGTTGGCACCTTTTCAAAATTGTGGGTAAATAACTTTGTTTCAAGTAAGAGATGCTCATTCAAACTCACCTGTGGCAAGTAACAGGTGTGGGCATTATAAAAATCAAACCTGAAACCAGATAAAAAGGAGTGAAGTTGACTCAATATTTGCATTGTGTTTGCCACACTAATCCAACCCATGACACTGTAGCTCCCTGGTCATTGACGGAAGATAAAAATTGATAAAAGGTTGCAACGCAGAATAGTCTGGATGGTGGATAAGCAGCCCCAATCAAGTTCCAAAGAAATTCAAGCTGTACTGCGGGCTCAGAGTGCTTCAGTGTCAGCATGAACTATGCGCTGACATTTGAATGAAATGAAACGCCATGGCAGGAGACCCAGGAGGACCCCACTGCTGACACAGGCATAAAGCTAGACTGCAGTTTGCCAAAATGTACGTGAATAAGCCAAAATCCTTCTGGGAAAACATCATTCTACAGTTCACCAAAAACGGAATGAGACCTACGAAGAAAAGAACACAGTACCAACAGTTGAATATGGTGGAGGTTCAAAGATGTTTTGAGGTTGTTCTGCTGACTCTGGCACTAGGTGCCTTGTCTGTGTGCAAGGCATCATGAAATCTAAAGATTTCCAAAGGATTTGGGGACGTAATGTAGGATCCAGTGTCAGAAAGCTTGGTTTGCGTCCTAGGTCATGGGTCTTTCAGCAGGATAATGACCTCAAAAAGCACCCAGAAATGGATGGAAACAAAGTGCTGAAGAGTTCCGAAGTCACCAGCAATGATTCCGGATCTAAATCCCATTGAGCACCTGTGGTGAGATCTTAAATTTGCATTGGGAGAAGGCCCCTTCAAATATGAGAGACCTTGAGCAGTTTGCAAAAGAAGAGTCTAAAATTCAAGAGGTGATTGATTTCAGTTATTATCTCCAAATGGTGTGCGACCAAATATTAAGTTGAGGGTGCCAGTAATTTTGTCCGGCCCGTTTCTGGAGTTTTGTGTGAAAATGTCTTTTTCTCAGTTTTTTTGCGTTGTTCCAATACACAAAGGAAATAAACGTGTATAACTGCAATAATTTTCTATGAGGAATGCTTCATTTTTAAAAAAAAAAATTCAGGGGTGCCAACACTTATGGCCATGACTGTATATGGAAGCATACTGAATTAAGATCCCTGTGTAGGGCTATAGAAGTAGTACTGTGCGGTGTCTGTATACAAGGCAAAGGCAGATACAGCATACGTTATACAACACACACTCATACAGTTTACTTACAGAAACTCCTTCAGGCTTCTTCTCCAGTGTCCGATATGGAGTTTTGCTGTTGTTATGACTCAGACCTTTTTCATCACATGATGTAATGTGATGCTACCCAAAGATCCACCAGCCACAGGAAGAAGGAAAGAGGGGACCCAGAGGATTCATTATGCATTTGTGTATGTGGTGATCTCTGTATGTCGAGTCTTTGCCCCCACATACAAGATATATGCAAGAGAGCATCAGAGCAGCCCCGCTCAGTAAGGTAGAGCGACTAGCCCACTGGAAAGTTCCCAACTACATTGCTAGTCTGCCCCTTATGGCAAGCCTGGAAACCTTCAATAGGCTCTCAGTTGCTATGACAATTGAGTGCCACCAAACTATGTCATCATGTGGATGCCAGTTGGTATAACCACTTTTTGCAGGGACCCAGCTGCAGGGTTTGTTATAAGACACTTCTGTGATCACACGCATTTGAGCACAGCATCTGGGTGGTTACTTTCAATTTATTCACTTTTGTTACATTACCATGGCAGCCTGAAGACTTCTGAAGGCTCCCAGGCCTGCAATAGCAACATATCTATTGAAAGCTGCCAGTGAATAGTTACATAGGGATTTTGCCATAGACTGTCAAAAAGTAGTATTACAGTTTATGATACAAGTGACCTAAACATCACATATTTAAGCCCCTTGGGAGTTATAATTTTTAAAAACTTCTCCATGAAACAAAAACACATATCACAAAATTACTTTTTTGCCACTTCAACTACCCAAAAAATGGAATAAAAAGTGCTTAAAACATCATACCTTCTCCAATATAGCTTAAATTAAAACTACATATTGCCCTGCAGGAAAAGACATTTTATAACCCTGCACACATAAAATATAAAAAGGCTACAGGTGTCACAATCTGGAATGGTCTTTTCAAAATTTAGAATTTTTGCAATGGTATTAAACCATAAAAAAAATATAAATTTGGTAGCACCGTGATCGTACTAACTAGCAGAATAAAGTTAGCATGTCATTTTTAAACACAAGATGAAAACTGTACAAAATAAAAACCTGTAAAAAAATGGCAAACTCGTAAATTTATGATAGTTTTCTCCTCCTCCATATAGCTTTTATGTCATCTTATAATTAAAACTGAACAAATTATTATTTGTTGGATCACTGTACACCCGTACACAATAATTGTTCAACTCAACAATCATTGGGAAACGTAAATCGCTCTGTGTAGGAGGTCCATTTTTAGACCTTGGAAACCTTTTCATGACTGGCTTTATGCATATTTTGAAAAAGATTTTGCTTAAGGCATTAAAGGGGTATTCCCATGAACATAATCATATCTGTATTTGTAGATAATTAAAAGTTAAGCATTTTTGCAAATATAAGTAGTTAAAAATTCTGCAGAGTTTTAAAGATTCTCTATTTTTCTTAGTGGTGAGAGTCTGTTGTCTTGATTGCTTGGCAATGGATAGGACCACGAATGCAGAAACTTTCTGTGGTCTGGGTCTTGTCAGCAACCCAGCCATGATTTTCTTACTGTACTTGGGTTGTCAGGCAGGGAAACTACAAGTATCAGAAGATATCCTGGCCACAATAAGGAAACCATTGCTGATTTTCTGACTTTAGAACGGTCCTGCATGCATGGTCGTATCCACTGGCAACCGATCAAGACAACAAGACTGTGACCACAAGATATTTAGAGAAATTCTTTAAAACTCTGCAAAATGTTTAATTACTTATATTTGCAAATATAATAATTTTAATTATCTACAAATTTAAAAATAGTTATGTTCGTGGGAATACTCCTTTAACATTAAGATAGCCATGTTCCGTGCTCACAGCTATCATTTAAGCTGCGGAAAGCAGATCCATGGTTAGGCTAGAATTCACAGCAGCACTGATAACTATTATGCAGAGTTTGGTTCAGCTGAGTTGCAGTTGGTTAGAGAAATGAGACTCTCATGCAAAATGATTTTTCTGGACTGCGCATGGTTGTTTGAATTCTTCCAAAGCCAACATCAGGGATGGAACAAAAGGCTGGGTACACACAACTGAATTTTTCCTACTATGGTAACAAATTTTCTAAAACGAAACAATTGCATTTTCATCTCATACTGTGTTGTATTGCCCAACATTTCTTTGACAACAGTAGAAGCTACCAATACTAATGACCAAGAAATATTTTAAGGCATTATCAGTCTTTTTCAGACAGGGGCGTATTTAAATTTTATTGAGCACTTTACCAATATCAAATATTAGTAACCATTGTAAAATTATTTGGGCCATTAGAAAATCTCTAGGGCTCTATTAGCCATATGGCTCGATTTTCCTGCGAGTATGATTTTCAAATTGTGCACTCTTTAAAAAGGATTACTGACTGTAAAGCTATATTCACGTGCAGCACAATTGTTGCAGGAATATACCTACTATTACTTTATCTCTGACGTCTCTATCCTGGAGAATCTTAGAAAACTATATCAATTGTTTTTTTTTTTATCAGCTTTGTATTTTCAACACAGTACCCATTTGACAAAGATAGCACAAGTACACAGTAAGAGCCCTTTAGCATGAATGAGATATCTACATAATTGGGTAACAGCATTTTGGCTAAGGAAACAATTGTATTATAAGAAGTGAGTGGATTCAGTTTTTTTGTTAACTTATGCCTTCTGTCACACAATAATGTAAGCTACTTCAACAACTTAGGATGACTGAGTTTTGCAGTATCCAGATGGACTCTAATGATGTCGCCTAATTAAAAAATTAAGTGCAAAATTTCCCTGGGAGAAGTTCCAGATAATGTCAAAGGAAAAAAAGTGCAATTAGTAGAGGATTTATGGGTTACTCTTCCAATACTCTTAAAATGTCCAAGAGACACTGTATAACAACCATTTGAAGGGAGGTTATATTATATATAATCATTTTTGTTAATAAGTGAACAGACAGGGAAAAAAATAGAAGTTACTTAAGTTTAATGCTTAAAAGTCTGAATGCACAAACAATCTAGTATTATATATGTACTTATGGTCAACAATGTCATAATTCTGTACAATGACACAATTTAGTATCAAAATCTTTCTACACTGTAGATTATTACGAAACTGTTAATGACATCAAACACTGTGTACTTAAAACACCATTTTTTTGCTACCACATTTTGCAACTTTAGTAAAACAGTCCGACTTTCAGTATTGATTCTTTTCTAGTAGGAAATTAAGTATTTACTACATATACGATAAGATTTATCTACAATGTCCTTTTGATTTTGATCCATAGCAGCAAAGGCACTGTACATCAGCAGATCCACAGACTTTAAGAAATTTAAAGCATTTAAAAAAAAAAAAAAAGAAAAAGAAAAAAATATAAAAGAATCACAATAAACAGCAACAATGACAAAAAAAAAAAGAAAAAAAAGAAAAAAAAAAAGTAAGTATTGTCTGAGGCATAGCGGCTCAGTCTGCCTCGGATTTGGGACGTTCAGAAAAGAGAAGTCCTGAAGTGAAGGTCTTGTCTGCGCAGAAGTTACATTCGTTTGCATCTCCTTGTATGTCACCAGTTGTTGGTTGCTGTGAAGCAGATGATGAGAATGATCCCTTTGGGTTTGCTGTGGCACATCTCATTCAGTGAACCAGCATTGACAAAGTACAAGTTAATTCCTCTGTAAACTGTGCATTCCTTATGTGTCCAGGAGGGAAAAGGCTGAATTGCCTCGGGTGAAGTTTGGACTTTGTCTACAAAATAATAAAAAAAAACTGATCAAAATTTTTGCTTCATAGATGCATATATTTGTAAAACATCACCCACAAATACAAAAATAATTAAGAGGTATTTCCATCTCCAGGATCAAATTTAAAGCTGTATTTTACTCTATCTTGTTCAGTTTGTCAGATACAGCTGAATACGTCTTCACAGTGTTTACAGCTGCTGCCTAAGTTTCAGAACCTCTGAGATCTATCATCAGTGACCAGGCAGATGATATCACTTTTCCTCACCACCTCTACTCTCTGCTCTTCACTGCGATTGATGGCTAATGGAACAGTCTGTCAGCTCTGCAAAGTGCACTTAGCTGATGAACCTATAAAAGCGTAAATCCAGAGATAATGTGCAGTTTTTAAACATGTTGCTGGCCACAGACTAAGCTTGAAACTTTTCACTGAAACCAGGAAATGGAGGGTAGAGGAGACAGGAAAGCAGGTAAAACCCTTAGATGGGAAAAGCCCTTTAAGACTAAGGTCCCACGTTGTGGAAATGCAATGGGTTGGGCTGCTGTGGGGGGAGCTTGTTTTACAGCATCAGCAAATTTAATGAGAATTAGTTTAAGTAAATATAGTAAGGGCTTCCTCTTGTTGTCCAAGAGTTTCTAAACCAAATATTATAAAATCAGTCATTAAAATTTTATGAATCTATTTTAAAGGATGACCTTTCACTATCCCAACCTCTAACATTTCACTTTTAACAGTTTCACTGATTCCAGTGTAGTTCCAATTTGTTCATCAGCCCCCACAGTTCCCAAGCAATCACTACAGTTAGTTTTGGTGCCTGATATGCTGTCAAATAGATGGTTTTAGGTCAAGGCAGGCAAGGGGGTGAGATTCTGAGTTCTGACTGTCCGCCTCTGATTGGACAGTGTCAGAGACCTCCAAATCAAGCCCCCTTGCCTGCTCTGGCCCAAGACCACCCACTTAACAGTAGTGAGACTAGTTAGCATATAAAGCACCTAAAATAACTGCAGAGTGCTTTTGATGTCATCCCACCCTTATCAAAAAGCATAGGATTCATGTACAGAGCCTTAATATAACCTCTGTATAAGGGGATTCTATGATCACCAAAATCACTTCTAAACCACTTATATGTTGTTGTAGGGCTGGTTAGTGATATAGAACATTTTTTTTGTGTTACATTGCAATGTGGCTGCTGAGAAAAATCATATTTTAATCAGTATGCAGATGAGCTTTTTGGTGCACCCCACTATCAGAGCACCCATCACCCATCCATTAAATTAAGACTGACAAGTCCCAATATGTCCAAATGCAAAAATGGTGCAACGAACAACTCATGTACTACACATGTGAGCCATCAAGTAAAACTCTGAACGTTCCTGATGCTATATAAGAAATAAAATAAAAACATAAGGCACTTATAAAGTGCGACAAGGTGTACTTATGAGACAAAGCCTTTCCTTAAAGGGAGTCCACCACCTTCCCCAAACATATTCAACTGCTACCACAAAATTACAACATATTACAGTGATAAAAATGCCTTTGTTATATATGTCACGTTTGAAGATTTGGAGAAATACAACTTTGAAGTTTTATGCATATGAAGCAGTCGGTGCATGGGGGCATTGCTCTTGTTGCTCAAGTAGGATGAGTGATGTCCTAACAATGTGAGGATCAACTCTCACTGCATGGAGTGGCACAAGCAGATGGTAGGGGTCTGCGTGGTAAGAGCAGTGCTCCTGGAAGCTGAAGGCCCACCCCCAGTGCACCAATTGCCTCACTTGAAATAAGACTTCAGAGTTGTTTTTCAACTAATTTAAAAAAGGTGACATAAAGGTAAGTTGCTTGTGCTCTATAACATGATAGTGATTGCTGAATATACTTGGAGGAGGTGGTATGAGATATAGGTGATGTATGATAATACCTAGACGGAAGCCATCTCCATCTAGGTAGGGAAATGCTGACAAGTAAATACATTTTGATACAAGCTAGAAATAAGACATTATGAAGACTGCATATTTACATAATTGTAGCATAGCATCTCTCTCTTGTTTTGGAAATACACCAACACACAGTTGCAATCTGACAAGTGTGGCATGGCTGAAATGTGGCCTTTGTGCAACAGCCGCCCCTACTGGTCTCTATCCTCAATAATAACCAGTATGAGAATCTTTCATCACAGCAGTGGTTTCTCCAACTGTGAAGTGAATGGGTCAGAGGGGAATTTGTGGTAGTTAGCTGGGAGGAGGAAGGTCACAAATTGGAACCATTGTCTAAACTAATATAATCCTTTTGCTTTTTTGTAGACAGACTAAACATTTTAGACAGTGGTAACTGTTTGGTCATTGTTTTGATGATTTCCCCCAGCCCAGAGTGAGCATCTAGAACTTTCTGACAATGATCTGCGGAATCAGTAATTCTCATGGTAGCCGCTGTAAACAACCTGTAATTCAAGGTTTTTGTGAAAACCAAGTTTTTTTAATTTTTTATTTCATGCTTTGTTGATCACTTCAATTTAGAACTAAAGAACAAACATTACAATAAAATAACATACTTTCTTTGGTTTAATTAAAGTGGACCTTTCACCTAAGTCCAACTCTTTGCATTGTTTAAAAGGCGCTGCTCCACCGATTCCAACACAGTCGGAATTTTCTCTCTAGCTCCTACCGTTTTTAAAGAATAATTTCTGTTACTTTCAGCACTATTATGCTCTCTAATGTCAGGTGGGGGTCCCTGTGCACTCCTGCCTGATGCCACCCACTTGAGAGATTGCATAACTGTACAGAAACTAACATCGCCAATTGCTCCATAAGTGTAGCGGCTAAAGAAAAAAATCCAACTGCTCCAGGATCAGTGGAGTGGCACCTATCGAACGTTGCAAAGAACTGGAGTTGGAGGAAGTGGTGAAAAGTCTTCTTTAAATATCTATTCACAGAGTATTGCACACAAGTTTTTGGTAGGTATTAAAAAAAATGCTGAAAAGAAAGAATGCTTTAATATACAGTGGGGAAAAAAGTATTTAGTCAGCCACCAATTGTGCAAGTTCTCCCACTTAAAAAGAGGAGAGAGGTCTGTAATTGTCATCATAGGTAGACCTCAACTATGAGAGACAAAATGAGAAAACAAATCCAGAAAATCACATTGTCTGATTTTTTTAAAGAATTTATTTGCAAATTATGGTGGAAAATAGGTATTTGGCCACCTACAAACAAGCAAGATTTCAGGCTCTCACAGACCTGTAACTTCTTCTTTAAGAGGCTCCGCTGTCCTCCACTCATTACCTGTAGTAATGGCTCCTGTTTGACATTGTTATCAGTATAAAAGACACCTGTCCACAACCTCAAAACAGTCACACTCCAAACTCCACTATGGTGAAGACCAAAGAGCTGTGGAAGGACACCAGAAACAAAATTGTAGACCTGCACCAGGCTGGGAAGACTGAATCTGCAATAGGCAAGCAGCTTGGTGTGAAGAAATCAGCTGTGGGAGCAATAATTAGAAAATGGAAGACATACAAGACCACTGATAATCTCCCTCGATCAGGGGCTCCACGCAAGATCTCACCCCGTGGGATCAAAATGATCACAAGAATGGTGAGCAAAAATCCCAGAACCACACAGGGGGGACCTAGTGAATGACCTGCAGAAAGCTGGGACTAACGTAACAAAGGCTACCATCAGTAACACACTACGCCACCAGGGACTCAGATTCTGCAGTGCCAGACGTGTCCCCCTGCTTAAGCCAGTACATATCCGGGCCCATCTGAAGTTTGCTAGAGAGCATTTGGATGTTCCAGAAGAGTATTGGGAGAATGTCATATGGTCAGATGAAACCAAAGTAGAACTGTTTGGTAGAAACACAACTCGTCGTGTTTGGAGGAGAGTGAATGCTGAGTTGCATCCAAAGAACACCATACCTACTGTGAAGCAAGGTGATGGCAACATCATGCTTTGGGGCTGTTTCTCTGCAAAAGGACCAGGACGACTGATCCGTGTACATGAAAGAATGAATGGGGCCATGTAACGTGAGAGTTTGAGTGCAAACCTCCTTCCATTAGCAAGGGCATTGAAGATGAAACGTGGCTGGGTCTTTCAGCATGACAATGGTCCCAAGCACACCGACAGGGCAACGAAGGAGTGGCTTCGTAAGAAGCATTTCAAGGTCCTGGAGTGGCCTAGCCAGTCTCCAGATCTCAACCCCATAGAAAACCTTTGGAGGGAATTGAAAGTCCGTGTTGCCCAGCGACAGCCCCAAAACATCACTGCTCTAGAGGAGATCTGCATGGAGGAATGGGCCAACATACCAGCAACAGTGTGTGCCAACCTTGTGAAGACTTACAGAAAACGTTTGACCTCTGTCATTGCCAACAAAGGATATATAACAAAGTATTGAGATGAACTTTTGTTATTGACCAAATACTTATTTTCCACCATAACTTGCAAATAAATTCTTTAAAAATCAGACAATGTGATTTTCTGGATTTGTTTTCTCATTTTGTCTCTCATAGTTGAGGTCTACTTATGTTGTCAATTACAGGCCTCTCATCTTTTTAAGTGGGAGAACTTGCACAATTGGTGGCTGACTAAATACTAATATTTTATTTTTGTCAAAATGCAAATGAATAAACAAATCTAAATCAAATCAATATTTGGTGTGACCTTCAAAACAGCATAAATTCTTCTAGGTACCTTTGTACACCATTTTTAAAGGAACTTAGCAGGGAGGTTGTTCCAAACATCTTGGAGAACTACCTACAGATGATCTTAGGACATAGGCATCCACGTAATCCTCGATGTTAAGATCAGGGCTCTGTGTGGGCCAGATCATCACATCCAGGACTCCTTGATCATCATAAAGCTGGGGGCCCCACGTGGTGTAAAACTGTGGCGTTTTACAGTCACTGCAAAGCGAATCCCATCCACACATTACAGAAAAATACACGCAGCGGAAACACTGCGATTTCCAAAACCGTTGCGGATTCCCTATAGGTATAATGGAAGCAGAAAGTCGCTGTGGGAAAAACCAAAATGCATTGCTGCCACAGCATTTCCTACAGTGATTTTTTTTTGCTGCGGCCCGCTACGTGGGGCCTTAGCCTTACACTGAAGATGGTTCTTAATGATGTTGGCTGTATATGTTTGGGGTCACTGTCCTGCTGCAAAATAGATTGAGCCAATCTGATGCCTCCCTGATGGTACAAACATGGCTTCTGTTACAGACAAATTTGAAGACGCACCAAGAAACCAACAACGTTGATCATCACAGATGTAGTGGTGGACTAAGGAAACAGTGCATCAGATGAAAACACGCATCATGGCTCCTCCTCTGGCCAGAAGTGGTTCATGGAAGAACTTTGTCTAAACCAACCATACCTTTAATGTGAAAACAAGGCCAAGTGATTCAACTATGCATGAAAACATAAGACCAGGGGTGCAGAAAGTGGCAGCAGGTGGTCTGCACTGAGGAGTCAACGTTTTAAATATTTGACTTTAAACAGAAGGCTGGAGAGCGGAACAATAATGAGTATCTGCAGACAACAGTGAAGCATGGTGGAGGAAGCGTGCAAGTTTGGGGGTACATTTCCGTGAATGGAATTGGGGATTTTCTCAGAAATAATGGTGTCCTCAACAGAAGAATTTGAACAAGCCTACATTCACAGACGACCTGTGCTTCATTCTCCAAGATGTTTGAAACTACTGCCCTATCAAGTTCCTTCAAAAACTGCGTGCAAGTGTATCTAGAAATACTGATGCTGTTTTGAAGGCAAAGGGTTAACACACCAAATATTGTTTTTTTTTTTTTTTTTTTTTGGAGATTTCTCTTTGGTTTATTTGCTAATTGACAAAATAAACTTAACACTTACAGTGCACCTTTTTACACACCAACCTAAGACTTTTGCACAGTACGCTATGTACATTTACAGTTTCTGTTAAGGCTGCATTCACATTTTTTTTTGGTTATGTTCTGTACACACACTAGGAAAACTTCAGGCACATACACTGAACGAATCCATTGACTTTCATTCCCTTGTCTGAGGCCAGGCGTGTCCTTTTCAATTCTGTTGGATTGGTATCTGTCCACATACTCTTTTCTTTACACTTTTTTCTAGGGGTATAGGAGAGCACATACTACTACTACTACATAAGGTTTCCAACAGGAAAATTGAATGCAGAACGGAACAACATTAGAATGCAGAATTTCTTTATTGCATTTAAAGGGGTATTCTGTTTTCAGCTAATAGTTATATATGTATATATAGAATATAAACTTATACGTATTTTCCTTTGCCACAACCTCATGTCACATGCAAGTTCTGCACAAACTTACAATGGATAGGACTAGCATTGAACATGGACTTATGTAACTGAATATGTATATTCATGTCTTTTTTTCAGACCCTTGGTCTCTGCTGAGAAAATCGCAACATGCTCTACTTCTGTCATGCGCAAACATCCCACTGACTGGATCACTGGAAAAAAATATATATATATCAAGAGCCATCAGTGTTTAGTCTTTCACTGATGGATAAAAAAAAGCTTTTTCTTTTTTAGTAAAAAGCACTGATGTCACTAAACAGTTTTTCCATGAATGCATACTGATGTTTTATGCAAAGTAATGAGTGCATGTGTCAGAACTGTGGTTTAATGGCACGTGATTGATATCTGAATATCGCCCGTGCCTCCACAGACCCATTAGTTTACTTCAATGAGCCTGGGCTGCAAAGTGGTGAGAAAAAGGACCTATCCTGAGTCTTGCCCTGGGTCCATGGTCATGTACTAATACACGGTTGTGTGTATGGGGCACTCAGCTAGTGCACTGACAATGTACACGTTCATGTGCATGAAAGCCTTGGCTATATTCACATTTGTATAATAGCCCCTTCTTTTATATTTCTCTTTTATATCAACGTTTCACAAAACAGTGCAAATTGCTGTGCTATTTTCTATGGTAAAATGAAGAACATGGAAATCTGACAAACCCTAATACAGTCAGTGGGGTCCATCAAGTGCAGTTCATGGCCAAGTTCTCCTTTTCCTATATGGAACAGCCAAAAGGGAACTAAAAGTGCAAGGTGCACGTCTTGCTACAAAGCAGAGCTCTGAAAACTACACTGCAACACATCCACATAAAACCTATTCATTATGCAGAAATTTTTCTTAACATATTAAAATTTTACCCACAGCCGTGCTCCTAATGCCCAGGATTGGAAAACCACTGATCCCGGGCGTTTAACCTTTAGATGTTGCAGTCAATAGTGACCCTAGCTTTTAAATGGCTCCAGCAGGAGGGGCTCCCTCTATTAGGCATGAACATGATCGTAGGTTGCCAGTTTACTTACAACTTATACAAGTTATACATGTGGCCAATTTCTTTTTAAACTTTTCTTTCATCTAGTGTTGGGTGTGTATTTGGTACATTTAAGCATTTTTAAATGTTGACCCTTGATATGCATATTTTTATTGTGCGCCATGTCTATATATTAATTTAGTGTAACTTGGAGCATTTACATAGCCCTTTTCACCAAAATTATTAGACTTATTGAGATACATGTATCTCTGCATCCAATGTGTAGTTGTGCATATAATTAGCAAAATAATACAATCAGAATTTTAACCTCTCTCCCTAATGAATGTATTTGGCGCCTAAAATGGGCATAAAGTCCTATATATTTATAGTCCTATATTAAGGTCCATGGCCTATATATATTTTTTTGTTTGTTTGTTTGTTTAGAACTGGCAGCTTGTGACCCTGAAATTTGAATCTCAGTATCTTGAAGTTTATTCTTTTGCTTCAATTGCTTTGATGTTGGATATTCTTCCAAGACGGGTTGTGGCACCTGCAGCTGATCCAGATCCATAGATACTCAATGGTTATTTTTGTTGTTGCGGCTCACAGAGAACACACAACTTACTTTGTCTCAGTTTTACTATAGTAGGTGCATTTACATGGCAGCTGAGAGATTGAGACTAATGAGAAGGAGCTAGAAAATAAAACATTAATTCCCCTTCCTATCTGTGGCCACAATACCATGGCACATCCTGCACCTGAAGTAAGGTGCATTGTCTCAGGGCAGCCCTGGACTGAGACTTAGGCCCAAGAATGGAAGGGAAAGACAATCAACCCCTGCTCCCCGAGCTATGCCACGGTGCTCCGAAACACTCTTTATGCTGGTGTCAATATACAGCAACTCCAAGAAATTTTTTTTGCAAAGTTTTGGATTTTTTAAGGGGTTAAATGTAAATAAAAACTATGTAAATTTGGTATCCCCATAATCGTACCGCCCCATAGAATACAGGTGTCATGTCATATACCTCTGCTTGCTGATTCTATTATATCTATCTGCTGGTATGTGTAATCCATCTGGATCCATATACTGAATGCATCTGTTACTCCATTCATAATATACCTCTGCTTGCTGATTCTATTATATCTATCTGCTGGTATGTGTAATCCATCTGGACCCATATACTGAATGCATCTGTTACTCCATTTATAATATACCTCTGCTTGCTGATTCTATTATATCTATCTGCTGGTATGTGTAATCCATCTGTTACACATATGGTTATCTGTTATCTGTATATGTTATGCTATCCAATAGTTATACACTCTGATTTAACTATTTGAGCTTTGTAGACACTGTCTCCATTCCCTGCTGGTTCCTCCCCTTTTTTTCTCACCTGGGCCTTCCTTATAGTCTCTGATCCTATCTCAGTATTCCCACCCCCCTTTTTCACACCTGATCATAATGAAACAAATGTATTGCTAGCTAGTATAAATGTAAGTGCATTGGTCATTTGGCTACTTGCAAGTGCTGTTTTAAGTGTATAGACCAGAACGGAACTGAAGGTAACAACCCACTAAACAAAAAGCAAACAATTAGCCACATAATGCTTCTCACTATAATCACTGTTGTCCTTCCCATACTTATTAAAACCACTCTACCACCCCAAACCAGCCATGTCACTAAGAATATCTTTATCTCTCCATCTATCCTACCCCACCATCTGACCCTCTCTGCGCAGCTACTCACACACCTACAAGCTTTCTGCCCCAGAAACACACAACCTCCCCACACTCTCTCCTATTTACACCTGCTATCCCTCTCCCTGCTACTCCTCACTTCTGGCGACATATCTCCTAATCCTGGACCGCCCCAGCACTCCCCTGCTGTAGGATCTTTCCGCACAACCTGCAACAGCGCATGAAACCCCCTAAATCTTACCCCTATCTCACCCGCTCCTGCTCCTCACCATGCCCTCCCCAATGCGCTATGGAACGCTCGCTCTGTATGCAACAAACTTGACTACATCCACAACCTCTTCATTTCTCATAAATCATCATTTCTCAGTATCACAGAAACATGGCTAACACCCTCAGACACCACCACCCCTGCTGCCCTCTCCTATGGAGGTCTGCAATTCTTGCACACTCCCCACCCCAGCAATAAATCTGGTGGAGGCGTAGGCATACTCCTGTCTGTCAATTACTCCTTCACCCCAATCCAACCGCTACCTGCTCTCACCCTTTCCTCCTTTGAAGTGCACTCTGTTCGCATTTACTCGCCCTCCAACCTCCAACTGGCCGTCATATATCGACCGCCAGAACCTACCACTGCCTTCATCGACCACTTCACCACCTGGCTAATGCACTTCCTATCCACAAAAACCCCCACCATCATCATGGGTCATTTCAACATCTCCATTAACACAAACCACCACCCGCTTCCAGTCTCTTGTCCCTCACTACCTCCTTTGGTCTCTCTCAATGGTCCTCCTCTGCCACCCACACAAAGGGACACACGCTGGACCTCATATTCACCCGCCTCTGCTTTCTAGTCAACCTCTCTAACACTCCGTCCACGCTCTCTGACCATAACCTGCTGACATTCTCGGCCCTCTCCTCTGTAATAGACCCTCCAACCCTGAAACCAACACACCCCCACAGAAACCTTAATCACCTGGACATCCGCACGCTCTCAGACTCTCTCCTACCACTCGCTGACATAACCTCACTCCAGGATATAGATACCGCCACTGAATTCTACAATACCACCATTACCTCAGCCCTTGACTCTGTAGCCCCCTTCACTAACACCAGAGCCCAACGATCAATAGGCAACCCTGGCACACTGACCTGACTAAAAAACTGAGACGTGCCTCACGGGTTGCAGAATGTCTCTGGAAGAGAAGCCACTCCCAGGAGGACTTCCTTAGGTATAAAAGGCAGTACTCACATTCAAGAACGCACTCACCTCTGCAAAGCAGGTCTACTTCACCACACTAATATCTGCCCTATCCCGCAACCCCAAACAGCTATTCACTACATTCAACTCCCTTCTCCGTCCTCCTGTGTCCCCTCCGACATCACTTATCACAGCTGATGACTTTGCCTCTTATTTGAAAAGCAAAATCGACACCATCAGAGACAGTCTCACCCTACACCCCCATTAACCACTCTACCCAACTGTCCTGTGCTCTTCATCTTTAACCTGCTTCTCCGCCGTCACTGATGAAAAGCTCTCTACTCTAATATCTAAATCCCACCTCACCTCCTGCACGCTTGACCCCATCCAGTCACACCTCATCCCCAAACTCTCTGAAGTCATTACTCCAGCCCTAACCCATCTCCTCAACCTATCCCTAACCAATGGATCCTTCCCTTCCGCCTTCAAACATGCTACCATCACCGCTATACTTAAGAAACCCTCCCTCGACCCGTCCTCTCCAGCCAACTATCGCCCTATCTCACTGCTCCCGTAAGCCTCTAAACTGCTGGAGCAACACGTCCACTCTGAACTGTCCTCCTATCTCTCGTCCAATGTGCTCTTTGATAGTCAGGTTTCAGACCCCATCACTCCACAGAAACTGCTCTAACCAAAGTCACTGATGACCTCCTAACTGCCAAACGTCACTATTCTGTCCTCCTCGACCTCTCCTCTGTCTTTGACACAGTAGACCATTCCCTCCTGTTAGAAACGCTTTCACCCCTTGGCATCTCTGACCTGGCCCTTTCCTGGATCTCCTCATACCTCACCAACCGCATATTCATCGCCTCCCACTTGCACACTACCTCCCCGCCACGCCATCTTTCTGTAGGTGTCCCCCAAGGCCCCGTCCTAGGACCCCTCCTGTTCTCCATCTACACCCTAGGCCTTGGCCAACTCATAGAATCCCATGGCTTCCATTACCATTGCTATGCTGACGACATCCAAATATATCTCTCTGAACCAGACATTACCTCCCTGTTGTCCAGAGTCCCGGAATGTCTAGCAGCCGTAGCCTCCTTTCTCTCCTCCCGCTTTCTCAAACTCAACATGGAGAAAACGGAGTTCATAATCTTCACCCCTCCACGCACGACCCCCTTACCTGACCCATCTATCAAAATTAATGGAACCACTCTCACCCCAGTCCCACAGGCCCGCTGCCTTGGGATAACCTTAGACTCTGACCTATCCTTCAAGCCCACATTCAAACCCTCAACACCTCCTGCCGCCTCCAACTCAAGAACATCCACTGAATCCACTCCTTCCTCACCCCTGAAACTACAAAGATGCTAGTTCACGCCCTCATAATCTCCCACTTAGAATACTGTAACATTCTTCTCCATGGCCTCCCAGCAAACACTCTCGCCCCCCTCCAGTCCACCTTAAACTGTGCTGCTCGCTTAATACACCTCTCCCTCCGTTCTTCATCGGACGCTCCCCTCTGCCAATCCCTTCACTGGCTACCCATCACCCAGCGAATAGAGTTCAAACTACTAACACTGACATACAAAGCCATCCACAACCTGTCCTCTCCATATATCTCCGACCTAGTCTCCCGCTACCTGCCCGCACGTAACCTCGGATCCTCCAAAGACCTCCTACGCCGCTCTGCTCTTATCCGCTCGTCACACAATCGTCTCCAAGACTTCTCCCGTGCACTCCCATACTCTGGAACTCCCTACCAAGACACATAAGACTGTCCCCCACCCTCACAAGCTTCAAGAAGGCCCTGAAGACTCACCTATTCAGGAAGGCCTACAACCTCCAATAACGCTACTGTCACCACACCACCACCTGAACAGCCTCTACCCCCACCTTCTCTCTCTCTCTCTTCCCTCATAGATTGTAAGTCCTTGCGGGCAGGGCCCTCTATCCCACTGTGCCAGTTGGTCAATGTTTGTATTATCTGTTTTGTACATCTTGTGTACCGTATGTAAATCCTCAAATGTAAAGCACCATGGAATTAATGGTGCTATATAAATAAACAATAATAACAACAATAATGATGTCATTTTGGCTTCACAGTGAACGCTGTAAAAACAAAGCCCGTTAGAACTTCGTACAAATGCAGTACATTGTACAGAATATTAAATGGTGCCACAGCAAAGTATAATTTGTCCCACAAACATTAAGGACTCATATCGCTCTGTGAACTTAAAAATAAAGTTATGGGGTTTGGAAGGCGGGAGTCAAAAGAAGAAAATAAAAAAATGCCTGTGGCGGGAAGGGGTTAAAATGTTTTTCATTGTTTTTTGTTGACTTCTGTGATAAGTTATCACAATGCAGCAGTTTAAAGAATTGCAGTTCAGGTTAACTATGCTACATCTGTATCTACCCCGAAATGGTGCCATTAAGCACTAGAACTTCTCTAGCAAAAAAAAGAAATTCATCATACATTTACAGAAAAAAAAAAAAAAAAAAGCTATGGATCTTGGTATGCAAAGACTGAAAAGCGCAAAAAACATGGTTTGGTTATTAAGGGGTTAAAAACAACTTGGAGACTTATTACGAATATTCTTCTGACCAAATTAATGCTTATAAGCAATGCAATATTTTCAAAAGGCTCAATATCCAAGCAACATTTTAAGGCTGTCAAAATGGTGGAGCTACTGTGCAAGCACTAAAGCAGCTTTGATGTTTCATTCTCTCTCATTTACCACTAATAAGCTTGGTGCCTTTTAAATAAATTAACAACTTCAAGCATCTGCTTCAATACAAAGCATGCCTTTAATAAACCAGCAAAAAAAGAGCAGAAAAACAGAAAGCTAGTGGCAGAAGTATCTTATACAGAGCATGTACATATGGATACAAAGAGCACTGTTAGAAACATGAAGCGAGATACATACAGTACAGTTCTTAGCTGGAGAACACATTAAAGGTACACTAAACCTAGAAATGAATGATACAAGAAAGCAATGCAAGAACTATACAGTGGTTGCACTCACTGTTTGTCAGTCTGCTACATGTTCCTGAAACAATCAATATCTGAAAAATCCTGTACAAAGGGATTCATTTCCTGTTGATCAGCTCTAACTTCAGAGAGACTGACAGGGGGGTGGGGCTTGACAATCTGTGTGTCCTTTGCGTCAGACTCCTGCTTCAACCAGTTGTCTTACAATCAGACATGGGACAGCAAAGAGGACAAGAAGGACATGGATAAGTTCCTGGGATACATAGACTTCTTTATGCATTTCCCAGTTTTAACTATAATAGGAGTAAATAGTACCAAAGCTAAGATTAATAGGGGAACTGCTGTGATTTAAGAATTTATTTTAATAGGTTTAGTGTAATTCTCATTACAGAAGTGAAGACAGAAATGGAGATATTGTCCATTGCAACCAGTGTCACTGTGTTCATTTTGTAGCAGATATAAATCAGCACACAATATGTAACCTGCAATATGAACTGTATATACTGCCTCATTCTCCTTATGGCCTTTTCACCCTGCATAAGCAGTGACAGTCTGAAGTTTCCAGACAGAAGTCTTGGACATGAATGTTTAACAGAGGTCACTGAGTAGCACTCATCACTGATGGCACCCATGTTACTGGACACCTGTGAATGGCGCAGTGAAGCTTGCTGCAATATTACATGCAGCAAAACGAAAACCCTGGCATATAATCCCAAAGGGCAAAAGAACACTCCTTAGACCTCCATCAGTTAAAGGAGACCTAAAGTCTATTTAAGAAAGGTAGCAGAAGTTCTACTTGCAAATATGGCAGTTGTACACTGCCTACACAGTATGAAAAGAGCCTTACACTGACCTGACACTAACATGCCCTAAATTAAAAAAATAAATAAATAAATAAATAAAAATCCGTCACTTGCTCTGCAGTGTAGACTCAGTGAAAAAAATTAGAACCTATAACACTTGTGAAAGTGAGGCAGATAGTTTTCTCTGGATAACAGAACACATGGACATAAGTGGGAAGGAGTGGTTCTTATGCCCAGGAACCCCTTCGATTATCCAGATCAGAGAGGCCACCGCCATTTCTGTGGAAATGTTCTTAAAAAGTGCTGTGTTACTTACCTCAATATTCCCCTCTAAAATGTGTACATATCTGTAGCTATAGCAGTCTTAAGGTTAATTGTCTTAGCCTTAGGAAGAGAGAGGGGGGGGGGGGGGGGAGTTGTCCTCATTGGATAAAGCGAAATACGATAGCACGGGGGGGGGGGGGGGGGGGGGATCAGTGGCTACAACTGTTGTCTTGCTGCACTAAGTTGCTAAATTCAATGTCGATAAAGCTCAGCATCTGCAAGGAGTCTGTATGCACTCTGGTTTTAATCCCACATGCCAAAAAAAAAAAAATACATGTCAGACTCCTCTGGTTAAGACTAAGGTTGTACCAGGTAAAACAAGGATTATACCAGAGAAATATACCCCTCATGGAATGATGACTTCCCACAACGGCAGGGGAGAATTTGAAGTCAGCGTCACTCAAAGATTAGGTTGCTGTCACCTCTATGTGCTAAATCTGTCACTCCCTATCAGGATTTGTTACATTTGAATCATATAATACAATAGATAAACAACATGAAACAAGTTCCATATACATAAGTAATAATAGGATACCACTTTCAACAACATGATGCAAATGTTAAGCCATCTTTTTATGTATAGTACCATCAAAACAACAGATAATGTACTGAAAGAAACTTACCTAAACGTCCATGGCCAGTAGGGGCTACTTTTGTCAGTTCATTTTTTTTTTTTTTTTTTTTTTTTTGCAAAGTCTTCTTTACACAAAATAAATATGGTACAGCTATAATACACAAGCCATGAACAAGTCTGATGTATAGAATAAGTTTAATTTTTCTGTGCATCTTCAACTTGCACATTATCTGAAGTTTTGGTTTCAAGTTCTAGTAAGCATTTACAAGGAAATGAAAAAAAACCAGGGGAGCGCATTTGGCAAAGAAACAAACAACTTGCTGAGGTGGGCACACCAGGCCCTTGGTTCCAGAAAGAAAAGGAAGAAAAAACATTTACTGAAAAGTGCTACTAGTAGACGTCTCATTGGCAGCTGGAAATTCTCTCTAATAAATAACTTCATAGACTGTAGCCTTCTTGTCCCCTGATCCAGTGACAATGTATTTGTCATCCACAGAGATGTCACAGCTCAGCACAGATGAGGATTCTTTGGACTGTGGGAAAGGATAAACAACAGTGAAAAATCTGGTACTTCAAGAAAAACAGGAGGAAAAAAAAAATATCTGCTTAAAAGATCAGGTCTGCTTAAAATGAATAAAATTACAGTAAAATTCCTTTAATTCAGCATCATTAAAACCTGATGGCTTTTGGATTATAACAGTCATAGAAACTTACTTTTTAAGGGTAGACAATATTCAGGAAAAGAGACCAGATCATATGCCAAGTTAAACTTAAATATGCCATTACAACTTGAGGGTAGTATCCTGTAGTTACAGGCAGGCAGATTTAAACCAACTATCACTTCAGTGGAAATATATTGGCTAAACTTGCATGTACCTGGTGGCAGCACACTGGCTTGTGTTTTCATAAGCTGTGAGTACTACCTGCCACTGACAGACAGCTTTTTCCCCAGTAGTCCACAGAGTGGAAGCTTTCAATCAGTGGCTGTTGGGTGAGCGGAGATCAGCGCTCATGAATAAGCTTGGTTCCAAGTACACAACACTTATGGCATGCTGCAACTAAATAGACAAACTACACGTCATTTCAAATGACTTTTCAGGAAAAGCAGTTATCCAGAAAAGAAGCAGCCACAGGACCAAGCAGGACATATATAGAGATGTACTGACATTAAGATACAACGTTCCTACTCAGTGTCTTTATTCTTTATATGAGTCGAGTGAACTGCAGTCCATCTCAAGACTGATAGAGCAGTGATTTTCAGAGTGAAGATCAGTTTAGAAGAGAGGAGCAGTGAAAGAGCTGGATAAGAGCAGGAACAGGTAATTCTATCTGATAACATGATATTATGTTTTTCTTCTAATCACCTGGACTATTTAATTCTGCAAAGTCTGGTGAAATGACATGTAAGCTTAGTCAAAACACAGCACATTACCACATAAATCACACATGGGTTCAATCAGTGTGCCTATCACCACTGGATGTGGCCCTCAAGTTATAGTGGTATAATAAATGTCAGGTCAATTTGGGACATTAAACCACCCACAGGTCATTATAGACCAGGAGTCTCAATGGATGAGACTGGATAGACTTAGTTACAGTCCTATCCTGTCTCTCAAAGGCATGTGGAAGTTGCAGTCACCTATAAAAGTGAGAATATTGCAAGTTGTTTTCTATTGGAGCTGTTCAAAAGATCAAAACTGTCCGTGCTCATGTATCTGATGCAGGAATGTAACCCTCTTGGTTCTACCAAGGAGTGAACCCCTCCAGTCTAGAGAATTCCATGAGTTTATGAATGCGCCAAAGAGGCATGTACATAATTGAGTATCTGTTCCTCCATCCCCTCTGTTATTCCCGCCTCCAAGGATCAGATCATTTGTAGAGCTTCTAAGTATTAGGTCTCCAGAATTTCCATTAATTTAGATCTGTTGTGGTGTGGGGATGTTATTTTTTTTTATATCCAGATCCTTGGTAAACTTCAAAATTATGACATAGCTACTGAAATACAGAAAATGTAACTCCCTTTTATAGAGAAGCTTACCTGGAATATACTGGCTCCGTATGGTGTTCTCCAGGCATTAAGTAGGTTGTCCTTTCCAGTGCTCACAAACCATTTTCCTGAAAACAAAGTGAAGATTACATTCAATTACATATTAGTGACACATGTGCAGCAGTGTGACCTTTAGCCTGTAGGTAAGGAAGACAATAGGCAGGAGAAAATGGATCATTGGACCTTCTAAAAATTGACCTCCTTGTTTCTACGTCTAAACTACAAATCAAGATGTTTGCTCATGTCTATCTGCATATGCGATTAGAATGATGACAGTCTACCTGAATTTTTATTGTTTCATAAATAAGTGGTTAAGAATTAAAGGTGTTGTCCAGGATAAACTGATGTCTAATCTAAGCTAATCGCCAGGAAAAAGGGGAAAAACGGACCACCACCAATACTACTCCCCCCCCCCCCCCCCCCAATTCCCCCTTCTAGGCACGGGATGTCACTTCTTCTAGGCGGGCATGCGCAGACTCCTGTGCCCAGAAGGTCCAGACTGGAAGACAGGCAAGTATGATGGGGGTGGGTTAGTTAAGAAAGAATACAGGAAACAGGGAGGGGGTGTGAGTGAGAAAAGGAGGGGAGGGAGTGAGCTCTGAGTGAAGTCCAAGGCATCATTGTAGTTGTAGGAAAACAAAGAACAGTAATATGCCCATGTAAACAAATGCAGAAGCAGCAAGGAGCTCACAAAGAAACCCAAAAATCACTCAAAACACTGCTAAAAAGGAATTTGGGTTACTTATTAGCCTACTAAAAGCACTAAGACATTTTTTGAAAAAAATTTTTTTTTCCCAGAAAACCCCGTTAAATCTTAAAGAAGTGTAAAATAATGTAATTTTGTAATGTCTTTAAAACAATTGCTGCAATATTCAGTCACTGACAGTCAGCCATGACATATCTTGCCACCTCTAAATCTATAACACTACAACCTTTTCCCAAACCAACTAAAAACTCACACGTCTAAAAAATATGTACTTAGCCAATGAAGAGTTAAAAGGCCTTTTAAGGTAATTGTTGAAGAGCATTACAGTATAGTAAGCTACCTTATCCACTGTAATCCTCTAAAAAATTCATGAGCAAGAAATGAACCCTTTGGCAACAGTAGCCTACAGTAGGAAGGAACAGCACATGTAAATGGAACAATCCCAAATGCAAAACTAGTAAGAACTTACCACAATGGGCAAACTTAAGGGAGAGTACACAGCTTTCATGAAGATGTAGCTGGTATTTATCTGGCTTCGTGACATGCAAAACCTCGACATTGCTGTTCTCCATTCCCACTGCTAACCATTCACCAGTTGGACAATATCCCAATGAGAAGATCTGAAAATAAAGATTGAATAATATGCAATGAAGAGACCTGCAATTAAATCAGTCATTGCAATGGGGGTCATAAGTTACATAGTGCTACTGTGCAACTGACATCACATAACAGCTGCGCCCAAGAGAGTACCACAAACCAATTTTTAAATAAAAGAAATGATTCAGTGAATATAAAAGGGAAACCGTGTTACAAAGCAAGGCGCTGTTAGAACTTTGATCTACAAGAGCTGTGGACGACATGAAAAACTCTACTGAACAGTCAACCCTCCCAGTACATTTTGATCTGATTATACCTGTGAAGTGAAGTCATGTTGCTGGAGCTGTCGGCCTTCACGTAGATCCCAGGATCGTACTGTGTTGTCCAAACCTCCAGTCCAGAGCTTGGTACCATCATTAGAAATGTCAATACAGCTGGCTCCGTCTGTGTGGCCCTGGAATTGCCTGATAAAGAGAGATATCTTACCAAAATGAAATGCAAACAAGGGCAGAAATATAAATACAGGCACATATGCTACAACATAAAATTATTAGTATTATTAACAAGACTTGCCTAAACTACAAACAATCTTGTCTCTTCAGGCTTGTCAAAACAAATGCAGAGATGTTGGAGCATAATTGTACATTTATACACAAAGACATTTCTCTCCATAGAGCAGGTTTTCAGTTATTTCCGGATATTTTACAATACTTACATTTCTATTGTCACAATAAAATTTGTAGCAATTAGGATGCTCAGGCAGCTTTTGGAAACTAGGAAGATGTATTCCTCAGAGTATACATTTCATAAATATAAAAAAGGAAACTGAAGTGATGGAAAACAAATCAGGCAAAACATGTCTGGACAAATATATGTACATGTAAGCAGTGCAGAGCTCTGGACTGTTTACTAAAAAGACAACTCCACACTTCCTTCTACCCTCCTCATGATCCTGCGACTAGCTGCAAAACAACTGGCTGGTTCTTGGCAAAAGACAGTTAAAGAGGACCTTTCACCATCTCTAACAACTTCCAACTCTTTCCACCCTTCAATAGGCAAGGCACCGCTCTACCAATTCTGGTGGTGGTAGAATTTTTTTTCTCTTGCTCCAGAAAGGTGGGAGCTATCAGTACTCTTAGTTTTAGCATTTAATATGTCAATTAGGCTCTGTACTGTCAGGTGAGTGTTCCCAGACCATCTGCTCCAGCTCAGGACCGCCCCTCTTGACAGTAGAAAACCTAATTAGCATCTAGAGCGCTAAACCTAAAAACACTGATTGTTTAGGACCGGTTTGGGGGACAACTTCCCGTTTAAGTGGCAAAACACCTCCCTCAAATACCTCAGGATTCATATCCCTCCTGACCCTTCCCACTTGTATCGCCTTAATTATCTCCCACTGCTTGAGACACTCGCGTCGGACCTGCGGAAATATGGCACATATGCTCTTAACATGGTTTGGCTGTATTCACGCCCTCAATATGGATGTGGTTCCCTGGCTTTTGTATCTGTTCTAGGTGCTTCCTATTCCCCTCCCACGTACTTTTTTCATTAGTTTTCAGTCTATGTTTGGAAGGTTCGTATGGGGTTCGGCACGGAGTAGAATAAAATATCAGACATTGACCCGCCGCAAGGATAGGAGGGTGCGGGACTGCCGGATCCTAGGCTTTATTACTGCGTCTTTTCGATTGGCATTCTCATGGCGCGGACAAGCAATGGGTCTCTATTGAGGCAGACTTGCTCTCGGTTCCCCTTACTTTGTTGCCGTGGATACCGGCTCATCACCACTCGGGATCCGCCGGGCACTTATTCCTCTCTTCACATTTCCTCAAGACCTGGGATTCGGTGTGCTCCAGTGGGAGAGTGGCTAGAGTCCCTGGCCCCCTTAGTCCTCTTTTTCATAATCCTATGTTCCCCCCTGGTTGTTCCGTAGACAGATTCCTGTGCTGGCGAAGCGGCGACGACGTTAGACTTAGGCAGGTCGATGGGGACCCTCCTCTTCCTCCGTTGGCCCAGTTGCGTGCTTCTCATCCGGACCTTCATTTGTCCTGGCTGGAGTACGGCCAACTTACAACCTTCTTGTGGAAATTCTCTTTGTCCCCCCTTCTTTCCTCGACCATGACTGACCTGGAGTCAGCTCTATCCTGCACTGACTTTTTCCCGCGTGCTCTCTCGACTCTTTACAGCATTCTTCTCCGGGACGCTACTCCTGGGTCCCCTTCATATACAGTTCCCTGAGAGTCAGACCTCCGTGCGGGTCTTTCCCCTGCCGACTGGGATAGGTCTTTCCTGTTCGCACATAAGCTTCCGTTGCCTTGCGGTGCACAAGAAAAGAATTTCAAAATTCTGTCTCGGTGGTACAGGTGTCCTGATTTCCTCCATAGAATTTATCCTGCTGTGACTGACCGGTGTTGGTGCTGTGGCACGGAGAAAGGTACCTTATATCACATCTGGTGGGAGTGTGATGTTCTTAGGCCCTTCTGGGATGCTGTGTTCGACCTGTACGCTAAGGTGTGTGGTCGCACCGTCACAGCAACTCCCCAACTGGCCCTTCTTTCGGTTATCCCTGGCAGGATTGCTGCGGTAAAGAAGGATCTCCTGCGACACTTTCTCATGGGTGCCAGAACTGTCATTCCCAGGCACTGGCGGAGCACTGCTGCCCCCTCCCTGGTTGAATTCCTACAGGAGCTTCTCCTAATAGGGAGAATGGAGGCCCTGGTGGCGGAAGATTCCTCCGATCCCTCCAAATTTGACGCTCTCTGGCGGCCTTGGGTGGTGTTTCAGGAGTCGACTGAGTTCTCCTCTTTCTCCTCCTGATCTGGAACTACTCTCTTTTACTGTTCTCCTTCCCCTTCCCTCTTAAGAGGTTACTGGACGTTCTACCCTCCCCCAATGTCTCCCCTTCTCACTTCCCCACCTATGTGTGGTTCCTGCTGTGTATCTCCTCTGTTTGTCTGTCTGTCCCTTGTTTCTCCGCAGACTATGTTATTCAGCTTCCATATACCTGGGCCTTCGCTCCTTAGTTTGTACATTGTGTCCTCATACTGTGGGCGGGGTTCTCTCCTAGCCTCTTCTGTTTAGGCAAAGCCTGTGTGCCTTTGCACATTTTGCTCGCTTATAATATGGTTGTTATTGTTTTGTTTTCCTTATTTTCTCCTCTTTTGTATTGTATTTAAAAATTTTAGTAAAACATTGATTAAACATAAATATCTACCATATCTCTGTTTTATATCGACATAATCTTTTAATCATCCTTTAATGTATTTTGGACATTATAAAGCTTACAAGTGTAACAGCGATTTTCAAGATTTACAAGAAAATTTCCCAAACTAATTTTTTAGGGACTTCAGTTCTGAATGGGATTATAAAGGCCTATATATTAAAAACCTCCATGAATCACCTCATTTTCAAAACTGCACTCCTCAAATAATTCAAAACTGCATTTGGGAAGTTTGTTAACCCTTTAAGCATTTCACAGAAATATGGAAGTGAAATTTAAACATTTAATTTTTCTCAATAATACATTCATTTAACCCTAAAATTAACACACTCACTCAAAAAAGGTTAAAGGAGAAAATGCATCTCACAGTTTGTTATGCAATTTCTCCAGAGCACAAAAATACCCCACATGTGGGTGTAAACTGATGTTTGGGCACATGGCAGCGTGTGGAAGAGAAGGCGTGACACTGGATGTTTGAAAAGCAGATTTTGCTGGAATAGTTTTCGGGTGCCATGTCTCATTTGCAGAGCCCCTAGAGTATCAATACAAAGGAAACCCCCAAAAAGTGACCCCATTTTAGAAACTACACACCTGACAGAATGTATCATCGGGTATACCCAACAGCCTTTTCACAGATTTTTATTAACATTGGGACGTGAAAATGAAAAATTACTTTTTTTTTTTCCAATAAACAGTCAATATAGTCCCAATTGTTTTATTTTCACAAGAGGATAAAGGAGAAAAAGCTCCCTAAAGTTTGTTAAACAATTTCTCCTGAACACGGCAATACCCCCCCATGTGGCTGTAAACTGCTGTATGGGTACATGGTGGGGCTCGGAATGAAAAGAGTGCTATTTGGGTTTTGGAGGGCAGATTTTGCTGGAATAGTTTTCAGGTGCCATGTCGCATTTGCAGAGCCCCTAAAGTACAAATACAATGGGAACCACCAAAAAGTGACCCCATTTTAGAAACTACACCTCTCAAGGAATTTATTAAAGTGTATTTTTTTGAGCCCAAAATTACTTCCCGAAAATAATGTACAAAAGTGAAAATTTAAATTTTTTTAAAAATTATGCCATTTCGGTGCCCAATACGTTGCGCACAGATTGTGTCATCAGAGACATGAACTCCTAAAACTATTAAGTGGGTTATCCTGGGTAGAAAGAAGTTGTACAGTGGGGAAAAAAAAAAGTATTTAGTCAGTCAACCACCAATTGTGCAAGTTCTCCCACTTAAAAAGATGAGAGAGCCTGTAATTGACATCATAGGTAGACCTCAACTATGAGAGACAAAATGAGAAAACAAATCCAGAAAATCACATTGTCTGATTTTTAAAGAATTTATTTGCAAATTATGGTGGAAAATAAGTATTTGGTCACCTACAAACAAGCAAGATTTCTGGCTCTCACAGACCTGTAACTTCTTCTTTAAGAGGCTCCTCTGTCCTCCACTCATTACCCGTAGTAATGGTTCCTGTTTGACATGGCTATCAGTATGAAAGACACCTGTCCACAACCTCAAACAGTCACACTCCAAACTCCACTATGGTGAAGACCAAAGAGCTGTGGAAGGACACCAGAAACAAAATTGTAGACCTGCACCAGGCTGGGAAGACTGAATCTGCAATAGGCAAGCAGCTTGGTCTGAAGAAATCAACTGTGGGAGCAATAATTAGAAAATGGAAGACATACAAGACCACTGATAATCTCCCTCGATCAGGGGCTCCACGCAAGATCCCACCCTGTGGGGTCAAAATGTTCACAAGAACGATGAGCAAAAATCCCAGAACCACACGGGGGGACCTAGTGAATGACCTGCAGAAAGCTGGGACTAACGTAACAAAGGCTACCGTCAGTAACACAATACGCCGCCAGGGACTCAGATCCTGCAGTGCCAGACATGTCCCCCTGCTTAAGCCAGTACATATCCGGGCCCGTCTGAAGTTTGCTAGAGAGCATTTGGATGTTCCAGAAGAGTATTGGGAGAATGTCATATTGTCAGATGAAACCAAAGTAGAACTGTTTGGTAGAAACACAACTCGTCGTGTTTGGAGGAGAGTGAATGCTGAGTTGCATCCAAAGAACACCATACCTACTGTGAAGCATGGGGGTGGCAACATCATGCTTTGGGGCTGTTTCTCTGCAAAGGGACCAGGACGACTGATCCATGTACATGAAAGAATGAATGGGGCCCATGTATCGTGACATTTTGAGTGCAAACCTCCTTCCATCAGCAAGGGCATTGAAGATGAAACGTGGCTGGGTCTTTCAGCATGACAATGATCCCAAGCACACCACCAAGGCAACGAAGGAGTGGCTTCGTAAGAAGCATTTGAAGGTCCTGGAGTGGCCTAGCCAGTCTCCAGATCTCAACCCCATAGAAAACCTTTGGAGGGAGTTGAAAGTCTGTGTTGCCCAGCGACAGCCCCAAAATATCACTGCTCTAGAGGAGATCTGCATGGAGGAATGGGCCAACATACCAGCAACAGTGTGTGCCAACCTTGTGAAGACTTACAGAAAACGTTTGACCTCTGTCATTGCCAACAAAGGATATATAACAAAGTATTGAGATGAACTTTTGTTATTGACCAAATACTTATTTTCCACCATAATTTGCAAATAAATTATTTAAAAATCAGACAATGTGATTTTCTAGATATGTATTCTCATTTTGTCTCTCATAGTTGAGGTCTACCTATGACGTCAATTACAGGCCTCTTTCATCTTTTTAAGTGGGAGAACTTGCACAATTGGTGGCTGACAATACTTTTTTTCCCCACTGTATATGTGGGTGTAAACTGCTGCTTGGGCACACAGCAGGGCTCAGAAGGGAAGGAGCAGTGCGCTTTTTAGCTTTTGAAGTACAGATTTAGAGGGATTTTCTGGACACCATGTTTTTGTGGTGCCCTAGAGGTGCCAGTAAATTGGAATGTACCCCATTTTGTAGGAGCATAGGGGCAGTTTTAGAATCTCTACAAATGTGACATGGCATCCAAAAACCAACAATCTAAATCTGCGCTCCAAAACACATAGTGCTCCTTGACATCTGCGCCCTCTTGTGTGCCCAAACGGCAGTTTATGCTCACATGTATGACACTGGTGTACCCAGGATAATGTACTTAATGCCATATGTGGGTATAAACTGATGTTTGGGAACAGCCGGGCACAGAAGGGAAAGAGCGCTATTTTGGTTTTTGGTCGTCATGCCACTTTTGCAGACTCCCTGAATTGGCAGTAAAGTGGAACCTGCAGACACATAACCCAACTTTGGAAAGTACACCCCTCAAGGGATTTATCAAGTGGTGTAGCGAGCATTTTTAACCGTTGCATTCATTTAATTTCCAGTAAGGAATGCGCAGGTGATAATGAAAAGTGAAAATTGCAATTTTTCCATAGATACGCCATTTCAGTGCCCGATATGTTGCGCCCAACTTGTGTCAGCAGAGACACACACTCCAAAAACTTAAGCGGGTATCCCGGGCACAACAACCTTTGGAGCATTCGTCTCTGATTCAAGCCGAGCACAACATATTACACATTGAAATGACGCATTCCTCAGCTTCAATCGGGGCTGAAGGAGCAGGGTGTTAGCTGTCAGATACAGCTAACACCTGCTCCCGAATGGCGCCCGCGGCATTCACTTTCACACATCTTAAGGGTTAAACGGCGGGTATCGGTGTTATCACCGTCCCCGCTGTTGCAGCGGGAGCCTGGCTGTCAGATACAGCTGGGCTCCCATGGTGATCGCACGTGTTCCGCTTCTGAGCACACTCGATCACCGTCACGTACCTGTAACTAACTACATTCCCTGACGTACATGTTAAACGTCAAGCCATGCCACTGAATTTTGGCTTCGGTTATTCATATATCAGCAATGCTAATTGGATATTGCATGGTTAGTGATATATCCTTTAGCCAATGGCAGCATGAGACAGGATGGCATGGATGCAAAATGATTGAGATCATGCATGTGAGCAAATTCACACTGGTTGAAATCAAAAGTCTGCTCTTTTCTCGATAATTGCCCAGACCTACCCCTTTGCCTTATAATATTTGCCACTGGCTGTAAGAGAACTGGCTGCAGAAGGAGCATTCCCCTCAATACGTATAGCAGTTATCTACCCTTTATCTTTTTTTTCATTGTTTGTTTAGCAACCTGTAATTTACAGAGCTAAAGAAAAGGCAAAAAGCAGCGGTCTGAAACTAACGGGGGTGTGCCTCAGACTACTACAGACTCCCTGTGGACACTATACCTAAATCGTAGTCATATTTCTATTAGGCAGAATTGAAAAACAGCCAAGCTTTAATATCTGGAGAAATAAATAGTAGGTAAGCACCCTCTACAAAGTAGTCGCTAACATATTTTTGCTTTAACTCCTATGTTCTTTAAGACTCTCAAAAATCCTACACAGGGCAGGCAAATTAGGTTTACTCTGCACACTGATTTCTAGATTTTCAGACTGTGTCCTCCAAGTCTTTGACTAATCCTAATGCCAGATTATGAGGAAACTAGCCACTAGTATGCCATTTCTGGTTAGATCCATATTTTTAGTCCAATACTAGAATTTTCAGTTCATTGATATTGGATTAAAGTATTTTCAATTAATATCTCTCAAAATGCAATGAGTAGAGTTATAAGCGGGGCTGTGTCATTTTGTAGACCGACCAATAAGCATAAATAAAAAATAGCTATCTTATAGTTTTATAATGAAATAATACTTTCCTTAAACGGGTTGTCCGGCCCAAAAATTTTATTTATTAATTAGGCTGGGGGACGTGGGAAAAAAAAAAAAAAAAAAAAAAAAAAAAAGAGAACCTGTCCCCGATGCTCCGGAGCCTCCCCGCGCAGTCCGGTCCTGCAGCTCCATTGTTTTCTTCTGGCGGAAGTACCCGCTGTATGTGACTGCTGAGACCAAATCAGTGGCCTCAAGAAGGGATAGTGACCGGGTAGGTACATCCCCGTTCCCCTTCTTGAGGCCACTAAGGCCTTAGCGGAGGGGAACTGGAGCGTCACAGCCGCCGATTAATTCATCAGCAAGAAGGCAGCCAACCGGACCAGACCACCCTGGGACACCGGGGCCAGGAGAGTATGTTCTTTTTACCTACCCCGGCCTAATGATAAAATATTGTTTAGCCTGGGCAACCTCTTTAATTTATTAGAATACAATTAGACCAGGAATAAAAGATTGTTTATAGAATACAATGTATATCCTAACAAGTGAATTTATAGAGAAATTAAACTTCTGTGCGTTGAGCATACCCATTGACACTGTGTTGTTCTGCCAGCAACCTTAAATCTTTATAACCCCACAGTATCTAGTGACAAACAGAACTTACTGAAGGGGAATTCCTGGCTACAACATAAGCGTGCCTAACTCAACTACTGAGGTGTGAAACATGTAAATACACAACTGCACCTATTAAAACTGCGACTGTGCACGATACGAGGGACACAGTCCATCACTATCACAGTATCTCATGACTGAAAGCTTAACCCTATCTGTCATAGGATGGAAACAAAGAGCATTACTTGCAATAAGCCTCTGAACTTACAGAAAGACGTACACAGATTTTTAAAAACAGGGAAAGCTCTTTAAGACAGACTCCTAAAACTGTACTGAAAGTTGCCTTCCAGGGTACACCCAATGTATGGTGGAGATCTCACCTTTACCCCACATATTCAGACACTTGCACGCTCTTGACTCCTGCACCTTAAAATCATCTCTAGAATTCTCCCTTTTCTCACCGTGGAAACATCAAAAACCCACATTGTCGCTCTGATTCTCTCTCATCTTCACTACTGCAATTCTCTTCTAATTGGGCTTCCTCTTACTAAACTCTCCCCACTACAATCTGTCCTGAATGCAGCCGCCAGACTCATCTTTCTGTCAAAACGGTACACAGACGCATCTACCTTGTGTCAGTCACTGTACTAGTTGCCCATCCATCACAGAATACAATATAAAATTATCACACTGACCCACAAATCCATCCATAGCGCTGCGCCCCCTTCTATCTCCTCCCTAGTCACTGTTTACCACCCTAACCGTCCTCTGCTTTCTGCCAGTGACCTTAGACTTGCATCCCCTGTTATCCGAACACCCCACTCCCGTCTCCAAGACCTTTCTCGAGCAGCATCGGTGCTCTGGAATGCTTTACCCAAGACAATCTGATTAATCCCCAACTACAGCAGCTTCAAAACTGCCCTAAAATCACATCTGTATGGTCAGGCTTATCACATGCCCCGATCACAGTGTGGTGTGCGGAGGTGAAGAACACCACCACCTTTTATCCTTCCTCCTCTGTTCCTCAGATCCTGGCCCCTCCATCTAGAAGTTACACTGCACTCCTTGCACTTAGTATATGTTTATTCACAGATACTGGCTGGTGACGGGTTCATACAGCTTCAGTTACACAACCTTTCTATTAAAAGATGGCTGGACCATGGTAGCAAACAAGCCCTCTGACCTCTTGTGTCCCCCTATCTCCTCATAGAATGTAAGCTCTTGTGAGCAGGGCCCTCACTCCTATTGTTTGTTATGTTTATTTCTTTGTCACATTGTAAGGTCTCATATTGTCTGTTCATGTGTCCTCTGATTTGTAAAGTGCTACGGAATATGTTGGCGCTATATAACTAAAAAATTATTTTATTGTTATTATTATTATTATTATTAACTCAAAATTTGTCAGAGGAAATCTCATCAGGATTAGAGAAGATCTTCTCAAAGAGGTCGTTTTTAGGAGAGGTTTAATCGTACATATCATTTTACATAGGGACATTAGCACCATTGCTATCTAATTTCATTGCAGTTTAGTCAAAACCCAAACAAAACTCCTCCAAGTAAAACCACTTACCAATTAAAGCTAAAGTGACATAGGTTACATGAAGCTGATGGCATCAGTGAAACATAAGCCTGGATGTCAGGAGACTTTGTTGTACAATAACACTATACATACAAGAGTCTGGAGGGAGGGGGGAATAACAGCCATGTGTTATTGGAGGTATATCTCTCAATATCTTTCTAATCTAAAAACTAAACAGGTTTGTGCTGACCTAGAACATGCAACAGCTAGTGGGATTAGCCGTTTCAAAACATGTTAGTCTCCCAGCATCATAAATCTCTCAGCGTGCCTCTTTATTCTGAAAGTAACTTAACCATTCCTTGGTTGTCACTCCTATGATAATTGAAGAAATAGGAAATTGTACAATCTTGGCGCCAGGACCTGCAAAAATCCATTTCTGAGTGTTGAGCCACCTATCTTGGGGTGTGTACCATCATACTTTAAAAGGTACCTGCAGTTGAAACAAAACTAGTAACTGTATGGTGTCCAGTAAGGGATATATTGTAGCCTAGATAGGGTGAGTATATGTATACTAATGTAAAGTGAGAAGGGGTGCCACCTTAGGGAGACTGCCTTTGCAGGCCAGCAGACCGTCACATGCTCCACTAGGAGTTCTGAAAAAGGAATATTTAAATAAGTTTTCCTTGATGGAAAATGGAAAACTCACTTTTGAGTTAGTTAGGAAGGGCTAGTAGTGGGCGAGCTAGCTAGGGAAACACGGAGGGGCTGTGAGGGCGGGGGAGGTAGTGTGAGTAAGCTCTGAGTGAAGAGTAATGCATCATGGTAGTTGTAGGATAAAAGGACAGGAAGCTACAACATGTAAACAAACGCAGAGGATGCCAGGAACTCCCAGAGAAACACAGAAATCACTGCTAAAGGTATTTGTGCGCACGTAGTAACCCATAAATAGACTAACAGAACTTTAAAAAAAAAAAAAAATATATGAACAAAAAATTTTGCACAGAAAACCCCTTTAAACATCTTGTCTGCTTGAACCTATAACAATCACCTTATGTCTAAATGCCCACTCACTCAATATGGCATATTTTCACAGTGTCCTTTTTGAACAAAGTGCCTGAGCCACTAAGCAAGTCAGCATTAACCCAAGGGGGAGAGAGAAGTCTTCACTAATCAGGCAGTATGTAATTCGCCTTCAGTCACTATTACGGCTCACTAAGGGCAATCATCACATGAAAGGGAGAGACAAATCAGCTATTTCATCAGGTGACACCATTTGGGGCTTACAGCGTTCTGACTGCTAGAAAATTATTGCCATATTCATTGATTGGCAACTCAAGATTACAGAGCAAAAAGCCACAAACTACAGAAAGGGTGGGAACAAGAAACACAAACCAATCTATCGACAAGCTAGTCAAGACAAGACATTTACAGATTGTAACGCATTGATACAGGTTATTAAAATTAATAAAATGACAGTCTGTGATCCTGGGGTAAAGTCCTGCAAGGTCAATTCACTGTTCCAGGAAACCAATCTAAGCTCATGAACATTCTACAAGACTTTTATTACTACTCCAATGCTAAAGTGCTGATAACCATGTGCAATTCTGGCAATAGATCAGTACAAAACAGATGTTTATAACAGATGTAAAGACTTGTTTTCTGGCATATACAGAGCAACCTATGTCCATCATACCCACCTGCAATACAATTTTCATCAGAACTGTTCAAGAGGCCGTTAGGCTCCTTTACACAGCTTAGTACATGATCGACAATGATCAACCAAATCAACATCTGAAGTAATGTTTGTAACCGATCACTGCTCTGTATAAACATGCCCACTGATCAGAAAAATACTGTTGATCGCATCTTATGTGAACACTGAAATCCTTGTTTATCCATAGCACATCTCCTAGTGCAAACAGGGGGCGTGCTTCCAACAATAATAAAAGTGTATGAGCCCAAACGATCATACTACAATATCATTTGGTCATATATATGTTGTCATAATGACCAACTTATGTAAATACAGCTAAATGATCACTGATGGACAGATTGTCTGCCCACAATGAGCAAGTCAATGAAAAAAGGAAGCTTACACAGCTAGGGCCACCAGATAAAGAATTACATTTGCACTATTGATATACTGGTTGTACTTCAGATTATGCTGTTAATGCAAATATCAGCTACAATAATAATCTTAGTTAATCATAACTTTTATAAACAAAACATTGACTTTTCACATTATAGGGAATGAGATCTTTTACAGTTATAGATTGGTTTGCACTATAGCTCAGCTACTGTTCTGGTGTATTTATCCCTTATCAAGACAAAAGCTTACAAAATCTGTGGCTTGCCAATATTTATCAAGTTCATTGATATATTTAAAGATCTCTCTTCTGGAGTCTAGAGAATACCAGGAAACGTGGCAGACATTAGATAACAGGTTACTGCTGCCATTGAGGTCATGAGATAGGAGCATAAGGCACTTTGAAGATAATGCCTAATAATAGTGACCTTGAGATGCAAAGTAATATGCCGAAATGACAGTGTCCTCTATGATTCCTGTAGCAGATAAACTGAATGGCAGTACCTCAACTACATATGGTATGTTAATACAGAGTTATGCAGAGTTCAAATATATATCATATTACACACACATTTTAAACTCCATTTCATAAAATGAAAATTATAAATAAAATAAATAGATTATAGGTCTGCAAATAACATTGGGTAGTCATTGCTTAATAAAATGTGGAAGGGTTGCAAATATGGCCATGTTACCAGCTTAGATAAATGATGCTGTACATACCTTACAAGGGTCTGATTGTGCAAGTCCCACACTGCAATGTTGCCATCACTACAGCAGGAGAAGCAGACTTTGGAATCGGGGCTGATGGCCAGAGCATAGCAGGCAGGAGCAGATGATGTCAGCTCAGCTTTTATACGTGGGGTAGGTGCTGCCAGGTCCCATATGGATAACGTGCTGGCTTCCCCTCCAACAATCAGAGTGCGTCCATCAGGGAGTAATCTACAGGAGCGGATGTAGTTATCTCTGTTCTGCAGAGACAAAAACCATTGGGACATGAAATCGGTACTTAGAACTAGAGAAGCAACGGTTTCATAGGCTGTCTGCTTCATATACAAGTGTTTTCATTGCTCTATAGAAACGTACTTTGAATATTATAATATGGCTGCTTTAAAAGCAAAAAATACACCTCATGGGTGATGGGTTAAACGCTACACAGGAAACCTCTAAAAGCACAAACATTCCCTCCTGATTTTAATGAGCCATTTGCCGTTATGACAATGATAAAGTGGATTAATGCCAGAAAATTACATGACATTAGGCAAGTACTTAAACTTGATCTTAAATTCAGTGTTGTGAGATAATTCATCTTAATTAGCATCAAAATCAACCAAAACTTTCCAATGCTGAACAACTTGGCTCTACATGATATATAGTTCAGTGCAGAAGTCAATGTGCTAATAGATGAAATATCGCCTGCACTGTTTTACATCCCACTATTAATCTGCAATGTATGTTAAATTAATGTCATTATTTTGTGCTACATAGAAGGTTACCACCCTCCAGAGAATATCTATTTGTGGCTTCAGGCCAAAAACTTATTAATCACTGCATGTCTCCATCTTATTTTTATTTTTTATTAAGGAGGTGTTTGCCAATGAAGCTCTTCTTGACAATATATAAATGCAATAACTTAATATAAAGCGATGAGTATTTTCTATGATTATACATGGCTACCTCTACCTAAAGAGAATTCCCGGTTTCTCAAAGCTAATATATACTTGGAGAGGCCATCAACATCAAAGCAGTAACTCAGAAGAGCAGCTACTAAATTTACAGCGTGGTAGTGTATTGAGAAGCCACATGCGCAATTGTTACTTCATTCAAACTAGGAAGAAAGAACCCCTCATTCTCCTGACTAGTGGGGTTCCCATCGTTCAGACACTATTCATCCAAAGAATCAAAAAAAAAAAAAAAAAAAAAAAACACACACCCACACCCACACCCACACCCACACACACACACACACACACACACACACCCACACCCACACCCACACACCCCATGGAACAGAACTTACCAAGCAGTCTAGCTGAGAGACAGGACTTTTGTTCCCTGGGTGGCTAATGTCCCAGACTTTTACACATCCCTTTCCACCAGTGTACACGTGTCTTGTGGGGTTGCTAATGGTAACTGCACAAACCACTTCTCCGTGATTTAGTGTGTTTATCTGCCGCGCGTGCCGAGGGATTCCCGGCCCAATCAGAGCATCAGGAGGGAATGGGACTGGCTGCATCTGGCCATCAGCACTTACATGGAATGAATATGCACTAGTTAGAAAAAAAAAGAATTATTATATTTAAGTATTAAAAATATTCAGAAGGTCAACATTTTAGCTAAAGCAAATTGCACTCAAGAAAACAGCCAAGCCAAATCTGGAAAACTAATCCTCTCTCACCTTAGAGAGGAGAAAAAGCACTAAATCATAGCAGTAACTGATGTAAGAGTATACAGTCAACTGGAATATCTCATGTGACTGCTTAAGAAGTGAAAACCAGTTAAATGTAGCCTTCAACTTAAAAAAAAAAAAAAAAAAAGAAATATACGCAAAAATACGATCTATTAGCTTTCATGAGTGCTACAGAAAGCAGATCCTCATCCCAACTCCTCAGTTTCCTACTATACTCCTCCCTAATCATAGTTTAACCCTCACGACCCTCTTGAGCATTGCCAGCAGCCTTGTTTTGATTCAGAAGTTATCTGTTGGTGTTCACAAAGCAATTATCCTTGAAACAATGTATTCTGAAAGATACATAAAAACTGCATCTGTAGTCTGTGCCATAAACTACAAACACAGCCAAAAAGCTGAAAAGACATTTTACTATATAGAACACCACCACAACAAAATGAAATAGATCAAAAATATAAAGCCCCCGAAGAATATTTCTTGTGGACAATTCAATCTGATCTTGAAAGGATAAATAGGGAGTAAAACTGTAAATATGATCTGTCCGAAATACAACAAAATATAGACTTACGGCTTTCCACCTGGGATGCCTGTTAGGTTTGGAGGGATTCCTGGAACACGCATATGATGATGGGGGTCAAAGCCAACCTGAATAGCAATTGGGGAAACAACATCTCAATGCCAATATATGTTCTGCAAACATCTATTGCTACTACAACTGACAATACACAAGAATGTGGCAGTGTTACACATCCTAATGGTACTTTTTCCATTTAAAACACATTGGAAGTCTTCTCACTGGATCACAGAAAGCCACAGGCAGTAAGCATCAATGATATGGTGAGAACGTGGAAGTGAGAAGTCTCAGCATACATGGCCAGCTTCAGACACTCTTAAAGTAGAACTCCAAGAAAAATGTTCACACTCTAGCCTGTTACAAAGGTACACGATTGTAAACTGTAGTAAAGATAATATTCTTACCAGCGGCTGTATTTAAGCGTTATCCACTTCCTTCTGTTCTCAATTGTAACATATAAACAGCAATAAAACTCTAACTGAACTGACATGCGTTATGTGTGGGGCAGGAGTCCCGCTTGTCTCGCATGTGGGCTCTCATGAATAAAACCTGCTGCAGTGTATGAGACTGGAGCACCACTGTGCAAGGAAAGACTAAAGTGGCTGCAGTTCTAACGGTTGCGACACCTTCTTTCTCAAAATTAGCGGGGGTCCTAAAAGGTCAGAGTCATATCGATAAAGTGATGGCATAACACTAGTATAAGTCATCACGTTAGAAAATGGAAATAGCCCCTTTAATGACTGCTGACATTTAGATATCCAATCCCAGAGATGTCAGGATAAATAAGTTTACAGGATTTATGATGTTCAGCTGACTTTGCTTCTAGGTTATTAGTCTAACATTTATCATACTTTACTTAATTTCTTTCACAGTAAAATGAAAATTTAGAATAGAACGTGTAATTGCAAAATACCATCATCTAAAGCAACCCACAAAAACATTAACAAAATTTAACATAAGTCTCTCACCACTGGGGACCTCCCATAAGCTGCGGCAGCTGCCGCTGCTGCCGCAGCGGCGCTCATCTGGGGAGAGATGTTGTGCAGGCTGGCATACGCTGCTCCTGGACTGGTCAGTTCTCCATTCATCCCAGCATGTGGAACTATTCCAAATGGGGTTGGATAAGGACAAGGGACTGCCATAGGAGTCCTAAGACCCGCTGTGAAGAACAGGTACAAGTAGCTGGTAAACAACTAACATTATACACCTTATGGCTTTTGCACTGGTAATTTACTTAGTTTTTTCTTTTAGCTTTCCCAAACATTTATCATCATCTTGCAAATCTGCAAAAGCATTGACCCAACATAGCAGAATACACTTGGATAAAGACAAGTAATTAAATAGCAATAGCTTTCTTACTTAATGGGTCGACTCCTGGTGGCTTGCCAGGCACAGGCCGCAGTCCAGTCGAGTTGCTACCAGGTGTAGGAGCATCAGTACGTGGAGTAGGTGTGTTGGATTTAGAAACAGGAGTTGTAGACTTCTCATTCTTTCAGGAGGTGAATGTAAAGGGAGCGATAGGAGAGGGATTTAAGAAAAAAAACAAAACTGAATATATAAACGTGCTTGTCTTTAGATAAAACAAACATGTAAGAGTTACATCAGCACTACACAGCCACTAACAAAAAGAATCTCTGGCTGGAGCAAAGGATACAACATGCTAAATGACTTGAATCCTCCCAAAAGTAAACAGCTTATTGACTTTATGGTTTACTCTACTGAAAACCTCAAATACTCACCCTGCTAAAGTCAACATCCCTAATGGAAGAGTCATAACATATGTGCTTTCACAATCATATCTTTCAAGTATCTATTCATAACATAGGAGTGTACAGCAGACCTGTGTAACCAGAGCAGCAGAAATGGAAACACACCTGTAGGGAATCGCTCGGGAGGAAGATAAAAAGTCATAGACCTCACATGTATTCAGGCCTGGTCTATGCCACTCTAAGTAATATGCTAGAGCAGAATAAAACTTCCTAAAGCAAAAAACTCTGCAGAACACAATCCAACTTCTTCTTCAAAAGGGATAAAGTTCACAGAAACAGTAACATTTATCAGCTCTTTCATACAGCAGAATAGTCCTGTGCCTAAAAGGGTTGTCTCATGACTACAACCCATTTCTATATATCCTAGTAGGGCATAGGAGTGTAATACTCATAACCCCACCTCTATTAACTAGATTGACGATAGGTCTGCAAAAGTGGATTTGCCCTTTGTTAATAAGATAACGGCCATTCTTTTTAATCGCTGGCACAGACTACATTTCCTTGCAGGGACCACATTAGCAACACACCGGCCATAACTAGTTGCATACATACTTGGTTTTAATGTTCCAGAATAACAATCCTTGAATATGGAACTATATTAGTCTCAATTTTTTTCTCTAAAAGGCATCCTGCCACATTGTTCATTCATATCTGTGGGAATCATATGGCAAAGTATAAGGAGGTTAAGAGATTGGTATATAGTTTTGTGAGAAAATATTCAGTATAATTTGTATTTTATTAATTTCAATCTCTGCTCTTTCTAAACTTAGGAATCCAGTGGATGGTCCCATTTAGTGATTTAGGAAAGGCTGTCAATCACCAAATAGGACCACACACTGGACTCCAAAGTCCAGAAAGAGCAGAGATTGAAAATATTAAAATACAAATTATACTGAATATTTTCCCACAAAACTATATATCAATTTGCTTAGCTTCTGCTCTGTAACATGATAACTGCAGGTCACACATCTTGTTCAACATGAAACATTTCCTTTAAATGAGTTATGCAGGAAAAATAAAGCTTACCAGTGCATTCCCGGTACTCAGTCTGTCTTACTAATATACATGCAGGTCTCCAAGAACCCCTATTAGATTTGTAGAGATCAGCAGGGTGCCAGAAGTGCCTGTGTTCAGCTTACCCTATTGCCTCTTTGGGCTATCTGCGACATCACCAAATCTACTCGTACCATACTGCTCTCTACTCCTGATGCAGGTACATAGAGTAGAGCAGAGTTGCTCATGTGAACGAGAGCCAGCAGAAAAGGCTAAAGAACAAGACATCTGGCCTCCCCAGTTGCACCGTGAAAATCTAATCATCGAATTCCAGGGGACCTGCTCATATATTAGAAATAAAGCTGGTGCACTGGTAAGCTTTATTTTTCCATGTATAACCCCTTTAAAGAGATTAGATTTATTATGACTTGTATGCCAGAAAGTGGTGTACAAGCCATAAAAAGCCATACATTTCCATCCAGTTGAATGTCCTGGCAGAGGGTGCGTCTCAATACTGCAGTTTTTACACTTACCACTAAGTCTAATATTCTAATACTTCATGTTATGTACTCTATTGACTTTTCAGCAGTAATCTCATTATCACCATGCCAATCTTATCTGCTAGTTAATGTATAGATCTGTGCCTGGTAAACTCTTCTAACTGATGATCAGTAGGGTGTTGGACCCTTACTAATATGGTATAACCTAACAGTAGCTCTTTAATATTACATCCCCTAAAAACCTGAAGAATTAGGTTAGTTACAAATAACAGTTAACTGGTGACGACTTTTCCTCACAGCGTGAGCAGATCTACTCTATCCGTACAAAATGCAACATTTCTTTCAGTATTCCATATGTTAAGAGCTCCCACTACTGCTCCTAACATTCTTATGCTTATTAGTGCTCATCAGAAAAGACTTGGTCCAATGACTTGATTATTTTTACACACCTAAAAATATGAGCAGCAGCTAAAGTTTGACAGCTTATTTTTATTTACTTTCTTCTGCCTTTTTTTTTTTTTTTTTTTGGAAAAAGGAGGGCTTTTTTTTTTTTAACCATAAATTGCCAAAGAGAAAAAAGTTAAGATATTGTATCTGTATGTAAGCAAATCACACATGTTTAATATACTGCAGGGCAAATGTTTTATTTCTTTATTTTTTAAAAGGTGGAAAAGCCTTTTTGAGAAGCTTTACGAAAAAGCCAATTAAAGCTAAGAAAAGATAACACAGAACAATAGAGCAGAGGAAATAGAGGGAGGAAACAGGCAGTACTACTATATGGCCTAAATGGCTTTTCCCAACACAACATTTTAGTATCAAGCCTGATTGTTATTTAATCTGGAAAATCTGATAATTTAGAACCCGATGGGTCAGCTAAATATACTGAAGTCTTTAAGTGTGACTTACAAGGCTGAGCTCTTTGGACTTTGAGGAAGGTGTACTGCTTGAGGATGCAATTGAGGCAGGGCTGATGGGAGGATCCTTCTTTAGAAGTCGAGCTTTATCCAAGCCATTCTCCCTTGGAGAATGTGCTGGACTTCCTCTTGGTGAAGAAGGGTCCTTTAAGAAACAGAAAAAGGTTTTTTTTTTTGCTATTGACATGTTGAATATCTAAGTAACACTCATTGATAACACATAAAGCAGATCTATGGCAAAGAAAACATTATTAAATAAGCAGAACACAGACCTCATTGGAAACATCCACCACGAGGTTATCATCGCTTTTCTCACCATCACTATCCTGCATGGGAAACAAAATAGTTTGTATCAATCAAAACTACACAATATAAAACCAGTGGTAGTGAATGTGTTGACCAGTGTGTGCAGTTTATTAAAACCTTGTAATAACATCTCACTATTCTACACTGAAGAAAAAACAAACAAAAAAAACCCTACTGTTGTATGAAAGCTCTCGGCGCCAAACATTAAAAGAAGTTTGTCCAAAAGTACAACACATATAATACATTGTATTATAGCATAAAAAAATGAAAAACTAGTGAATATGGGAAATACAATCATTTAAACTTTTAAAAAACAAAAACAGAGGATGAAAAACATTTTTACACATTTATGACAGCTAACCAACACAAATGTGTCAGTCAAGGTTCCACTCTGCCCACATTCGCATCTCACCAGGAGCACTGCTGGAAATTGTAGAAGGGGGCGCTTAGCATACAGTGCAGTAATAATAATAGCCCTCATTGTGTGTGGAGTGTTATTTGAAATGAAGTGAATAAGAAGGTACAAGGAAGAAGTAGTGGCACAAGAGCCATCCTACTCAGCTTCGTTACTTCTGTTATATTCCAATGGGAATCTGTCAGCAGGAAAAGTGGTATCAGACTAATGACAGTACCTTTTAGGGTGGCTTCTCCACTTTCCAAAGATGCATTATAGCTCCATTTTCATGAAAATCAGGCTTTCTTCTACAAATTAGCTGAAAAGGGCTTTGGGGGGAGTTTATTCACCTGCCAGGGCTCCACTCACTGCTCTAGATAACCAGCCCCAGCAGGAGAAGACATGCCCCTAAAGCCCTTTTCAGCTAATTTGTATAAGAATAAAATATTGCTTTTCATGAAAATGAAGCTGCATGGCAGAATAAGAAAGTCATCTTTGGAAAATGTAGAACCAGCCCTACAAGGTATGTTCATGAATTTGATCCTAATTTGCCTGCTGACAGACTCCCTTTAAAGAGTAAAGTTACCTCTAAGTTTCCCCCTAAGTCTACTAAAATTCGTGATAGGAATCAGTCAGTGGAATACTCCTGCAGTCTTCATTGCAAGTCAGTGGCAAGGATATGATTTTAAGCTCAAACATGCTGAAATAAGACAACTGAATGATATTGGATACATTAACAGAACCAGCATGGATGTCCAACCAATCTCAAGACCTTTCCCTAGATAAAAGTGCTACAAACTATCATTTTCTAAGAATTTTTAAGGTAAATGAAGTTCCACAACTACACGTTGATAACAAAGTAAACAGAGAAACCATATGAACTGGACGTACCTCTCACTAAACAAACTCTTGACTGTTCATTCTAACTAAACACACCCTTTAGAAATATTTATGTTTCTTCATGAACCATTAAACATATTTGCTTGTCAACGATAAAGTGTGTGGCCTGTAGTCACGTTCGGCTAGGTACACTGGATATATATGAACAGCCGTAGCAGATGTGACCTGCTGTTACAGATGTAGCAAACTAATCTGAGGAAAATATCACACTGCAGTAAATCATCACAAAAACTAAAAGCCATTGAAAACTCAAAAGGTTTCATGCAATTATTTTGCTTGGGTAAAGCTGACCATACACAGATAGGACTCAGCCTGGCCACCCATTTAATGTGTATGTGTATGTGTATTGGGGACTCCTTACTATCCAACAGCAGATGTCGGGAGAGAAGGATTATGCTATTGGATCTCAACTGCCTGATCCCTTTGATCTCAAATGAGATAAGCGGTCACCATAAGACTCTGGCAGCGGCTGAAACACTTGTATGAATGTACTGCATGTGTATGAGGGAGCTGGACAAGATAGTTGTGGGCTCACAGCGTTTGATCAATACCCATTTTACATGTATAACCGGCTTAAAAGCCCCTTTACACAGCCTTATCAGGCCAACTGTCAAGAACAACCATTCATAGGAAGGATTGATTAGCGATAAGTGGCCTATTTACATGTCCTCCGCTCAGCTGACAAACAAATGCTCACTGGTCGGCTATTTCTTGTCTTATGCAGCTTAAATAATGCAGATTATCGGTAGCACATCGCCATGTGCAAACATGGAAATGCTGCCAATAATCAGAACAACTGAATGGGGGAGGAATGATCACAGTAGCAATTGTTTCTATCCCCTGAACTCTGCATCAAATTGTGTAAAAGACCGAAACAACTGAGCACTGATCGCCTTGTTATATTGTCAATCTGTGCATGTCAGCCCAGGCGGTGTAAATAATTCTTAAAGAAGTTGTGCTTTTAAAGTCACTTATCCCCTATCCACAGGACAGGGAAAAAGTGATCACTGGTGGCCTGACCACCTGGTACTCCCCAGGTATCAGGAGAACGGGAGACTAAAACTCCCCCTAAAGCCTCCTTGTGAATGGAGCGCCAGTACACTTATAAGACAAGCGCTCCATTCACTTCTATGGGGCTGTCTGAGATTACAATCTTGGCAGCCCCATAACAGAGAATGAAGCGCCAGTCATGCAACTGCACTGGAGCTCCATTCACAAGGAGGTGTTGGGGGGACACTCCTATTCTTCTAATCTCTGGGAGGATTTGGTGGCCAGGCCCCCAGTGATTAGACACTTGTCCTGTGGATAGGGGATAAGTGTCCTTAATGGCAGGCACAACATATTTTGGATATGAATCCTATCACGCCACGAAAGATCAAAGTTAAAGTTCGCTACCTTTGTACATTCTATTAAGACATAGGAATTATCAAGTTCCAGTGATACTCACATAACGGGCAGCTATATCTTTTTCTTCTGTCTTTTGCTTTTTACTGTCTGAAGAATAGTCTGCTGAATTTCTGTGCTTTTCTGCTGCTCTAAAACTTGCAGATGGAGACACAGATGAACTCTGAAATAAAAGCAAAATTCATAACTTATCGAAGTACAGGACATAGACCTTATTATATACAGTCATATGAAAAAGTTTGGGCACCCCTATTAATCTTAATCATTTTTAGTTCTAAATATTTGGGTGTTTGGAACAGCCATTTCAATTTGATATATCTAATAACTGATGGACACAGTAATATTTCAGGATTGAAATGAGGTTTATTGTACTAACAGAAAATGTGCAATATGCATTAAACCAAAATTTGACCGGTGCAAAAGTATGGGCACCTCAACAGAAAAGTGACATTAATATTTAGTAGATCCTCCTTTTGCAAAAATAACAGCCTCTAGTCGCTTCCTGTAGCTTTTAATCAGTTCCTGGATCCTGGATGAAGGTATTTTTGACCATTCCTCTTTACAAAACAATTCCAGTTCAGTTAAGTTTGATGGTTGCCGAGCATGGACAGCCCGCTTCAAATTATCCCACAGATGTTCAATGATATTCAGGTCTGGGGACTGGGATGGCCATTGCAGAACATTGTAATTGTTCCTCTGCATGAATGCCTGAGTAGATTTGGAGCTGTGTTTTGAATCATTGTCTTGCTGAAATATCCATCCCCGGCGTAACATCAAATTCGTCACTGATTCTTGTACATTATTCTCAAGAATCTGATACTGAGTTGAATCCATGCGACCCTCAACTTTAACAAGATTCCCGGTGCCGGCATTGGCCACACAGCCCCAAAGCATGATGGAACCTCCACCAAATTTTACAGTGGGTAGCAAGTGTTTTTCTTGGAATGCTGTGTTTTTTTGACGCCATGCATAACGCCTTTTTGTATGACCAAACAACTCAATCTTTGTTTCATCAGTCCACAGAACCTTCTTCCAAAATGAAGCTGGCTTGTCCAAATGTGCTTTTGCATACCTCAGGCGACTCTGTTTGTGGCGTGCTTTCAGAAACGGCTTCTTTCGCATCACTCTCCCATACAGCTTCTCCTTGTGCAAAGTGTGCTGTATTGTTGACCGATGCACAGTGACACCATCTGCAGCAAGATGATGCTGCAGCTCTTTGGAGGTGGTCTGTGGATTGTCCTTGACTGTTCTCACCATTCTTCTTCTCTGCCTTTCTGATATTTTTCTTGGCCTGCCACTTCTGGGCTTAACAAGAACTGTCCCTGTGGTCTTCCATTTCCTTACTATGTTCCTCACAGTGGAAACTGACAGGTTAAATCTCTGAGACAACTTTTTGTATCCTTCCCCTGAACAACTATGTTGAACAATCTTTGTTTTCAGATCATATGAGAGTTGTTTTGAGGAGCCCATGATGCCACTCTTCAGAAGAGATTCAAATAGGAGAACAACTTGTAATTGGCCACCTTAAATACCTTTTCTCATGATTGGATACACCTGGCTATGAAGTTCAAAGCTCAGTGAGGTTACAAAACCAATTTTGTGCTTCAGTAAGTCAGTAAAAAGTAGTTAGGAGTATTGAAATCAATAAAATGATAAGGGTACCCAAATTTTTGCACCGGTCAAATTTTGGTTTAATGCATATTGCACATTTTCTGTTAGTACAATAAACCTCATTTCAATCCTGAAATATTACTGTGTCCATCAGTTATTAGATATATCAAATTGAAATGGCTGTTGCAAACACCCAAATATTTAGAACTAAAAATGATTAAGATTAATAGGGGTGCCCAAACTTTTTCATATGACTGTATATAGTTGTACAAGCAGTTATACAAGTATATAAAAATTTGTAGCAGTACAGCTTCTTAGGCTCTGTTCACACTTGTGTTATGGGTTTCCGTTATTCCAACAGCTCTCACAAGGCTTAAGTAAACATTATTGTGTTAATGGTTAGGAGCCAGCCTCTCATAAAAACAAAGATTTTTCAGTTTTAAAAGTCACAAGTGCTTTACTAGTGATAACTCGCAGTGATTCATACATCACACTATTCTGTAATACTGGAGCAAGATCCCGCCCCCTAGTTGGGCCACTGTAACTTCGCCATCAGTTTAATGGAAGTTATGCTCGCTTTTATAGCACTGTATTCCTCAAATAGTTTTGTTCTGCCACCGTCCTCTAGAAGTTACTGAACAGATAAAAGAATCTGGATGTCTAATGAAGTGCAGTATTGGTGACAATTCAGTGGGGAACATTATTCATAATGGAGTGAAAAAAAAAATGTCAAATTGCTCCACTTAAAGAGACTGTGAAGTTGACATGTTAGAAAGAAGTCTCTATGCTCCATTTAACATGATAAAATATCACGGTGAAATGACCACTTCCAATTTGTTAAACAATATCTGCCGTACTTCATTAAGTACAGCCAAGCACAGGAGTAGCTTGTAAATGTGGACTATAAAACGTAGGAAAAGACACTAAAAAGCCAATGTACTAATCGTCTCGCCGTTTAGGGCTCTGGTAATAAAGATCCATGTACTAGGGAGACTGGACAGTGAACAGTTTAAAGTGAAAACTCAAGGACTTTACTATTTACAAGAGATCTACAAATATTAGAAGGGCTGCCCAGCAACAACAACAAAAAAAAAAAAAAAAAAAAATTTTTTTCTCTTTTCACATATAATGGAGAAAGTCAGGACATACAGAAAGACATAAGACATGTTACTACTATATAATATATATATATATATATATATATATATATATATATATATATATATATACTATACACATATACAGAGACACACTCTATAGTAGTACAAAAGCCGCTCATACTACTATTTGCAAAAGTGGAAAATTATTGTATAAAGAAAAATACTGAAATTTACTTCAGAAAGGAAAAATGCTTTAGACTGTATATTCTTGGTTACCTCTAGGCACAGCTCTACTGTCCACAATGCTACGTGTAATCCTATTGCCAAAGCAACAAAATTATCCTTGCTGTTGGCAAACTAAGTTCATGTTATTCATTTAGGAAGAGAGTGAAGAAATCAGGCGATACCTTTTAGAGGCTGAGTATATTTATAAGTAAGCTTTCAGGAGTACTAGCTCCCTTCATCAGACATGGTGTTATACAAGAACTGAAAATTCACAGATTTTTTTTATATACCCTATACACATGGTCTTCAAAGGATTTTAGAGTCCTTAAAAAAACAAAAAAAAAAAAATGCAATCTAAGTAGAGAAGTTATTTACAACCGGTCAAAAAACAATCTGGAAAGTTGTGGTGCGTGACAGAGGGATATGTTATATGTTTGCTATCAGGTGGTGATTTGTGACCCTCACAGTTCATATATAGTGTGACGTGAAGCTGGCATGAATATTAAGTCCAAATTGCAGAGTTTTAAATTTCAATGGATAACACGGTACAACATTATACTACTATTCATTTAGGAATGCCGGCAAATAGATCACCAAGAGGAGCTGTAGACTCTGAAGACTACTTAACAAGACCTGGGTGTTCCAAAATATTACAACAGGTGGACAAAACAGAACAACAAATACAGAGTAATTCTTGATACAAAAAGGCAAACATGTCTCAGATGCATTTACTATCTTCAAGGTGGCCCAAATGTTCATTTAGCTGACCTCAGCTATGCCTTCACTGCCCCACACCATAAATCTACACACTTGGCTCATCCATGTAGGCACATGTGCTCAAAAGAGAGAGGGGAAAAATCAGCTGCCAGACATCTCTGGCGGCGAGCTACTGCGGGTGAAAATGCCCAACCTTTCTTTTCCTCTGACATCTGCCATAAGGGGAGAGTTGGGACACCCCCATACACATACTGTTGTCCGGTCCAAACAGAGTTGACAGATTAAATCAACATTGGTCTAAGGTGCAGGATCAGCTTAAGAATTTGAATTGTTGTATAGTCATTTAAACAACAAAATTTATCAAAACCACCATCGAATGATCGGTAGCTTGAAAAATCATCCTATAGACATTTCTATATAGATGAACCTCAGTCGGTGGGGAGGAAATTCCATCAGTTTCCCTAACAGAAGTTTTGATCGACATATGACACACCAGAAACTGGTAAGAGAAAGTTGTCTTGATAGCATCCACCACAGTGCCTTTCTTCCACAGCAAAACTAATCCTAATATGTGAATGCAGTTGCTGTGGCTAGCAAACATGGAGAAATATTTATTCCCACTATTCAATGAGGTGTAAAGTGATAAAGTTTCATCTCAAGCAACAGAGAGATATGAGCAGTTAAGATTAAAACATGCTGTAAAGCGCCTGGGGACATATAGGATGCAAAGCCGTAAGCGGCTGCATAGGGAAAATTCAGTTCACAATCTCCAAATAAATGGCATGATGTTTGGTGCAGAAAAGGGAAAAGATGCATGGTGCCATTCAGACAACATAATCATAGTACAAGCTAATTGGTATGCACAGCGCATGGAATTAACAAATGCCTTTTCTCCACAGAACAGCAGAAAACCATAGATTCAGGTAACCAAGAATAAAGCAAATTTCCAGGAGGACAGAAAATATATACAAAACAGTCTCAAAACAGCACCAGGCGGCCAGGCTTAAAACAAAGCACTTCATATAGTGCCCCAGTTAATATGGCCAAGGAAGATAAGAGATACAAAGCAGAAGGCAATGTAAGGTTAACAATCTGAGCTAAAAGACGACATAGATACATCACACTGGTGTCATCTATTACACAGTGCGCTATAATCAATTTCCTACATAAAGAAAAATAGTGACTATTCACAAGATCAAGACATAAGCAGACCTGTTGTTGCCTGCCTAGAAATTGAGATATGCAACCAAAATATTTAAAGGAACATATAGATTTTCATCCATTATCTACCAATGCTGCATATCCTCCACGTGATTGATCTTAAAGTGTACCTGTCTTTTCAGATTAAGTGCGTATAGGAAGAATGGCACTTTTTTTGCCATTATATGACATGTATTCAGCATTTATCACCAGTTTACCCCCTCTGCAGGCTCCATACTCAATTCTCAGAATTTTCTGAGCTCAACTCCAGGTGGTGTAGAGGCTAGCTACATCTCCCATATACACCACATATGGAAAAGGGGAGATCCTGCTATTGATATTCTGCCTCAACTCTGAAGGTGGACTAGCGGTGAATTGAGTGTAAGTGAACAGTTTAGGAGGGGGGAAAATAATGATAAATTGGAAAGAGGCTTTTTTTTTCTCTGATAAGAAGTTAGAAGTTTCTTATATTTGCTTGTATTAATTTAAGCAAAGCTTGATGAAACATTGCCTATTTAAAAGGGGTTGTCCGGGATAAAATGAAATTCATAGCCTAAATCTAAACACCCCCCCCCCCCCCGCCTACTTTCTAAATTACATAATTTAAACAAAAATGTACATTTACCCATATCCCTGGTGCGGAAACAGACCACCACCATACTTACCCATCTTCCTTCCAGAACTCCTTCTGCGGGACGGCTCCTGCTCTTTTTTTCACTCTGCCGGCATGCACGTGTGCAATAGTCCCGGCGTTACGCTACATCTGACAATCCACCTCTACTGCACAGGCGTGAGAGCAGGAGCACACACCGGCAGAGTGAAAAAAAGAGGAGGAGCCGTTCACAGACGGAAGATAGGCAAGTATGATGGGGGGGGGTGTGGATGAGTTAGTTGGGAAGGGCTAGTAGTGGAAGGGATAGCTAGGGAGACAGGGAGGGGTATGTCAGAGAGGGAGGCAGAAGTAGTGAGAGGGAGGTAGTGTAAGTCAGCCTACAAGTACCATGATGGATTGCATTAGGTAACACAGCAGGAAGCTACACCATGTAAACAAATGCAGAAGATGCCAGGAGCTCCCAGAGAAACCCATAAATCACTCAAATCACTGCTAAAAGTATTTGGGTGCACTTGTTAACCCATTAATAGCACTAACAGATCTTTTTAAAAAAAATACATTTTTTGCCCGGAAAACCCCTTTAAAGGAGAGATCTACTCATTTCATCCAATACTGCCTATACCTGTAATTACAGTGCTGGCCAAAAGTATTGGCACCCCTGCAATTCTGTCAGATAATACTCAATTTCTTCCAGAAAATGATTGCAATCACAAATGCTTTGGTAATAATATCTTCATTTATTTTGCTTGCAATGAAAAAACACAAAAGAGAATGAAAAAAACAGTCAAATCATTGATCATTTTACACAAAACTCCAAAAATGGGCCAGACAAAAGTATTGGCACCCTCAGCCTAATACTTGGTAGCACAACCTTTAGACAAAATAACTGCGAACAACCGCTTCCGGTAACCATCAATGAGTTTCTTACAATGCTCTGCTGGAATTTTAGACCATTCTTCTTTGGCAAATTTCTCCAGGTCCCTGAGATTTGAAGGGTGCCTTCTCCAAACTGCCATTTTGAGATCTCTCCACAGGTGTTCTATGGGATTCAGGTCTGGACTCATTGCTGGCTACTTTAGAAGTCTCCAGTGCTTTCTCTCAAACCATTTTCTAGTGCTTTTTGAAGTGTGTTTTGGGTCATTGTCCTGCTGGAAGACCCATGACCTCTGAGGGAGACCCAGTTTTCTCACACTGGGCCCTACATTATGCTGCAAAATTTGTTGGTAGTCTTCAGACTTCATAATGCCATGCACACGGTCAAGCAGTCCAGTGCCAGAGGCAGCAAAGCAACCCCAAAACATCAGGGATGTTTGACTGTAGGGACCGTCTTCTTTTCTTTGAAGGCCTCTTTTTTTTTCCTGTAAACTCTATGTTGATGCCTTTTCCCAAAAAGCTCTACTTTTGTCTCATCTGACCAGAGAACATTCTTCCAAAAAGTTTTTGGCTTTCTCAGGTAAGTTTTGGCAAACTCCAGCCTGGCTTTTTTATGTCTCTGGGTCAGAAGTGGGGTCTTCCTGGGTATCCTACCATAGAGTCCCTTTTCATTCAGACGCGACGGATAGTACGGGTTGACACTGTTGTACCCTCGGACTGCAGGGCAGCTAGAACTTGTTTGGATGTTAGTCGAGGTTCTTTAGCCACCATCCGCACAATCTTTCGTTGAAATCTCTCGTCAATTTTTCTTTTCCGTCCACATCTAGGGAGGTTAGCCACAGTGCCATGGGCTTTAAACTTCTTGATGACACTGCGCACGGTAGACACAGGAACATTCAGGTCTTTGGAGATGGACTTGTAGCCTTGAGATTGCTCATGCTTCCTCACAATTTTGCTTCTCAAGTCCTCAGACAGTTCTTTGGTCTTCTTTCTTTTCTCCATGCTCAATGTGGTACACACAAGGACACAGGACAGAGGTTGAGTCAACTTTAATCCATTTCAACTGGCTGCAAGTGTGATTTAGTTATTGCCACCACCTGTTATGTGCCACAGGTAAGTAACAGGTGCTGTTAATTACACAAATTAGAGAAGCATCACAAGATTTTTTTCAAAGGGTGCCAATACTTTTGTCCACCCCCTTTTTTATGTTTGGTGTGGAATTATATCCAATTTGGCTTTTTGACAATTCTTTTTGTGGTTTTCCATTGACGACAAATTAAATGAAGATATTATTACCAAAGCATTTGTGATTGCAATCATTTTCTGGAAGAAACTGAGTATTATCTGACAGAATTGCAGGGGTGCCAATACTTTTGGCCAGCACTGTAACTACAAAATTATACATTTTTGAGACCAGAAAGGGGAAACAAGTAACCAGACCATGTTGCAAGTGTACCACACACCAAATGCAGAAGTAAAATCTGCTGAGTGAACTGGTTCCCATATCTGACAGCCAGTATGCAAGTCTCAGTGACAAATTCTTATCCTGCAAGTGTTAAATATAGTAATAGTAGGCCTGCTGCAACATTTTTTTTTTGTAGATCCAAGGCCTACTCACAATATCGAAGACACCATACAAATTTATCTTTTAAAGGATATAATGGAGCAATAAAAAATACAAACATGTCAAATAACCAAACCCTATGATTAGAAACCCCCAATATATAAATTTAAAAGATCTAGCATATCGAATTTTAACTTTCCAATCCTTCCCCATCACTCCATCCCATTTGCCATTGGGCGAGAGAATCAGGAAGCCCCTAAACATATTAGATGGTTTGCCAGTCCCAGGTACAGCCAACATCTACCTTATGTTTATGGCTACCTTAACTGTCAGGATTTTGTTTTTTAACCTAAAATCCAGGGTTTTATTTAGAATTCAATTAAGTGGCAAAATATTAAAGCCCTATGCTATTACATGGTTAATGCAGCCATCAAGATGTAAATGCCTGGGAGAACAGATTATTACATTTTGCCTGAGACAGCGGGACAGCAATATCAATACTTGAAATTTCAATGCAAGCTGCACTTCCACATTAAGAGGGTTATTAAGTTTAATGTAAAGAGATCAAGCTGAATAAGTAGATTTTTTACCACTGTACTTAAAAAAAATAACACTAGAAATTGTAACAGAGGCAAGGAAAAAAGCCTACAGTGTTACCTCCACATAGAGAGATAGGTTGTGTCCATCAGAAAAATTAACACTTTAATATATAATTATACAGAACAAATGAATTCCAGATAACAACCCACCAAGCATACCAACTGCCATGCATACATAGGACTTATTGCATTTTAATGATTTTACACAATCTGCACACGGGTCTCTGTTTGGGTCGGATGGGGGACCTGAACGACGGAGAGCCATACCCCATAGACTATAATGTCCCCCTAAGTATATTTTAATATTCTGTAAATACAGTCATCTAACTGTAACTACATTTTTTTGCTATGTGTCACATAACTGATGCAAACCTGTTTATTAATTGTAGCGACTTCAAGCTTCCTTGACTTCATGTCATTTTAAGAAGCTCACTACACTGTATGGTTGGGTCACTCAGTTGCTAAACCCCTGTTTTGCTGTGACATACAGCACAGTCATGTTGCTTATCACCTCTTGACTAACTCTGCCAGCATTGGGAGACAACTTAACAGTGACAACTTAGGGGGAGTTCACACTACCGCTGGTGACAGTCAGTAGTTTCCGTTGTTATTGTCTGTTACAAGATTTTAGCAACGGACACTAGCAGAACCGTCACAAATCCGTTAAAATTTCCATTCATTTCAGTGGGATTTTATCTGGTGTCTGTTAGCGTCCGTTTACACCAAATGAGTCACATGTCCGTTAATTTTCACAGAAAAAGATACGAAATGCAGGACTTTTGAGTTCATGAAAAACAATAAAAACTTTCCTGACGGACGTCAAGTGTGTGTTTTTTTATTTTTTATTTTTTTTAACATTAAAGTCTAGGGGTAATGGACAGTAATTGACGGGTGTCCGTTATACTGTCCATTATTACTGTCCATTTTTTTCTGTGCATGCTCAGAAAGTAGAAACAGACAGTATAAAAATGGCACTAACTGATGCTAATGTGTCCATTTTTTTTTTAAACTGACTATCAGAACGGACATCCAACGGTAGTGTGAACCCACCCTTACTGATGATAGGTGGTTATTAATGAGAAGGTAATTCAAAGGCGACAACCAACGTTGCTTTATTGTTGTCATTTGTGGGAAGAAGAAGAAGAAAAAAAAAAAAAAAAAAAAAAGCTGCTGAACAGGCTAGAAGAATGCCAAAACATAATTGCATAAAAATGTATTACCATACACAATAAGCATAAAGCAGGTTGGAGACAAGCTTGTTTTACTAATACACCAATTGTCTGATTATTCCTAGGCCGCCGCATCCAATGTATACAATATAGCAGAGGTATTGCATCACTCCATAACTGGCAGCTTGTAACACACCCTAAATCTTTCAGCCTTTCAGTGAGAGATGTGGGAGGCAACATCAGACTGAAGGCCTGTAATTCAGGAACATCCACTTAGTCAACAGAAGTGTTAGCAGGGAGGATGGGTAAAAGTGTAAGAAGAGTATTACATCTGCAATCTATGCGCCAACCCAGAGCAGCCTACTAAATGAATACAAATTTTCATACCAGCAATTAAATGCAGGGGGAGGAATTATCCAAGCGTCTCAAATAACGTGTGCAATTTACTCTGGGAGTAGACCAAGCTTGTCAATATGGTAGCGTTTTATATTCTCGCTCATTAGCCGTGTCAAAAGGACACTCAAAAACACGAACAAAGCTAAGCCTATCACATTACAATGAGCTGCTGTGCCATGTTATCCAGACATGTCAGGACACACTCTGTTCCCCGGTGGCAACACACTAAGCTGACACTGCTCCTCAGAGCCTTTCTGCTGAGAGCTTTGTGGTGGCTATAATGAGATATGTTCAAGTCTTTTAGTGAAATTAAAGAAGCGGCCATGCTGCCATTACCTCAGGCACCTTATGACAACGCGGGCCGCATGGTGTCAGCCCAAGAACTGTGCCACACAAGGCAACAGAGCTCATGTACTGATCAACAACCTATGTGGATTAAGGAAACATTTGCATCTGCAACGTTTCCTTTCCCCAGAAACCTAACAATATATTGTATTATTTGTCTGTCTCTGCCACATCTGTTTCTGGGAAAGCTGGGTGATAGCAGCCCCAAGGTTTTTCATATAGATTTTTCAGAGTGCCAGTATTGCAGCAATACATCTACCACTCCCACTATTGCTGCATAAATAGACATATTTGACATTTCATGGTCTGAGTAGTAATCCTCATGAAAACCATTGCAATGTATTAGAATATTATAATATACTGACAAGGAACCTGTCACATTAAAATACAGAGCAATCTTAAAGAGCAGGAGGAACTGAACATTTTGATACATAGTTTTGTTAGGATAGTTCTAATATAAGGGTCGAAGCGGATTCTGCAGCTCCATATTCCTAGCAGAATCTGCTTCTCATTGTTTTAAATGGGAGGCAGTGACAGACGCTTCTTTTTTAGGACACTGAAAAAAGTAGTGTCCTGTTCGATCCCATGAATTCCACAGCTGATGTGGCCACAGAACTGACCAGATATATATATTATACTGAATCTTTTCCCATAAACCTATATAGCAATCTGCTCAGCTCCTCCTGCTCTGTAACATGCTGCCTGCAGATAGGACAGCATTGGCAGCGTGACAGGTTCCCTTTAAAAGCTTGACAGAAGGAGATGACTCAATAGGGGGAAACAATCTTCCACTTATCACAACCAGTAATGCATGGCTGTTATGAGCAGAATATACACAGCAATTAATGTACAAGACTTGTTCCAACCTCCAACGCCATAATGAAAAGCTGTGTTCTAATTGCCAGCGACAATTACCAAACGCTAGGTGCTTTGCTTTTTTTTTGTCCCCCTTTCCCCTCCCTTTTTGTTTCCTAGCGGCTGAAGCCTTCCCAGTTTATTGTATGAAAACAGTTTCCCTTAATGCAAATTAAATTATGTTCCAGTAAATGACTTCTAATTCAAATGGCTATTCTATTTCAGGGTATACAATTTCATTTAATCCTTAGTCACTCATTACTCTGACAACTGCCTATAGTATTTTTGCCTGGGAACGCCAGCCTTTCTTCTGGTAAAGTTAATTAGAGAACATTTTCCGTAATGAAATGTACAACCTGATATTTAACATGATGCATATCTGCCTCTTTCGCTTCACAGAACCTTCTATTGGGTGCAGATTTTTTAAGTAGTTAATGCAGAGGGCTCCTCTGTTAAACCATGATTTAGTGCCACGTGCTAAAAGGAAAGAGAGGGCCAGGTAATTGAGGAAATATTGATTAGCATATAACCAGGACTCTTAATGTTGTACTGGGAGTGAGGGATTTTTAGATCTCAATTACCCTGGCAGCTGGGAGCCAGTAAAAGGATTAATTATACTTCCTACATTAAGCACAGCCTGACTGGGCGTCATGAATTTATCATATCCACTGAAGAGGAAGATAAGGAAGCCTTGTGAAGACAAGATGCTCTCCTTCAATGTGTTTTCTTTTCAACAGTTGGGAAATGAAAGTAGGCCACTATCTATCGCCAGGCCTTGCTGGCACAGCGTCATTTCAGCTTGTTCCCATTTGTACCTAAAGCCTTTGTCAACAGCTCAACAAGAATCAAAAGCAAACAACCCACTACAAACAGACTGGTGCAAGTGTGAATCGCTCACTCACATTCCAGCTGCTCAATGTCTGTTCAGGCTCCTCACTGACAAGGTTAAGAGGGTGAGGAGGATAAGCACAGGGCTAAAAACATGTTGGCTCAGTAAAGATAGATAGTTATTCTAAACTATTAGCCTGGGGGGGGGGGAGGAGGGAGCTGCGCACAACTCCAAGAACTACATTCACCGGCTGCTTCTCAGGAGACACTTAGTCTACAGGTGCATTTATGACTGCCCTGCCACAAAAGGGTTCAGTTATGGCAAACCTTGGGGAAATGCACAACTAGTAATTACATAATATAGTCTTATCACAACGCCTCCCTCTAGAAGCCAAGCGTTCCAATAATACAGCAGTGCAGCTGGGGGACATCCAATTCTCGGAGGTTTCCTAGTCAACCCGTCAGCAAACACAGCACAGTTTTATGGCATCTTGTAGTCTATGTAAACAGCAAGCAGTTTATGGATTTGCAGGGTGACTGCAAGAGATACAGGTCTTTAAAGTAATTCCAGTATTATCTCAGCATATCATAGCTACAATGTCCTACATTAGTGGAGATCCAACATTATTTCATGCCCATGTCTGGCTTCACACACCAGTTTACATATAGATTTATTCCAGTTAAAAAGTGGAGTCAGTTTGGAAGCCCAGTACAGTACTGATCATGTACGGATTCAGACTTATAATCCAGAGCTGCATTCACAATTCTGTTGACGTCAGAGAAGAACTCTCCCAGCATACCTTGCTAAGTGTATATACAGAAATGATTATAGTCTTTTCAAATTTACATATAGATCAGGCAGTCTACACTTATCTCAGGAAAAACAAAAAAAACACATACAACTATGCAAGTATGATAGGAGCTCGGCTAAGAATTTATAAGCATAGAAAACACTAAAAGTGCAACAGACATACAAAAAGGTAGTTCAGAATCCCGAAAAAAATGTAACGCAATATATTTAAAGTTACTACACTTGTGTACATTATATCTATATATAAAACAGATGATAATATACAGTATGTATATATAAGGGCATAAGCACCACAGAAGCAGTAGTAAAAAAACTATTCTGCATTCGTAAAAATCTGCTTTCCTCATGTAACAATTTTGGAGCATCTTTTTTTATAACTCTATTGTCCCAATATTCTTTGTGAATGTTTAAGAATAAATTGACAAACTGGGATATCACCACGGTCTGACACTATAAGCATTGACTGGACAATGTCTGCAGGCACACTCCTAAACTGGTAGCACCCAATTGTCAATTTGTAAAGAATAATAGAGAAATAAGGCAATGAGTTAAAAGAGATTTTATGAAGAATACAAGCAATTTCTTCAACAGACATGGCATTAGAGCCAACAGGTCCTGTAGAAAGGGAGAACAACTCAAATTTGGCGACATTCCTCATGTGCAGTATAAACACATACAGGGGATCAGTTTTGCATGAAGGCCACAGTAAGAGCAAATAAGGGAACCTGATCATGACCTTCACATCAACATAAGGGGGGGAGGGGAGGGGGTTGGTGCGGTAAATCAAGCACGTATGAAATGTCACTTCTATGTTTTTTTGTTTTTTTTTTAAACAATGCACAAATAATTTTGTCTGTGGAAAGATGAAACTACATATTATATGCCCGCAGAAAGTTAGCACCCTCCAAATGCCTTTTCCAGTCCTAATTTCACTTGGGGCCGCATACATACATGCAAAGCGATGCGACCTAGTTGTTAACGTGGAGGTCAAATCTCTCATTGATCTGGCTGCTCGGAGCTCATTACAAACAGCCAGACTGCAATATCATCTGAAAAGAAGAGCTCTGCCAAGTGATTTAATGACCAATGACTATTCAAGTTGTGATCAAACACGGTTATCCCTTGCCCTCTGAGTAACCTTTTAAGTGACATCCTATGCAACAAACAATATGATACACATGACTTATCCTTCTATGCATCACATTTCTGCCAAAGTAAACCACTTGTTTTATTAAGGAGAAGACTGATAACATTTATACTTCACTAATAGTTTCACAGAGATAAAGATACCCTGATGCACCGACATTACACAGAGGAGAGAGCTCAGCAAAAGATATTATATAACACAAAAATATCATATCGATTAAACTATTACATTAGGGAGAGAGGTAAAAGCATCCTCTGCACAGGACATTAGGGGAAATAATCAAATATACTCTACTACAAGCACAAATTTTTATTTTTCCATAGAGCACATCAAAAAGAAATTAGATAAAAGGGAAAAGTTATACAAGAGAATTTACATTATTTAAAACTATATATAAAAAAAAAAAAAAAAAAAAAAAAAAAAAAGGATTTGACCAAAAAGTTATATACATTGCAGCATTTTTCTTTCAATTAAACCACATTACAATGACATAAGTGTCTGATAGGAGGTCCCAGTGCTGGGGCCCCAAACTATGTATAAAGAGAACACTGTCCTTTTTCATCTATTGCGCTTCTGTTTACAACTGTAAAGAGGTGGAGAGGCAGAATAATGTGGGCTTTGCTGCAGCCCCCTATCCACTACAGTGTAGTACTAGAAGATAAAATTTCCAAGTTACTTGTACCACATTGGCTATCCAAGATAGCTAACTGAGACCACTGTGGAAGTTATAATGTCAGTCATATTGGCCGTCATGTGACCTTGACAGATATAGGACACGTCCTATTTTGTAATGTATGGGGGCATCTAGAGATTAAATGGAACAATCGTGCAAGCAAAGTATAAATTTAGTACCAGCACAGGATTGGGCCAACACACTAGTACTATCAACTCCAATTAATATCAAGAAAATGTCATACAAAAACTAAATTACACTTCTTGACAAACAAAACATAACACACCCAGACAGAAATGTCAGATTTCTTCAAAATTATTACAGCCATGGTCTGATTAGACATTGGTTCTTGCCGCGAGAGGGTGCAAAATTGCTTCCCTGCTGCCTTATAAAAGGGCTCTGAGAAGCTGCTTTTGGGTACCGTATTGCTTGGTGAGAGATGCTTGACTGCTAGACATAGCTACAACACACTCAAAGACGGTTGACAGAGAGCACATCATTGAACTGAGAAAAGCAGGAGGGCAATTTTGATTAAATGCCCGACATCTACGTCATTCTGAGCTAGTGGGTGTTGGGTGCAGCAGTTACATGAAGGCATGCACACACTGTGAACCGGATCCAGATTGCACAGACAGACCACTACCAGTGGAAAAGGATTGTTTCAGCAGCCAAGTATAAGCAGATCCCCAGTTTCCTTGTTCACCATCCATACACAGGTGGCACCTTCACGACACACCTGTTTCTGCTTAGAAAGTTTCCAGGCGCTAAGCAGAAAGAAATTTGGTGTTATGGTGCCCATTACTTGTGTTACCATTGACAGTCAGCAACATTCATCTCCATTTGCCGTTGTGATGAGAAATGATGATTTCTATGGACTGGAACCAAGTCGTTTTTAGTGACAAATCCAGGTTCAATTTGGGATTGGACAATAGTTCCGTTTGAGTATGGAGGCCTTTTTGGAAGTTTAAACCTGTCTTTGCTGTGGATCGACACAGTCCCAACTGCTGGTGTGATGATCTGGAGAGCCATCACTTTCAACAGTCAGTCACCCCTAGTAATTATATGGGATACTAAGCTCCGTGATGTGTGCAGAATATCCTTTGTCCATGTGTTGCCAGTCATGGTAGGGCTTCCAACTGGCATTTTTCAGCAGTAGAATGCTCACCCGCATATAACAACGGATTCTCAGAAATGTATCTGGCAGATTGCAACACTTCCTTGGCTGGCCCAGTCGTCAAATGTATCGCTAGTTGAGTATTCTCAGTACCAGCTACAACATCCTACAAGTGTGAGGGATCTACAAGACCAGATGCAACATCTGTGGGCAAATGTGCCACATACCATACAGAACCTGCGTGCCTCCATGCAACCCTGTAAACTCATCTTGTATCCAGGCTAGAGGTGGCCCGACATTGTACTAGAGCCTCCTTTCAGTTGTCTAGTTTTCACCAATAAACTTGTCTTTTGCAGTAATATTGTAATCACTTACATATATCATCATTACATGCGCACATACAAGTTTCATTTAATGCCAACTTTTTTTTTTTTTTTTTATTAGTGTATTCATCTATATTATTATAACATAGACTTAGCATCGGATAGAACTCTCAGGCATATTTACAGGGTATTTTTTTTATGATTAATCATCTTTAACAAATGAAGCCAATGATAAATAATAAACATGACATTTCCTAACAGATTTCTGTTGAAAAGTCGACTTGTTTTTATTCACATAAGAATAAAACACTTTGTAACATTTTTCGATAATTTATTCTGTGAATGAGTGTGTCCGAAACAGCTCAGCTATCTCCAATAGCCCCCTGGCTAGAAGGAATGTCTGCGGAATACTGTCCCATCTATAGATCCTGAAAACTTCAGTGCGCTCAAAAGACATTATGATCACTGATGCTATGAAGACTCCAGTTTTTAATCTCCCACAACCTAAATCTACATAATGGTAGAAAATGGTGAGTGTAGTAGCATGCATAGACTGCTTTAAATTTCTTAAAATGGCACACAACTTTGTGGCTGGTATATATTTGCACCCCATACCTGGCACACATCTTAAATAAAATGTGGTGCATTTTGTAAAACCTTGTAGCCACAGCCCTTTTTTGACGACAAATTTTTAAAACTTTGATTTAAAAACGAATATTTGCAAAAAGTACATCAATTTTTTGCTAAGATCTGTATTAAAATGTGAGGCTGGTTTATTTTATAAAACTGCCAATATGTTGAATATCATTAAAAATACCAAGACCCTCAAAACTAGCTTAGGTTACATATACTGATGTCGCTTACAGGTGCCATATACTACTTTTACATCAGACGTAGAAGAGGGCACATTCATTTCAGACATCTTAGCAAGTCTAGATAAATCCAACTGGAAATCAAAGAAAGTAGAGTAGAGTAGAACAATGGGATTAGCAGCATTGTCAATGGATTAGGAGTTCACCTTTGTATGCAACACCTAAAATACACTATATGCTGACACACACCTATGTATAGCTGTGCCACGCCATACCAGTTATTTCTGATTGCCAGCTGTTCCTGTGAAAGTTTTCTTCCTCAAGGAGTTTAAGTGCTCTGGAGGACAACATATACAGTCATATGAAAAAGTATGGGCACCCCTATTAATCTTAATCATTTTTAGTTCTAAATATTTGGGTGTTTGCAACAGCCATTTCAATTTGATATATCTAATAACTGATGGACACAGTAATATTTCAGGATTGAAATGAGGTTTATTGTACTAACAGAAAATGTGCAATATGCATTAAACCAAAATTTGACCGGTGCAAAAATTTGGGTACCCTTATCATTTTATTGATTTGAATACTCCTAACTACTTTTTACTGAAGCACAAAATTGGTTTTGTAACCTCACTGAGCTTTGAACTTCATAGCCAGGTGTATCCAATCATGAGAAAAGGTATTTAAGGTGGCCAATTGCTAGTTGTTCTCCTATTTGAATCTCCTCTGAAGAGTGGCATCATGGGCTCCTCAAAACAACTCTCAAATGATCTGAAAACAAAGATTGTTCAACATAGTTGTTCAGGGGAAGGATACAAAAAGTTGTCTCAGAGATTTAACCTGTCAGTTTCCACTGTGAGGAACATAGTAAGGAAATGGAAGACCACAGGGACAGTTCTTGTTAAGCCCAGAAGTGGCAGGCCAAGAAAAATATCAGAAAGGCAGAGAAGAAGAATGGTGAGAACAGTCAAGGACAATCCACAGACCACCTCCAAAGAGCTGCAGCATCATCTTGCTGCAGATGGTGTCACTGTGCATCGGTCAACAATACAGTACACTTTGCATCAGTGGACTGATGAAACAAAGATTGAGTTGTTTGGTCATACAAAAAGGCGTTATGCATGGCGTCAAAAAAACACAGCATTCCAAGAAAAACACTTGCTACCCACTGTAAAATTTGGTGGAGGTTCCATCATGCTTTGGGGCTGTGTGGCCAATGCCGGCACCGGGAATCTTGTTAAAGTTGAGGGTCGCATGGATTCAACTCAGTATCAGCAGATTCTTGAGAATAATGTACAAGAATCAGTGACGAATTTGAAGTTACGCCGGGGATGGATATTTCAGCAAGACAATGATCCAAAACACAGCTCCAAATCTACTCAGGCATTCATGCAGAGGAACAATTACAATGTCCTGGAATGGCCATCCCAGTCCCCAGACCTGAATATCATTGAACATCTGTGGGATAATTTGAAGCGGGCTGTCCATGCTCGGCGACCATCAAACTTAACTGAACTGGAATTGTTTTGTAAAGAGGAATGGTCAAAAATACCTTCATCCAGGATCCAGGAACTGATTGAAAGCTACAGGAAGCGACTAGAGGCTGTTATTTTTGCAAAAGGAGGATCTTCTAAATATTAATGTCACTTTTCTGTTGAGGTGCCCATACTTTTGCACCGGTCAAATTTTGGTTTAACGCATATTGCACATTTTCTGTTAGTACAATAAACCTCATTTCAATCCTGAAATATTACTGTGTCCATCAGTTATTAGATATATCAAATTGAAATGGCTGTTGCAAACACCCAAATATTTATAACTAAAAATGATTAAGATTAATAGGGGTGCCCAAACTTTTTTATATGACTGTATCTAGTATGCTTGGCATTTGCACCAGTGTATCCGTTACAATTGGAAACCAAAAGGAGCATAAATGACCATAACATTGTATGATCCTCATAAGCAATTGCTTCTATTTTCCCTGTAGATTATTCATTCAGTAGCACACCAATAAAGCCAATAATTCCATGATTTACCAGATCATTTTTTATTCATATTCTTGCACAGCTGATACAAGCTAGTAACATACCACCGAGAGTAGGGTCAGGCCAAATCCTCAACCACTGAAAGGACTGCCTGGATAAATCTCACTTCACTTTCCATTCTGCCAACCACTTAGGGCAGGGCCCAGGGGAGCTTTTCAGCTTATCCCTGCTCACGCAATGTCATAGACACAAGCCAGAGTGGCCCAATCAGTGCCAAGAAATAAAAATGTTTAAGAAGAAAAAAATAAATAAAAAATATCACAGACGTTCATGCATTTCACATACCTTGTGCCCTATGGTCTGTTGCTAGGGCAACAGAAGACCACCAGTGAGTGCATTATTAGCTTTAGAAAGTCAGTCTCGGGGGCCATTGGCATAGAAGCACAGAATTACAATGTTAAAGGTTTGCTATCCACATTGCAATTTGTATATACACAATACAAATCAGGTTGCCATGTACTAACAAAATAATGCAATAACCTATATATCACAAGTAAGATTCAACTAAAGACATTAAAATGCAAATTAAGTGTAGCCACTGAACTTTTGTACCCTCGGCGCCGCCAAAGGACAGCTAAGAGGGCAGTAAATAGGCCTCCAGTTTAAATTAGAACAAGAAGTCAATTTTACTACAGAAATTAGCTGAAATACTGAACACAGTCAGTTCAGGTTTTTTAACCTTTTCACAACCAAAAATGTCGTATTAAAAAAAAAAAGTAGTATTCTCATGACATATTTTTTCCTTATAATACAGGTCCATTGAAATGAAATGCAGATAAATTAAAAGAGCATCAAACTACATTTTAGATGCTTTTTTTTTTTTTTTTTTTTTTTTTTTTTTTAGACAAAGACAGAGGGAGGTGGGGGAAGTGACAGCAGAATGAATAACATCTTACATTCAGACTGCAGGAGAATGAACACACAGAGAGGCAGCAGCCATTTCCTGGGAAAAGATAAAGCACTAATGAGAAATGACTTGCTGCTCATTCAGACAACAGTTCCCTTTGTGGTCGGGGCTTCCTGGCTGACAGGAACCCAGTGCCTCTTAATAGGATTTCCATATTATTTCTAACACCTGCCTACAAGTTATTTGTTTACATTGAAGGAGGCAAAATACTCAGATCAGACATCTGCTTCCAGTTCAGTATATCTTCGCAAAGCATCAAGAAAGTAGCTTTGTTACCATGGTGACTTCATTTTCTCCCAGTTGCCTGCCACACATTAACATTTCCAATTTTATTTCGCTACACAGTAGGCCAAACGGCGCGAGCTAAAAAAGCAGCAAAGGAAAGAAAAAAAAAAAAAAAAAAAAAAATGGGGGCTGGGGAAAAAGTTTTGGATTGTCATCTAAACATAACCCTTAAAAGCAGATCTAATTAAATCAATGAAGCCATCAGTAAAGTGTCTCTGGTTAAATTCGAGAGTGTCAGCTGCGGCTCTGGAGACAATGTGGTTAGTGCTGTTCAAACAGAAGAGGCCACCACTCCCCTTGTACTTTGCTTGTGTGTTCTTTCCATAAAGACAACACACTACTGCAAACAATGGAATACTTTGCATAACCAAGGCAAAATTTACCTAGGCATTCAAAATGCAGGTATGAGAGAGTGTGCAGCCGGTTGGGCATGCTTTCCACGTGGTCACTTTACAATACTGTTGTATGTTAAGCAGTTAGGTCTTAAAGTTGAAGAAATAGTCACTAAAACTAATTTCTTTCAACACTGACCACTAAGGCATCACAAGTACAATGGCTGGACAGAGGTAGCAAGCACTGATGTCTTTGCACCTGGCTGTAGGTTTTTGCCCCTTAACAGTGCAGTTAGGTACTAGCTGGCTGTGCGAGAGGTCTCAATGTGGGTCAGAAGGGGTAAGGACTCATTAGGGAGAGACTGGTACTTAGAACCTATTAGACTATGCGTGCCCTGCTAAGAATTTTGGGTAAGGAATACAAATAAGACCTCTTTGATGAAAAAAATAATAATAATAATTTGCTCCTAGCCCCAGGAGTCATTCTGGCTTGGATATTATTACCAGATTATGCACTTAGGTTTCTTTGAAAACCAGGTATTATTCTATAGGGAGCTACTTTCCAATAGGTGGCATTAGGAGCAAATTCCTCTCTCTCACCAATGAGGTCTTATTTGTATTTCTAATAACTCTCTGTACCACTCTCTTCCTAATGAGAAAAATTAGCTCTTAATACCAGTTAACTAATGGCATTTACAGCAGATCCCAAATATACATATCATTCTAGCCGAATGCCATATAGCATAGGCAGTTTCACAACATTATCTATATGTCTGCATTCTGGATACTTGAGGGCAAATGCAGGGTTCTTATTTCTTTACAGCTATTCTTCAAAGTCATGAGAAGCATAGATTATAGAGGCCCTGTCATCTTTCCTTGCATGTCTGTTTTAGTAAATACTTGTACTCCCCAAAATATAAGAACCCTGGAGCATCTTTTCTTAGAACTTTGCACCGTATTTTTCCTCTGTTATTCCTCCTACAAAGGATAAATTGACAACTGTGTGTTACCAGTTGGAGAGGTGCCCTTACACACTCTCCAATCAGTACCAGACTGTGTAGGGGCACACCTCTTTGATGACTTAACACGCTGCCGCAGGAGCTGAAGAACGAAAAGACAGATAGCAATGGATCGGTGAAAATGACACACAAATGGACCCAGAAGGACCCCATGGACTATAATGGGGTCCTTTGGGTGTCTGTTTTCTTAACTGAAATCGTTGGACGTGAAGCACTTTTCCATCCAGTGATTTCTAAGGGATGTACGTCAGACACCCGCAGCACATAGGAACGTAGCCTTAGAAATGCCCCAAAGATACTTATTTGCAGCTTCATAAACAATTACAAGCCATTCATTGGAATAACGGCACCTGTTACATACAAGGTTGCATGCCCGCAAACCGATATCAATTAACACCTAACAATTTACTGTATTACACAGCAGTGAAATGGGAGCTTCTAATTATTCTTCGATAAAGCTACCCAAAATATCAGAATGTAGGAAGCAAAGCAAACAGCTCTTTAGCAGCAACAAAGTCTAAACTGGGAATTTGCTCAAACCAAATTATCTCTCAACTCTGTGGAAAGTAAACAATAGGTTAAAATGTAAATAAACGCCAGCTCTCTCTCCGAACTGTAGCGCACAAGATGTTTCCCAAGGGAATGCTTAATGTAGCTCTACATCACTAAATAATACCTTTCCTTTTACCATACAAATCTACAGGGAGCCGAGAGAAATATGCAACACAAGGCTCACAATTATGGATTATGTATTACCTGCAAAAATTGCTTCAAACAGTTCAGTGTTCAGTATGTGAGGAAGTCATCGCAGAGTACAGCATAGGGTGCAAAAACAGAGGATACAATATAGGAGGATGGTGAACCTCACGGTCAGTATGTGCCCAAATGTCAAACTATTTTCTTGGGGAAAGTCTCCTGTGACACTAGACAGTAACAGTAAATTGCTCTAACAGTGCTTAAAAGGGTTGTTCTGGAGTTGAGTATCAATGACTAAGTCATCAATACCTCATCAGTAGGGTGTCCAACACTTAGGACCCCGACAATCAGATGCTTGAAGAGACTGAAGTGTGCAAGTGACTAATGCAGCCTCTTCACTGAATACCAAGCCAGTGCTGTTCACAGCGTAGGGGCTGTACTTGGTTTTGGCAGCTCAGGTTGAAGAAAGCTGTCTCTCTAGATCCAACGACTGAAGGTAGCACAGCGCTCTGATGAGGTGCAAGAACCCCAAAACAGCCATCGAAAGATGGGTCTCTTTTAGCTTTTTGATAAAGAATTTGGTTTGGCCAATTTCTTGAATCATGTTTCAAGGCCTTTTAAAGGTCAGACACTGACTTATAGGATAGTTACCGTCAATTGTTGTAATTATCAGTATTCTTTAAGATCTAAAGACTTTTCTATTTGCCCAGTGAGGAGATTTATTGTACTGCAGCACCCATGAAGTAAAGCCACACCCCAGACTGCTGAATTATTAAAGGATTATTATACATAAGATAATAGAAAAGCTTTGAGAGTACATAAGGAGATTAGAGGTCAGGATCCCATTTTAGGATTGACTAGATTAGTGCTGTCTGTCCATAGTATCTTGCCCTTGGTTCCATACTAAATATGTATATAATCATAGGATTTTTGTTTTGTTTTTAAGACATTTAAAGATTATTTATTTATTTTTTTAAATTATCCAAAATTTTATGGAGATTTAGACTAGGAATCATTGTAATATGCTGCCAAAAAGTAGGACTCTCCCTAAAAGTATACCTATGGTATGCCTATGCCTGCATCCAAATAGGTCCACAGAATTGTGTGTCTAAGTTTTGTAGCTTCTTGCAGCCTCCACAAGTGGAAGCTGAGGAGCTTAATGCATAGCATTTGTTAATACATGCTGTAGAAAATCTGTAGGAGACTACGCTGCAGATCCCGCCGAAAATCCGAGGAGAGAAAAAGTCCTGCACGGGGGGCTTCTCTCTCTGACTGTTGCAGTATTAAAAAAGCAAAGACCCACCCTCAAATCACTTTCCCCACATTTGCATATGGATATAACCTCAATAAATAACAGAGCCATATTTGGAAGCTTTAGAATCTCCTCTACAAGGTACTGTGATTAGATTTATAACCAAATTACTGCTGACACACTCCCTTTAAGTATAACCCATGTTAAGTTACATTATATCTTAATTTAGAACATACCTCAAAAACTTTTGAAAATAACCTGAAAGTCTTAACATTTTTTTAGATTATATTTTTAACTGTAGGGAGTTCGCAAAATATAAAATGATAGTATAGCATCTCTGGGCAGAGATGGGATAGGATACTATACATTATAAGGTGATCACATAGACTAAAGACAGGCTGAAAGTTCCTAGTAACTGATAGAGTTTCAAGTGGAAGTTATGCTTAATACAAGAGCACAGGGGATGGGGAGACAGTAGAAAATATTATGATCTTGTCTACAACTGCACTTAGTCCACATGAATACCACTTCCTCTCCTAGCCACAAATAAGTACTTGTGACCTTACTACTGATCCGCTCTCCGGAAATCACAAGCAAAACCAAAAAGATAGGCAGATGTTGATATGAAAACCACACAGCTGAAAAATGTATCTTTATTAAAAACATTACTAAAAAGCAATTTCGAAAGGAAAAAAATGAAGGCTATAAAAACAGGTGAGTAGTTTTGCTTGGCACTGAGGAGATGCCCCCTCTTCACCAATGAGCGATGCGGCTTAATTGCCCGAGCATCTAGGGAGTTTAAATTTACATTTTACAAGCTCGCCTCAATACTGCCCTATTAAATAATCCACACTGTCAAAAGAAGAGAAAATTTTATTTTTTTTTTCTCAACTGCTTCCGACAATTAAACCTACCCGACGCCGTGTATAAATCAAGATTTTGCTACCATAACAAAATGTTACACAGGGGCCCGCAAAACGCTGCCCATATTCTCATTACATGCAACACTAATTACAAGCAGCAGATCCGGAATTTTCTGCACATTAGAGGCTTTTAGAGAAGCGATGAAAAAATTTCAGGCACCATTAATTTAAATTTGTGTTGAAGTTTCCTTTTGACAGATGGCCAAAAATTACTTATTATTTAGATTACCAAAACTGTCTGTTTGCACATTAGAAGCAGGGGAGAGGGAGAAATTAAAAGAGGTAAATTTATGTCTTGTTCATTACCTGCTAAATGTTAAGGAGCGGGCTTCTATAGGAATAAAGGATTCCTCCTAGGAGGAAATGCTTGATAGATCCGGGCTGCTGGCAAACGCTAGTTCACCAGGAGACTCGCACAGACAATTCTAGCAGCAGAGAACCCTCTTAACAAGGAGACACTTAAGGGAAGGCAGATCAATAGAACAAGCAGCTAACTGCTACTCCGGGCATTGCTGCAAACATTTAAGGAAATTAGCAAACTAGTTCACCTTGTAAAGCTGGCAGCCAGCATCAGATGTTGAGACAACCTAACTACAATACAGCAGAAAATCTGTCAAACCACAATTTCCCAATCACCACATGTATCTCCATCAAGTCAGCCAACTGACTGAAGGGGGAAGCTCCCGGCCATTAATAGAAGCACAAACACAAGCTGAACCGAAGCAGACGGGCTCGGAGCAGAGGTCATTATCTTCTCTTACATCTGTCTCTGTATGGGCTGACACAATATAATCATATTAAAACATTTATACTTCAGGACTGCAAACAAAACACATTACACTGATGCCACCCATATTTAAAGGGGAACACTCCATATTGTACTGACAAGTATATGCTTATGAAGTCTTTCCTATAGTCTTATCACCACCTTTTAGTTTTAGGAATGCATTAGTACAAAGAGCTGCTGTAAATACATCTGTAAACCGAAAATAAGGATTTTGGATCCTGGATATTCTAGATGTATGGATACCAAATATGCTGCCCATGGAATTCAATGGGCCCTTGCTGAATCTCAGTGTTCCTCTAATTTCCACATGGAATGGCATATTGCCTTATTATGGACAGTACGCTCCACTAGAAAACATTGCTTCCCTAGTAGCATACTGTGGCACACAAGAGTACTTGAGGCACCTGTATAAACAACACAGCCATATTATGGATCCAAGCAGCAGACTGCACAGATTTTCAAGAGGACCTTTCACAAATTCCAGTTTGGCGCTGCTTCTCCGATTCTGGCTGAGTTGAAATTTTTTCTCTAACCCGCATCATTCCTGAGCAATCAGTGCAGTTAGTTATGGTGTCTGATATGATAAATAGGCTCTCTACTGTCAGGTGGGTGGTCTTGGGCCAAAGCAGACAAGGAGCCGTCATTCTGAACTGTGACATAATCTTGCTTCTAATAGAATCATGTCCCCTTACCTTCTCCTGCCTGACACTACCCACTTGACAGTACAGTCTAATGATCATATAAGACACCAAAATTATCATGACTCATTGCTCGGGAATGGTGAGGACTAGAGAAAGTTTCAAATGCACCAAAATTAGTGGAGCTGCAAAAACCTGGTGTTGATGGAGGTGGTGAAAGGAGTGTATTTACATGCGCAGTTTTCAGACTAATCTCACAGATTAACTTTGTCTGAGAGAGTTAGCCATATACACCCACAGATATCTTATGTTTAATCAATTTCTGATCTCCATCATCTGTTCTGATCATCCAGAAATAAAACCTTCCCATAAAGAACTTGACTTTTAGAAAACTTTCAGTTGTTACAATCATTGTAACTGGCACACAAAGTTGTATCAATTTTATAGCATATCAGACTGATTTCAATTAGATAAACTGGTGAAATCTCTCAGCCTCTCGAACACTCGGCCTCAATAACTGTTCTGTGTAAGTGTGTAAACTACCACACGACAATCAAGCAAAATGCTGTAACATGAACCATGCTACACGGTCGCTAGTACATCATCATGTGTATATAGGGCATTGCACTGTAACGCAAATGTAAACTGTACCGGGATACTCTCATACAGCAACAACAGTCTACTGCATTTAGATGCAGCAAACCAATGTCCAATAATAGGGATTCCAGACCATTGCTGCTGGGACTTTGCTGGAACCACTTTCACAAGATCAGTTATACCAATAACAAGCTTGTAGTCATTCCCTCCAATATAACCTTTTTCTCACTGCCATTCTTTGCAGTTTTTTTTTTATCATATATTTATGTAAAACTATTTTTTCTGCAGTGACACCATTGAGCTTGTAGTAGGCAGGCATATACATATTTATAAGCATTGGACTGAACTGCACCTCAAGCCTATGAGGAGATCAAGAACAATGCACAATACCTCTCATTGGACAATGCAGACAAGTTGCAGACACTGACCATAGTTTTGTATGAGAGGAGCAGGACTAAAACGTAGCAAGTCAGTTAACCCTATAGGCTTGCCCACAGACAGACACCTCATTTGCACTTCGGCTTTACAACAATTAATATTATTAAATGTGAAGGAGAAACACAAGACTATTAAAACACAACCCTTACCTTAATGGAATCTCTGTCTGCAAGGAGATTGTACAGGAAAGTTTCAAAGTAAAAAGAAAGAAATCAAAAAGAAGAAATTAGTCACAGAACACTATTACTACTAAAGACACAAACCTATAAAATACAGTCATATGAAAAAGTTTGGGCACCCCTATTAATCTTAATCATTTTTAGTTCTAAATATTTGGATGTTTGCAACAGCCATTTCAATTTGATATATCTAATAACTGATGGACACAGTAATATTTCAGGATTGAAATGAGGTTTATTGTACTAACAGAAAATGTGCAATATGCATTAAACCAAAATTTGACCGGTGCAAAAATTTGGGTACCCTTATCATTTTATTGATTTGAATACTCCTAACGACTTTTTACTGACTTACTGAAGCACAAAATTGGTTTTGTAACCTCACTGAGCTTTGAACTTCATAGCCAGGTGTATCCAATCATGAGAAAAGGTATTTAAGGTGGCCAATTGCAAGTTGTTCTCCTATTTGAATCTCCTCTGAAGAGTGGCATCATGGGCTCCTCAAAACAACTCTCAAATGATCTGAAAACAAAGATTGTTCAACATAGTTGTTCAGGGGAAGGATACAAAAAGTTGTCTCAGAGATTTAACCTGTCAGTTTCCACTGTGAGGAACATAGTAAGGAAATGGAAGACCACAGGGACAGTTCTTGTTAAGCCCAGAAGTGGCAGGCCAAGAAAAATATCAGAAAGGTAGAGAAAAAGAATGGTGAGAACAGTCAAGGACAATCCACAGACCACCTCCAAAGAGCTGCAGCATCATCTTGCTGCAGATGGTGTCACTGTGCATCGGTCAACAATACAGCACACTTTGCACAAGGAGAAGCTGTATGGGAGAGTGATGCGAAAGAAGCCGTTTCTGAAAGCACGCCACAAACAGAGTCGCCTGAGGTATGCAAAAGCACATTTGGACAAGCCAGCTTCATTTTGGAAGAAGGTTCTGTGGACTGATGAAACAAAGATTGAGTTGTTTGGTCATACAAAAAGGCGTTATGCATGGTGTCAAAAAAAACACAGCATTCCAAGAAAAACACTTGCTACCCACTGTAAAATTTGGTGGAGGTTCCATCATGCTTTGGGGCTGTGTGGCCAATGCCGGCACCGGGAATCTTGTTAAAGTTGAGGGTCGCATGGATTCAACTCAGTATCAGCAGATTCTTGAGAATAATGTACAAGAATCAGTGACGAATTTGAAGTTACGCCGGGGATGGATATTTCAACAAGACAATGATCCAAAACACAGCTCCAAATCTACTCAGGCATTCATGCAGAGGAACAATTACAATGTTCTGGAATGGCCATCCCAGTCCCCAGACCTGAATATCATTGAACATCTGTGGGATAATTTGAAGCGGGCTGTCCATGCTCGGCGACCATCAAACTTAACTGAACTGGAATTGTTTTGTAAAGAGGAATGGTCAAAAATACCTTCATCCAGGATCCAGGAACTGATTGAAAGCTACAGGAAGCGACTAGAGGCTGTTATTTTTGCAAAAGGAGGATCTACTAAATATTAATGTCACTTTTCTGTCGAGGTGCCCATACTTTTGCACCGGTCAAATTTTGGTTTAATGCATATTGCACATTTTCTGTTAGTACAATAAACCTCATTTCAATCCTGAAATATTACTGTGTCCATCAGTTATTAGATATATCAAATTGAAATGGCTGTTGCAAACACCCAAATATTTAAAACTAAAAATGATTAAGATTAATAGGGGTGCCCAAACTTTTTCATATGACTGTATCTCTTTACTTTCTTACTGACCTCTTTGATGGTCACTGTCGTGATGCTTTTTTTTCATCCTTGATTGGTAGGTGGGACTGCCCAGAGAGGGCACTGGAAAGGGCCAGCAATCCAGCACTGCTACTGATAGGTGGTATAGTAGGTGGTTGTAGGCCAGAAGGATGCGGAGTCAGAGGCACCGGAAGACCATGCCCGTGAGATAGATGCTGAGCCTGGAGTTGTTGCTGCTGTGAGAAAGTAAACAGAGATCTTGAACTTGTTCAGTATAATAAAAAAATAAAATAAATTGCATAAAACAAAATCACACACATTGCCAGTAGAAGAGAAGATCATATAAATCAATCAATGGCTATGCATTGCTAGAAGGATTTATAGCTCTGGTTTTCATTAACAGAAGATTGCAAAGCAGGCTGCACTGAGAGTAACATTTCTTGGTTAGCCCAGATCTGCAGTCCAGGTTTCTAAGTCTTGCAACATTGGGAAATACTCTAGACAGATGCCACTTATTGTACGCAACTATATGCTGAACAGTTGCATATGTTGTTTCTAGGTCACTACTGTAAACAAAACCAAACTGGAACATAATGTAATTCATGCTAAGGAGGCATTTTAAGGGGTTGTCCAGGAATTAGATATTGATCTCCATTAGTGCATACCAGCACAACCAGAGTTATTCATCTATTGACAGCACTTTTTTGGAGTGCTTCATCCTCATCAGTACAGAGTAGGGATGCACAACTGTCTATTCAAGCACTGGTTTCCCCACCCCGCACCCCAGTGTTGTGACTTGTGACACAAAAATGACTCGCTGCCCAGGGAGAGTTGCTGATGTTACATCTTTATACATCATAAAGCAAATCATTGAGTTAATGAGCGCCAGCAAGTCAGCCACAAGAGACAATATCTTGCATCTTGTAGCCAACCTCCCAACATGAACAATGAGTTCAGGGGCAATTTAGTATGAGCAATAGTATAGCACTATGAAGCCACTGCATAGAAATCCAAACAAAGATCTCTTCATACACAGTTTACATCATACTATCCTGCCTTTGACTCTAGCTGGCATAAAGTCCAGATTCCCAGCACGGCCTACTTAATGTCATATGAACTGAATATAGAAGCAAAGTTACCTCCTTTGACATTTGCAAGGAAGAGAGAAGGACAAAAAAAAAAAACTGAAAGGCTGAGATATTATGAAGGTAAAATGTATTGTAAAATACTGAATAAAATTATCTGTAAACGTCTGAAATATATACATTTCAGATGTAGCAAGGGAAAGAAGGAAACGTCTAAATTGAGAAAATTAGTACTGAACAGTTTTAGCCCTGTTGCACAGCATGCAGAGAGAGTTAATTTGAAAGCAAAAACCTGAATTAACAACTCAGAAAGGGAACTGGTTGCAGCCACCGTTTTAAGCTCTTTAAGTGTCCTCAGCGGTACTTGAGCAAATTACTAAAGAAAATCTAATGTAGCAAGGCATGGGTTCTCCTGTAGGCTTGCTCAATAATGCTGAAATAATTGGGCACTCTGTGCACGTTTAGTGATGCTCGAATGAAAAGCTAGAGGCCTGCCCTTGTACTCTTCTCTTGCTGCTGACTCTGTGTTGTGACAGGTTTATCTGAGTGGGACTGTGATGCATGCACCAGTAACCGTGCTGACAAGAGTTTAAAGTCATTTTTACCAGCACACTGGCAACACATACAGAAAGCCCTGGAGAGGTTAGACTTGGGAGCGCCTGACCTCAGCCAATACCGCCCTGCCTTTCCAACTCTGAAACCACTAGTATATTCTTTCTAAAGAATGCCATGGCCCTTTTTATTGTAAGCCTGCTAATAAGTAATAGATCAAATCCATGAATGAAAAGCCTGTTTCATAATAACAGAATGTATATTATATATGCAATAATGGAAACGCTCAATGTAGAAAATATTAGAAGCCATCAAGGTGCAGAGTGACTACGAGCGAATTCAAAACCTCGAAACCAAAAAAAACTTGCCCTTACAACAATTTCATGAAACGGACATAAAGTTCTTTATTTGTCACTCTATTCCACTATTTAAGGCTGAGACCCCACATTGCGGAAAAGCTGTTTGTGGTTTTTTTTTTTTTTTTTTGCAGATTTTGCTGTGGTTTTTTGAGTCAAAGCCAGGAGTGGGTTCAGCAGAAGGTAGAAGTATAAGAGCTTCCTGTAAATTTCCCATTCCTATTGAAGCCACTTCTGGGTTTGGCTCAAAGAAACCGCAGCGAAATCAGCAACAGAAAGAAAGTGGATTAAGCAGAAGGGAGAAGTATAAGAGCTTCCTACATATTTCCCATTCCTTCTATAGCCACTACTAGGTTTGGCTAAGAGGGAGTTTGCTGCAGATAGATTCTATCTCAAAATCCATCTTCCAACTCAATTTTTTTTTTTTTTTAAATAAAAGCGCTGCCAAAAAACCTCTAGCAGCTTTTTTATTGCTGGCCATTCAATTTAATGAAGTTTGCAAGGTGGAATCTTCCTTAGGCTGAAGCCCCATGTTGCGAAAAAGCAGCAGAAATAATAGTTCCCAAGTCCCAAGGGTGGGACATATGGGAACAGCTGAGCTGAGTTCCTGAAACTCCCATGGAGGACAATGGGAGCTATGGAAACAGAGCAGCACATTTAGCTATGCAGTTTCCAGAACTGTGATACTATGAAAACAGTGTAGCTCAGCTGTGCTACATTGTTTTCATAGCTTCCATTTTCCTCTATGGGTTTGTTCACATGGCAGAATCTGGTACTGGTTTTGAGGCAGACTACACCCCAAAGTCAGCAAAAGTTTCCACCTAGATTTCACTTCCCCATCCCAACCCCCCCCCCCTTTTTGGGGCCACGGTAGGGAAACCAAACAGTGAGACACTCTATGACTAGTTTATTAACTGAGGAACAAAAATGTGCCAGTCCTAAATGCACAGCCATTACAATGTAATAAATACTACTAGTACCAGCAGTAGTACCAGTAGTATCAGTACTAGTAGTATACGATTTTGCATGTCAAGTGAGCCCAGCACCCAATGAGGAAATTAGGTAACTTCCCATCTGTGAACAGAATAACCCTAGGGCCCAGGCCACACAGTGAAACACATCTTAAAAAAAAAAAAAAAAAAAAAAAAGTTTCTCTGCAGATTTCCTTTCTTTATTACACCTATAGGGAAAAGTGTATTCACAGGTATAATTGGCATGCTGCGATTTTCAAAAATGTAGGCTTTTTTCCCCTGCAATGTGTGGATGGGATTAGCTAGAATCTTAATCAATTTGCAAGTATTGTAAAAACTCAGCTTTTTCCCTGCAGTTTCCACAGTGGGTAAAACACTGCGTTTCTACAATGTGGGGCTTTAGCCTTTGCAGAAAAGCTTTTTTTTTTGTTTGTTGCAGATTTTGCTGCGTTTTTTTTTTTTTCAGCCAAAGTCAAAAGTGGATTGAGCAGAAGGGAGACTTATAAATGCTTCTTGTATATTTCAAATTCCCTTTGTAGCCACTACTGTATGTGGCGCGAAAAACCGCAGCAAAATCTGCAATAAAAACAAACACCAAACAGCTTTTCTGCAACGCATGGTTCTAGCCTGATACAAAAGGATTGTACCAGGAGTAGGAATTCACGTTAAGACTTTTGCACTTCTTTAATTACTGTGAACAAATAATTTATCCACTTAATCTTCAGTGATTCCATATGCATGTCTAGCTCTCACAAGGCATTACTAGAAATGTTAATTAACACTTTCTTTACTGACAATACAGTTGTATTGCTGCAGGTCAATTAAAACACGACCAGTCTTAGTTTTCATTTGAAGGCCATCAGGCACTGACATATGACACCTAGCACAATAACATGCCTGAGACAACAAGCAGACAAATCGCTTCCTTGCTGGAAATCCTAACAAGGATTGACTGACAAATGAATGTACAGTAAGTGGTAAAGAATAAGATTTCTTTGATTTGGGAAGGGGGGGGGGAATTGTCAGACTGGCAACAGGAGGGTTGCTGGTAAACACTGTTGCCAGTGAATATTAAGATTCTGCACAAGACTTGTCAAGTACTGTACAGTGCTACAGAAAGGACATGGTTCTAATAAAAGACGCTACACCAGCAAAATAATAATTAGCATCTAAGTATGTATACTATGAATAGGAAAGTATTCAGACCCCTTTAAATTTTTCAGTTTCATTGCAGCCATTTGCTAAAAGCAAAAAAGTTCATTTTATTTCTCATTAATGTACACTCAGCACCCCATCTTGACAGAAAAAAAACAGAAATGTAGATATTTTTGCAAATTTATTAAAAAAGAAAAACTGAAATATCACATGGTCATAAGTATTCAGACCCTTTGCTGTGACACTCATATATAACTCACATGCTGTCCATTTCCTTCTGATCCTCCTTGAGATGGTTCTACTCCTTCATTGGAGTTCAGCTGTGTTTAATTAAACTGATTGGACTTGATTAGGAAAGGCACACACCTGTCTATATAAGACCTCACAGATCACAGTGCATGTCAGAGCAAATGAGAATCATGAGGTCAAAGGAACTGCCCAAGGAGCTCAGAGACAATTGTGGCAACGCACAGATCTGGCCAAGGTTACAAAAGAATTTCGGCAGCACTCAAGGTTCCTAAGAGCATAGTGGCCTCCATAATCCTTAAATGGAAGAAGTTTGGGACGACCAGAACTCTTCCTAGACCTGGCTGTCCAGCCAAACTGAGCAATCATGGGAGAAGAGCCTTGGTGAGAGAGGTAAAGAAGAACCCAAAGATCACTGTGGCTGAGCTCCAGAGATGCAGTAGGGAGATGGGAGAAAGTTCCACAAGTCAACTATCATTGCAGCCCTCCACCAGTCGGGGCTTTATGGCAGAGTGGCCCGAAGGAAGCCTCTCCTCAGTGCAAGACATATGAAAGCCCACATAGAGTTTGCCAAAAAACACATGAAGGACTCCCAGACTATGAGAAATAAGATTCTCTGGTCTGATGAGACGAAGATTGAACTTTATGGCGTTAATTCTAAGCGGTATGTGTGGAGAAAACCAGGCACTGCTCATCACCTGCCCAATACAATCCCAACAGTGAAACATGGAGGTGGCAGCATCATGCTATGGGGGTGTTTTTCAGCTGCAGGGACAGGATGACTGGTTGCAATTGAAGGAAAGATGAATGCGGCCAAGTACAGAGATATCCTGGAAGAAAACCTCTTCCAGAGTGCTCTGGACCTCAGACTGGGTCGAAGGTTCACCTTCCAACAAGACAATGACCCTAAGCACAGCTAAAATAACAAAGGAGTGGCTTCGGAACAACTCTGTGACCATTCTTGACTGGCCCAGCCAGAGCCCTGACCTCAACCCAATTGAGCATCTCTGGAGAGACCTGAAAATGGCTGTCCACCAACGTTCACCATCCAACCTGACAGAACTGGAGAGGATCTGCAAGGAAGAATGGCAGAGGACCCCAAATCCAGATGTGAAAAACTTGTTGCATCATTCCCAAGAAGACTCATGGCTGTACTAGCTCAAAAGGGTGGGTGCTTCTACTCAATACTGAGCAAAAGGTCTGAATACTTAGGACCATGTGATATTTCAGTTTTTCTTATTTATTAAGTTTGCAAAAATATCTACATTTCTGGTTTTTTTTCTGTCAAGATGGGGTGCTGAGTGTACATTAATGAGAAATGAAA